>CM062804.1:1561034977-1561469977 GCA_031772625.1 Pinus tabuliformis
GAAGATGGATTTGGGTTCACTGCGCAAGCCAAAAAGATTTATTGCTATGCAAGCTCAATGGGGCTTAGTGGCATGATTTCATTAGTACTATCAACTTTAGAACTATTGGTCATCTTCCTTAAATCAAATGAAGTGGAAGATATCATATTGCAAGTCTCAACTTTTGCCACTTCCGCCATGTTTGATGGTGATGGTAGCTAAAAAGTACCCATTAGGAAAGAACCCTTGAAGAGACCTACACCAATGTTTTGAAGAGATAGCGGGGGTCCGTGAACTAACAAAATTCTTCCAGTAGCCTGTGAACTAGAGGCAAAGAAGGTGAGTTGATCGATAACTGTGATTCCGCCTTTATGAGGGAATGCAATCATATGAAAGTATGTCGAAACCACAACAACCATAGCATATACCCATGGTCTTCCTAGCAAAATGTTGTAGTCAAGGGGTCCGTCAATGACCTCAACTTCAACAGTTACTATTTCCCCCTAGTTCAATTTGCAGATTACTCAAGATTCCACAAGGCGTATATGTGCGACCGTCAAAATATTTTAATGTTGTTGGTGAACGTGACAAAGGTGGTGAGCCAAGTGTTTTCCAGCAATTCATTGACATAATACAAGTATATGCCCCCTCGCCAATAATGGTTCAGTGAATAAGTTATTCAAGGCATTTACTTGAATCAGGAATGCTATTTGTGCTGGTAACTGTCGCATATAACCTGCATGGTTGAAAACCACAAGATTAGATTCCATTGGATCGATTCCACCAATTGCTCACAACAAAGGCTTCTTCTGGGTGGGACAATTTTGAAGCACCTCGAGCATTGACATAGAAGAAGGTGATTGAGCCAAATATTCTACTATATTATAGTTCTATTATGATCAAGATCGAGGGTCAAATGTTGATTTATGTACAACTCCCTTAGGCATTTTTATTGTTAACTCTGGTGCAATAGGTGGTGGAATAGGATCAAAAGATGTCAAAGTCAAAGGATTAGGTTGATCAGTGGCCTCTTTGTTCAATGACGATAGTTGATTTCCATAATGTTTACTTCATGTTGACACCAAAACATCAATTTTAGGCTTAGAGGCGGATAACATAAGCACTTGGGAAGTGGAAGCATGGTCTGTAGCAACCATATGTGTCTCCTTGTTCGGAAAAGGATGAGTCAACACTTCATATGTACTAGAATTCTTAAGAAGCTTTGAGACTTCAGAGCGGTGAGGAAAATCTTGCATAAAGTACTCATTATTATAGATTAAACATGGGTAATGAGGTTTCCTAGTTGAAGGACAGGAATCAGATGATTCTCTTAAGGGGGATTATTTTGTTTCTTCTTGTTTTTCCCCTTCTTCTTGCTTCATGGTTGCTTTTCATTCTTGCCCTTGTCAAATGACATGATATTAATTTTGGAAGAAAGAGTGTTATCAGATGCATTTGAAGTTTGATTGGAAATGGCAAGTGTTTGACCAGATGGTCTACCTATTGTTTGTGTGCTCGAAGAACTAATCACACCATCACCAGCATGAGAGTCCTTACTCGATGGTGGTGGAGGCACAGTGAAAGTTGGTCTGGGTGTGTTCAAGATCTTGTCATAGAGTGTGTCAGACTGTGTATAGATCAAGTCCAAATATTGGGCACGAGCAATTACTTGCTCTTCAGTGACAACTCCACCTTTTGCCACATCCTCATTGACAGATGGAAACAAGGATTTTATAAGCCACTCAACTTAAATATGATTAGGAACATAATTTGTTACCATTCGAAGATGACGATGCCACTCATGAATATGATTAGAGATATGAGTAGAAGTAGTATGTTTAAAGCTGGTCAATAGTTCTGTTCCAGTTTCATATCATATGGGTAATTGGAAGTGGGTTAAACACATGGTAGATAAAGATGTAAAGTTATCAAAAGAAGCTTGTGGTAACTCAATGTACCACTTCACAGCCAGACCACTAAGCGTTCTCTAGAAAAGACGTAGTCTAACTGAATTGTCATTCAAGGAGTTTGATGAACACCATAAATGAAAAGTCATGACATGGTTGGAAAGGTATTCTCTAGGGTTTCCATTGAATTTTGGAATATCAGAAGGTAATTTATGAGGAATCATCGACCACCAAGGTGCATAAAGAATTGGATCATTAGTGAGCTGATTTAGATTTGGTAATTCAAGTGTTGTAACAAAAGGCATGTGTCTATTGAGGTCAGGTTGAGCATAACCCGGATAAGATGGGATTTCCAGGAAATAGGCCTTTGCATACCAACATAAGGAATTTGTTGTTAGTAACCTTGATAGGGGTAAGTTTGTTGAGAAAATCCGGTATAAGGTGGTTGTTAAGCATCAGGATACATTTGCTGTTGTCCAAACCCAACATAGGCTTGTTGACCAGGTCCTGGGTAAAAATTTTGTTGACCAAACCCATCATAGGCTTGTTGACCATGTCTAGGATAAGGTTGGTATTGTTGGAATTGCTGCTGTTGATATTGGGGCTGCCAAGGCTGTTGAAGCAATTGTTGTTGTTGTTGATAACATGTTGTTGATTTAACGATTGTTTCCCACCAATGTAAGCTTGACCAGGTTGTAAATACACTAACTGGCCTGAGGTTGATTGGGGCCCAATTACAAACATATGTGAATTGGCCCCGGATCATACCTGTTGTCAACCTCAGGTCCTACTACACAATCCTTGAGGACTCTAGTTCCTCCTCCATGAAAGGAATATTCCATGGAAAGATCCAAACATCTGATAGTACATTTTCCATCATCTGATCTCAACTGGGTCTCTGTCTGAACTACCATGCATCAGTTATCCATGAGAAAATACTCAGTTATCTAAAAATAATAGTTGTCACATGCATGCAAGCATTAACAAACTATATTTTATTATTTTAACAACTTGTTAAAATAATCTAACTGGACTTGACTAGTTAGAACTAAGTCAATTGATTCTCTCATTATAGAACTCATACTTAATTCCTCAACCAGTGGAGAGAATAAAGGATAAATTCCTCAATTGGTGGGACAACTAATTGCATGTTCTCACAAAGACTTCAAGTTTAATTTTTACAACTAATTAACTCATGGAGATTAATCAGTTAATATTTTATACTGCTGTTAAGACCAAATTCGATTTTACTTGTTATAGATAGACCAGGGATTGCTATAAATAGGAAGGGACCCAAAATGTTATTTTTAGAACTTTCTATTTTTAGCAGTTTCACCTGTCACCCAAGGTGGCCAATGACCGCACTGGCCAAACTGCTATTTTAGACATGGTATTTTTAGGAGGTCTATTTTTAGCACATTCTAAATTTAGCATTTCTTGTTGCACACTTTTCAACACTCCCTCTCAACAAGAAATGGATTATCAGCAACCCCGATCCTGTCTCTGTGGAACTCAAACTTGCCTTTTCACAATGCCTTTGTCAAAATATCTGCATCATGTTCCTTGGTCAAAATGTACTACAACATCATGATCCTCTTGACCACACAATCCTGTAGATGATGGTAGTGGATATCTATATGCTTGGACTTGTCATGAAACACTGGATTCTTAGAGAGTTTGATGCAACTCTGATTATCATAATATATCATTGTATGATCCATCATCTGACCAAACATCCTACTAGAATATTCCACATCCAGACGGCCTCACATGCAGCCTAACTAGCTGCCATGTACTCTACCTCTGTTATGCTAAGTGCAACTGATCTCTGTTTCCTACCATACCAAGAAACTGAAACTAACCCAAGGTTGAAGATTCCTCCAGAAGTGCTCTTCTTTTCTGATGGAATACCTGCCCAATCTGCATCCATGAATCCTTGAAGCTTCACTCCCTCTGTTCGCCTATACCATAATCCATACTGTGTACTGCCTCTGAGATATCTCGGCACATGCTTTACTGCCTTCCAAAATAACTTGGTTGGCTAAACCATAGCTTGAATCAGCTGGTTCACCGCAAAGCACGAATCTGGTCATGTGTTCACCAAATACATGAGTGAACCCACAAGCTACCTATAAACAGTAGCAGCTACTACCTCACCTGAAGTAGCATCCTCCTTCCTCCAGTTACCTGCTAGAGGAATCTCCATGGGCTTGCACATCTCCATGTGGAAGTGCCTGAGTATCTCATTGGCATACTTGCCTTAAGACACAAATACTTCCCCATCCCTCTGCCACACCTCCATGCCTAGAAAGTAGTACATGAGGCCCATGTCCTTCATCTCAACTCTCTTGCAAGATCCTCCTCGTAAGACTTGATCAACAGATCATCACCTGTCAAAATTAGATCATTGACATTAAGTACAATAATCAATAGCTTACCATCTACAATGATGAGGTAGAGGTTCGCATTCGCTTCACTCTTGTTGAAGCCCAACTTGTTGAAATAGTTGTCAATCCTAGTATACCAAGCACAAGGTGCTTGCTTCAGCCCATACAATGCTCGCTTGAGCCGACACTGTGACTCATGATCGAAGGTCTCAAATCCCTCTGGTTGCTCTATGTATACCTCTTCCTTAATCTCCCCATTGAGGAATGTTGTCTTCACATCCATCTGATGGATTTGCCAACCCATCTATACTGATAGTGCTAGAATCGATCTAATCGATGAGTACCTTGCAATAGGAGCAAAAGTCTCATCATAATCAATTCCCTCAACCTATGAAAAACCACAAGCAACAAAGCTTACCTTGTGTTTCTGAATGCTAGTATTAGTTGCCTGCTTTACCTTGTAAAGCCATCGGGAAGTAATCACTGACTTGTCCCCCGGTCTAGGGACAACATCCCACACACTATTCTGCATGATAGAATCATACTCATCTACCATTGCATCAACCCAAACTGGCTGCTGCACGCCTCCTCAAAAGAAGAAGGCTCGGTCGCTACACACTCCCCGACCAGGGCCATGTAGCCAGTGTATCTATCGAGAGATCTCCTCTATCTGCATAGAGAGGATGGTTGCCCCACATTCTCTCTCACATCCATCATCAATCTGTCAGCTTCCCATGAGCATTTCCGCCCATCTCTGGAAGACTCTTCAGCATTGGTGATCTACACTACTGGAATCTCTGCATGCAGCTGATCCGCATCATCAAGAGGCTCCTCCTCCTTAGGAACTAATAGTTCCTCATCATCACCATGCAACTTGAGCTCCCCCTTAAGTGATACTCACATGGGTCACTGCATATTGAACTTTAGATCCCTGTGCACTACAGTCCTCTGACTGGTAGGCAAAAACACATGATAGTTGTGAGGTGTATCCATGTACCCCACAAGTATTCCCAAGACAGCTGTTGGGTCTAGCTTCTTCCGAGCATCTTTGGTCACATGACAGAAGACTGGTGATCCAAAGATGCAAAAGTGACTCACATCTGGTATCTTCCCCGAAAAAGACTCCATAGGTGTCTTCATCCCCAACATATGATGAGGACTTCTGTTATGAAGATATACTGTTGTATTGCATGCCTCAACCCACAAATGAAGTGGTAGGCCTTGGTCATGAGCTGTGCCCACAATAGATCTATTCTTCCTTTCAGCCACCCCATTCTATTGTGGATTATGAGGTGCCGTGAGTTCCCGTTTAATTCCTCTAAAGCATAGAAGTCCTTAAACTACTGGGAAATATACTCTCCACCGTTATCACTTCGCAAGGCCTTTACTTTCATCCCTGATTCTTTCTCTGCCAAAGCTTTGAACTCACAAAACTTCAAGAAGGTTTGATCCTTATTTTGCATGAATTAGATCCAACATCTACAAGAAAAATCATCAACAAAAATAACATAATACCTTTTCTTTATGATGGAGGTTGTAGAGAAGGGTTTGCATACATTTGAATGAACTCGCTCCAGAACTACTCCTGCTCTACCATCCCGATCATGAAAGGAAGATTTTGCATACTTACCCAAATTGCAACCTTTGCATGTGCTCATTTGCTCCAACTTGCACTTGGGTAATCCGGTAGAAATTTGTTGCATCATCTTCAAGGCCCCATGATGCAAGTGGCCCAGTCTCTTATGCCACAACTAGCCAATATCTTGGCCATGCATCACTTCTGCTTTGGATCTCAAAGCATCATAGTCTTCTAACTATAACTTATAGAGATTATTAACTCGAATCCATATCTGTTTGGTCTATCCAGTGTCGATATGCCTTAGGAAAACCTTTCC
This sequence comes from Pinus tabuliformis, assembly GCA_031772625.1. Lineage (NCBI taxonomy): Eukaryota > Viridiplantae > Streptophyta > Pinopsida > Pinales > Pinaceae > Pinus > Pinus tabuliformis. Next base: position 1,561,041,146 of record CM062804.1, read on the forward strand.
AAAACTAAAGACTACATCATAACCTTTATCCTCAAGCATAGCAACAAACACAAGATTCTTTTTCAGCCATGGTACATACATAACATTAGAAAGAGAGAGGGGAGAACCATGCTCCCTCTAAAACACAACCATACCTTCACCTGAGACATGGTACTTTCCGTCATCGCCCATCTCGATCTGTATCTGGAGATCCTTATCCTCCAAAGTGCTGAAAATAGTCTTGTCACTTGACATGTGGAAAGAAGCTCCACTTTCCAGGTACCAAACACATCCCATGCTAGATGAAACCATGCATGCAATGAGTGAGAAATCCATCTCAAATTGTGAAGCTAGAGCATCACCATCAGATTCCTTGGAGGAACCTTTCTTGGACTTCTTCCTTGGGCAACTAGTAGCATAGTGACCCAACTCATGACAATGAAAGCATCTCACCTTCGACTTGCCAAACTTCTTCGCTCCTTGAGAAGACTTGGATTGGGATGCCTTCCCTATCCCTTTCTTAGATTTATATGCTAAAGCAAAGTTCTCTTCATTATCATGTTTTGATGAAGAAGCTCCATGTTACACTAAAATATCGTCACCATGATTATTTGCAGTCAGTATGGGTCTATCATCACTTGTACTGTCCTCCTAAGCAAGTCTAAGACCTCAACTCTTCAAATAAAGCTTTGGAAGTGGGAGAAATATATTAAAAATCAATGTAACTCTAGTTTCGCACTTTCTCTCATGGTCACCTGCGGTCCCGCACCTTCTGTGTACAAAAGCTGCGTACCTACCCGCTCTGTCTCTAACGGTGTAGGTGCGGACCCCTGTGAAAGTCAAAAGGCGCAAGTTTTATCTTAAAAAACTCACTTTGGATTAATTCTAGAGTTTTCTAGAAGGAATTTTGATGTGGATTGTTCGCTCTGAGGTGGTTCATGCATCCCAAAAGAGAAGAAGCTAATCCCTTGACTAAAGGAGCTATCCCTTTGAAGGAGGACCTAGTAACTTCCCTCTATTGCACTATAAATACAGGCATTGGGGTGAGGACTGGAGAGGTTAGAAGCTGAACATTTTGAGGGTAAATGCTGGTGAAATTAAGACTCTTTGGTTGAGCTTGAGAGGAGAGATCACATACCTCTTGGTTCCATTGGAGAGTGAGTGAAACTTGTCAAAGTAGAGGAGACATCTTGTTGGACCCTGGGAGGAGCTTGTATAGCGTCAAGGAAAAAGTTGTAAAGTTCTTCTTCTTTTGAATTAATACAATCAAACTCATTTTTCTCAACAAGTATCTTATGTTATTTGTTTCATGGACTCCTTGACTTTCATGTTAAATATGTTTTATGCAATTGGTTTTTCAAGTGCTATTTAATTTGTTTGCCTTGTTTGTGTTTGCAGATTCGCGAAGAGGAGCTCATTTGGATCAAAAGAGCGAGGGCATCCACAAGCTTGCGTTGGACCAAAGGTAGGCCCTAAAAACCCTTGTTTGCTATTGCTTATTGAAGCATATTTAGAGAAAGATAGTGTCTGGTTGGTTTGCTTGTCGTTAGGTCTTCTTTAGATTCTAGGAAGGTCTACCTTATCCGCAAGATCGACCCATTCCGTGCGACAAAATGGTGACTCCGCTGGGGACTTGATTGTTTTCTTTGTCTATACTTTGACCTGAGAAACTGTATTTTTTGTTTCTGTTTTTGACTTGATGATTGTGGGATTGGGTGAATTTAGTTAATTTTGAGTTAGTTTTCATTTTTCATAGTTTTGGGAGAGGTACGCACCCTCTGAGTTAAGCACAGTGCGTACTTGTACGCACTTTTGCTTTGTGCACAGAGCGTGGACGCACCTGTGTAAACAGGTTGCCTGCGTACCCTATCAAAAATTTGAAAAATTTTAAATTTTTCTCTTTTTTATCAGTTTAGAATTTGTTTATAGGTTTTAGCCATTGCCCAGACCTGCTTGTTCCCTGTCAAAAACTTTCCTTGGTTTAATTTCATTAGCATTAGGGTTTTAGGTGGAATTCCTAGGAATTTTGCTTGTTGGGTTTGTTTTTCGTTTTTGGTTGTGTAGTGGCTCTGAGCTTAGAAGCCGTAGGGACCTCAGATTACCTTGGTGTCTACCAGTCTTCTTATGAGTCTGACCATTGATGAAATCTCCCCTTGTTGAGGAATTCGCTTTGAGTTTTCTCATTTCAAAATTTCGAAAAGCTTGTAGTTGAAAGTTTGGAATTTTCATTTTTAAAAAAGAAAACGAAAGATTGGTTGTTTTTTGACTAATTGTGATTCTGCATAAATTAGTCCTTAGCTCACGTTTAGCTAAGTAAAACATCCTCAAAAAGAATTTTAGTAGGCTTTGACTTCAAGTAGTTTTTTATAGTTTGTAGCTCTCAAAGTTAGTCATTTTCATTAGTTTTGAGTGTTTTATTTACAAAATATAAAAAACAAAATCTCTTTCGAAAAGTTTGTCTTTTGTAGTGATTGAGCGCTTTGAAAAGAAAAGGGAAAATTGTGTGAAATAGCTAGTTGTCTCGTCATTGAGTGCTTTGGAAAGGAAAAGCTCTTCTATTAATTTGTTTAATTGAGAAAGATTTGTGTTTACAAAGTATTTGCATTCTCAAACTCTTTCTTATTTTAGAAGTTCATCGAAGAGAAAAGATTGTTTAAATCATCTGAGGTGCATCTTTTAGTGATTTCGAGTCGAGTCTTTACACCACGAGTTTCATCTCCGCCACCTCTTGACTTAAACAACAACCACTAAAATTAACACTTAAAGTAAAATTCACCTAGTAACATTTTATTTCTAGGGTTCTGATACACCAACTTAGCTTAGGCTAGTGTCTTGGAGTAGAAGAGTAATTAACTCTCCAAGACAGTAAAAACAAACAAGTAGCTGTATCTTGTGGTAGGAAGAAATCCAATTGTTGCATTTATGCTCTGGGAAAGCTCCTCTTAAAGGAGAAGCACGAGATCGTGTCTGAACCAGTGTGGGAATCAATCCTTCCTCATTGGGAACGACGCTAGATATTCACGTATTAAAAATGGTAAACCTCGAATTAACCATTGTCGAGGAGCCTGGGGTCACTTGTTAGTAAACCTTGGATTATGTCAAGGAGCCTTCAAGGGGATTGAGCTTGCTACTCTGCCGTTGCGTGTGTATCAGATCGTAGACTGTTCCCCTAGGTGTATTTGTCTCAGTTGGCAACCTTAGTGGCCATATTCTTTAGGATTCTTCCAAAGGTGACAGTGGTGGGAAGATCCCACTGTACCTGGAGCAGACGTCGGCTAGACTCACTTGGATTTTCTGGGGGGTTCACTTCACTCGAGACGTTAAGTGGAGGAACTTGGTCCAGTCTATTCATTAAGCAGGTTGCCGGGGTAACTGTTCCAACCGCCATTTCTGTACTGAATTCTGCGACGTTGGATTTCATCACCAACTAGTGTTTTCGGTCCAAAAAGTTACTGTTTGTGTGTGTTTGATCTCTAGATTCTTTAGGCGTGTCATTCAAATTTGTTTGGTTCTTTAGAGGCTTTAGGTGTTTTTCATTGAGATTTTACTTTGTTTGCATGTGAAGTAGTTATAATTTTTTAACTGTGGTTGAATTACCAAGACAGTACCGTAGACTTCGGGGCCAGTCTCCTGAGTTTGTAACCGTGGCTGATTTATTGAGGAAGTCCCATAGACTTCGAGGCCAACCTCCTGAAGAAGTCCCGAGCCATCTTGAAGGCTTGAAAGTCCTCGTAACTCCTAGCGGCAGTAAAGTTGGGTCACCTGAAGAAGGAGAGTCTTCGTTGGTTGTACATCCTGATTACCAAACTCTAGTAACAGGTTATAATCCTGAATCTATTTTGGTTTTTGAACTTGCTGGTAGCTTTTCATCTACTATTGATATAGGTGAAGAACCTGAGATATCTGAACCTGTTACTCCAACATCGGGGTTTGTCTCTCCAACTTCTAGTGGTCCTAATTCACCTAGGGTAGAAAGAGTAATCACAGAAAATCTTCCTTCTGGTTTGATAGCTATTGAAGAACTTGCTCCGGAAGAAGAAGTAGGCATCCCTATCCCTGAAAATAAACCTGTTATTGATCTAAGGGAGCGTGAATCAATTTTTTACAGTCCACCTAGAAGTACTAATTGGTATCTTTCTTTGACTAATTATTTGGAAAACCTAGTGTTAAGTTTTTCACCACCTCGTGCTCCTTATCACCCTAGAGGTTTTTATACTCCCATAAATATGTCAAGTCAGTCGTCCATGTTTACTCAATCGCCTAAATTTTTTTTGTACGGCGGTCCTTCTGTTCCCTCTGGGTATCAGTCACTTTCTGGTACTTTTTCGGGAGCGTCTCCTCAACCTATTGAACAAGGGTTATTCACTGGAAGCAATGGTGCAAAGCCATTGAGCGTAGAAGACATTCTTATGATGTCAGGTTCTATTCCCATTTCTCAACCTCAAGATGGCCAGTTACCGCCTGGGGGGAAGCCTCAATTAACGCCTGGGGGGCAACCTCAAGGTACACAATTTGCATCTGGGGGGCAACCTCAAGGACAGTACGTGCCTACAGTATAATACGTTCCTCAAGGTCAACCCAGACTCAATATGTACCCCAAGGTCAACCCCAGTATCAATTTATACCTCAAGGTCAACCCTAGTATCAATACGTGCCTCAGGGGTATCTACCCCAAGGTCAGTACTCGAACGAAGGTTTCCAACCACCCCAAGGTCAATCTTATGTTCAAGGAACGGGAAATATACCTTTCAATTATCAATCTTACCCTCAACTCGGTTATAGTCCTCAATATTCTCAACCTGTTATGGGTCAGTACCCCAGAATGAACATAGTGTGGGAACCATCGTAAACTCAACAGGTGTTGCAGCCAAGTGTACATTTGTCATCTCAAATTGGACAACCCTTAGTTTCTGGTTCACTCCAGCAACCAGTCTAGTCTAACATTCAAACTTCTGTACCTTCGGTAGTTTCTCAGTCTGGGCCTACTGCGCCTCGTACTCCATCTCAAATGACTGCTGCAACTGCCGCAACGTCTGTTCAATCTACCCCACCTACTTCTGGAGTATTGATAGCTCCGGTTTCTACTGTTCCTGTATCTACTCCTCAGACATCTTTACCACCGTCTAGATCCACGATTCAAACTACGGTTCAGATGCCTGTAGGACAACCTGGTTTAAGTACGGTTGTCACAAGTCAACCTCAATTCACCTATCAACCGTACCAGGGACAATACCAATTCGGTCCTGCTGTCCAGCAGCCAGTTTATCAGTATCAACCGTATCTTGGGTACACTTATCAACAACCTCAACAACCCCAGTACAGTCCGGTTCATCCTGGTTTTCCGGGAGGATACAATATCCCGAACGCGATTCCTATTCCTAGTTATCCCAGATATCCTCCTCCTGGGGCTGGTCTCATGACCCAGAGTTTTAGGGATCCTAATCGGCAGTTACCATTTATCACAACTTTGGACTAACCTGATTTGTCGCGCCTAACGAATGATCCGATTAATTATCTTCTGTTTTGGCCACCAATGCCGAATAAGTTGCCCAGTGACATTCCCAAGTTCGAAGGTAAATCTGGAGAGGACCCATCGAACCATGTGATGACTTACCACCTCTGGTGTTCGTCTAACTCCATCACAGATGATTCGATTCGTCTTAGACTTTTCCAACGCACTCTAATTGGTCTCGCAGCCAAGTGGTACATTGACTTACCGCGAGGAACTTTTTATAATTTTAGTCAGTTAGATACCTCATTTTTAACTCATTTTCAGTTGCCAGTCAGATATGACAATGGCACAGAATTGTTAACTTCGCTAAAACAATCGACATCCACGCACATTTCAGATCATATTCATGAGTGGAGACGTCAACGACGTTTAGTGAAGGTATTTATTCCGGATCAAATCTTGGCTGAGTGGTTTGTAAAATCTTTGTTGCTAAGGATCACTGAAGATGTTGCTAAAGCCGGAGTTGTTACTGAGGAGCAAGTGATTGCTCAAGCACAGTACCTTGACTTGGTCTATACTCAGTCAGGTACGTTACACGAAAAGATCCCCAATCTTCCCAAGTCAAATCAAATCACTGCAGTTCCTTCGAGATCTCATGCCGCTGACGGTATGATTGGTACGGTTAACACTAAAAGTAAGAAGAAGTCTTCCAAGAATTCTTCTCCTATCATAACCTTTCCTGATTCCACGACAGGAGATTCTTCTGCAGAGGTTTCCGCCGATATCCACGTTGTAGAGTCATCTACAGCTAAATCAAAATCCTGTGGGAAGAAGAAAGGAAAGAAGAAGAATAAAACAGACAAAAGTCCAAAAGAGAAATCTGAAAAGGCGGAATCCAATGATGAAAAGTGAAAACCTCGTTATCCATGTCTCATTTGTGACGAAGAACATTTCACAAGAGACTGCCCTCATCGAGCAGAGGTTGCGAAGATCGTCAAAGGTTCCCAAACTCCTACTGTTTTGAAGGATCCATTTCCGAGTCAAGATAACAAGATGATAGGTTCTTCCTCGAGTGCCAATGAAGAACCCATATTGATGATGTCCCATGTAAGGATTGTGACTCGATCGCAAGATTATGGCAGTAAAAGTCCTGTTGATGGTAAAGAAGCAGAATCTTCTCATTCTAATCGATCAACCTCAACTCCCGGTTCTGATCCACTACAGATCGAGAAACCTAATCCAGACTTAGTAATCAAACCGCCCGCCAAGGGTATACTTCGAAAGTCAGCTTTCAATCCACATGCGAGAGCAGCTCAGAATTATAACATTGTTGAGGATTTAGCTATTTCACCCTCAGCAATGTCGGCTTTGGAAGTGCTGCAATCATGCCCAGCACAGCGTAAATTACTTTTGTCGGCTATAGGAGCTGTTGATATTCAGGACCCGAACCTAATAATCTTTGATCTAGAAAATAGTACACCGTGTTTGCCTCATCAAATGGCTTTCCAGATTCTAGTGATATTCAAAAACAGGCCTATTCATCGGACTATAATTGATGAAGGAGCTTCAATGTGTATTATGTCGATACAGTGTTGGATATTTCTTGGTTCTCCTTCACTAAATCAATCCCCGACAATTCTTAAGGCCTTTGATGGCCGTGGGTTTAATCCTTTTGGCATTCTACAGGATTTGCCTATAGGGGTTGAAGGAAAAACCATTAGTCTAGATGTGGAGGTGGTTGATGCCCCTCTAGACTACAACCTTCTCTTGGGTCCCAGTTGGTCTTACGCTATGACAGCGTTCGTTTCATCAGTCTTTAGAGTCATAAAGTTTCCACATAATGGAAAGATCGTAACAATAGACCAGCTGGCTTACTTTTCATCTGACCCAGCCTCTTCGGAGAGTATTCAGCATGTCGGTAAAATGACTATCCCATATAAGGATGTTGGAGTAGGATTAGTTAAAGATGTCGGTTTACTGGGAGCTTTTCCTTTTCCTCCAATCAACGCATCGTCTTCTATTCATATGATTACATCAGACACTATATTTTATGACGATCCTTGGATCGTTCCTTCTGAATCTGAAATAGACTCATTTGGTAATTCCATGCCTTTGAGTCCATATGAAATTGCCTATAAAGCCGTGCAGTCTTTTGCCGACCACTGTTCAACCGTAAATGACTTAATGAATGTGGTCCGTGAGGAATCACTTTTCACATCAACCTCAGATTTAACTGCGTTTTCAGAACTTGTTCACTCTGATGAGCAGATTCGTGAAATCCTATGTGTAGATGATTTACCATGGGAAGATCTCCATCACAGATCTTCGTTTTTACCTGAGGATGATCGTTTTGAAAATAATTTCTCATCAATCTTTACGACTGAATATGTCAAGGAACCTCAGAATCCAATGAAACATCCCGATTCAGAGTTAAATTTGGGAAACATCTCTCGAACTATTCCCATTTACATTTCGGTTAAGCCCGGAATTGTTGAGAACATTCATATAGGTGCCTCATGTATAGATGACGAAATTCAATTATATAAGTCCCTATTTCGAGAATTCCGTGACGTGTTTGCCTGGTCCTATGAGGAAATGCCAGGAATTGATCCCGTGATTGTTGTTCATGAGATCAAGACTTACCTGGACGCTAAACCCATCCGGCAACGTTTGCGTCAATTCACCCACGAAAAGCTGCTGCAATTAAAGCAGAAGTTGAAAAACTATTGAAAGCATGTTTCATTTATCCGATCCCGCTAACGGATTGGGTATCGAATATTGTTCCGGTTAACAAAAAACAGGGAAAAATAAGAATATGCATCCACTATAGGGACATTAATCGAGCCTGTCCAAAGGACAACTACCCAACTCCCTATATCGATCAAATCATTGATGATTGTGCCGGCAGCGAAATATTTTCCTTTATGGACGGTTTTTCCGGATACAATCAAATCAACATTCTACCTGCCGATCAACCAAAAACGGCTTTCATTTGTCCATGGGGGACATTGTCTTATTGAAAATTACCTTTTGGGCTTAAGAATGCCGGAGCAAATTTTCAGAGGGCGATGTCTTATGCGTTTCATGACATCAAGCTCACTGTGCAACCCTATCTGGATGACTTGCCTGCTCATTCACTACATAGAGCTGATCACCTCGTCCATTTACGAGCAATCTTTATGAGGTGTAGGCATTATCGTATTCGGTTGAACCCACACAAATGTGTGTTCTGTATAGAAACGGGTCGATTGTTGGGATTTGTAGTTTCGAAAGCCAGCATTCACATTGATCCCTCGAAGGTTGAAGCTATCATCAATTTGCCTCCTCCTTCGAGTCTTCGCCAACTCCAAAGTTTGCAGGGGAAAGCAAACTTTTTACGACGATTCATTCCTAACTACGCCGAGGTTACAAAGGGTTTTACACAGTTGTTGAAACAGAACACTCAATTTTCTTGGGATGAGATAGCTCAGAAATCTTTTGATGCACTCAAACACGCGTTGACCCATGCACCATTGTGGCATCCTCCCAACTACAACCAGGATTACTTCTTGTATCTCGCCGCCTCCCATTCCACCATTGGAATGGTCTTAGTTCAGGAAGATGAATTCAGAACAGAACATGTGATATATTACCTTAGTCAGACGTTAAATCCAACTGAGATAAAATACTCACATGTGGAGAAATTGGCATTGGCAGCCGTTCAAGCTGTCCAACATTTTCGTCACTACATTTTACTACGTAAAACTACGGTAATTTCAAATTGCAACCCTATGATCTAAATTTTGACCAAACAATTTCTAGGGGGCAAGTGCTCTAAATGGATTATTATCCTGCAGGAGTTCGACTTGGAGTTTGAGAAATCTAAGTCTAAGAAATCTTTAGTTTTTGTAGAGTTAATGTGCGACTTTCCGCGTGCTGACACGGAAACTGTGGCAGAGGAGCCCATTGCAGATGAATATTTATTTCTAATCAGCACTTTAGATCCGTGTTATGGAGATATCATCACCTATCTCCAAACCCAATCCTTTCAGCCAGAAATTTCAAGGTCAGAACGTCAGAAAATTCGATTCCAGTCCCAACAATTCAAAATTATTGGAGATACTCTTTATCGCCGTGGGGCAGACTCTATTTTTCGACGTTGCTTAACTCACGAAGAGGCTGAGAGGGTTCTAAATGACTGTCACTCTGGAGCATGTGGCAGTCATATGTCTGGGTATGCCACAACCCAAAAGATATTGCACGCTGGCTATTTCTGGCCGTCCTTGTTTAAAGATTGTATTACGGCAGTCTGAAAATGCCACAACTGCCAGATTTTTGATCGTAAGATGCGTGCTCCACCTGCTCCTCTCCACCCTATAATTGTTGTTGGTCCTTTTTCCAAATGGGGTATTGATTTTATTACATGTAACCCTCACTCGGCTGGGGGGCATGCGTATATCATCCTTGCGGTAGATTATTTTACTAAGTGGGCCGAGGCGATGCCTACATTCGAGGCAGACGGCAAGACAGCTGCAATTTTCGTGTTCAATCATATAATTGCTAGGTTTGGTGTCCCACAAGTGATAATCACTTATCATGGGCATCATTTTCGAAACGTTATGATGACCGAACTTACAGGCCAGCTTGGTTTACGTCATGATAGTTCAACTCCTTATTATCCACAAGCAAATGGTCTGGTTGAATCCATCAACAAAGTTTTAGTTATCATGATCTGACGAATCATTGGGATTCATTGGTCAAATTGGCACAACATGCTATTTTCAGCGCTTTGGGCATACCGAACTTCAGTAAAAACATCAACAGGGTTCACTCCTTTCCAACTAGTCTATGGTTTGGAAGCTGTGTTACCCATTGAGTGTGAAATCCCATCACTGCAGATGGCCATTGAGTTACTTCCAGCTACTTCCAAAGAGGAAAAGCATTTTTTATACTTAGCTCAATTAGATGAGAATCGACGTGATGCTGCATTGGCGATCGAGACTCACGCAAAACGTATGAAAGCTCTGTATGATCGAAATGTGACCCCTTGAAATTTTTCGAAAGGAGACCTAGTGTTATTGTATGATCAAGCTAATGATAAATTAGGCGCTGGGAAATTCGTTCCTATGTGGCATGGTCCCTATATTGTTAAGCGAAAGCTAGCAAAAGGGGCCTATGAATTGGTGGACTTTGATGGGGACTCTTTGGGTAAACCCAGAAATGGCCTTTACTTGAAGAGGTACTATGCTTGAAAGAATGGGGTATGGAGATTTTTAGTTAGGATAGTTTTTTCTTTCTAGCTGGTGTGTTTTAGTTTAAAAACAAAAGTGTGCTTAGCTTAGAGAGTGTTTTTCCGTCATTTTTCCTGCTTATCTTGGTTTTACTCTTGATATTGCAGATGTCGATGCCTCTCCAAACATACATTCGGTTTGCTGATGGTGCTTTTCGTAATACACGGAACATCTCTTCCGCAGGTTGGGTTATCTATTCACCCTCTGACGAGTTAGTTTCTATGCATGGGGTAAGCCTCGGACAAACAACAAACAACATTGCAGAGTATAGTGCAGTGATTGAGTTATTGTCTGAATCTATTTCATTTGGGATTCAGAGTTTGATAGTGAGGTTAGATTCTGAACTCATTGTGTTACAGCTTAATAGAGTGTATGCCATTAGAAATCCAGTGTTATTAATATTATTTTTGAGAGTGTGTCTCTTGGAACGTGAGTTTGCTTATATTGAATATCAGCATATTCCAAGGTCTTTAAATACATTAGCAGATGCAATTGCTTCTCAAATGTTAAATAGACATTTGCAATAATCATACATGTAAATTTAAAACCCTTCCATAACATGATTTACAAGATAAGCCGGTAATAGTGATATATATATATATAGGAGTGTGTCAAAAAATACATCGTCTTTGATCATAGGTTGAAAAAAACCTTATGATCGACAAAAATGATAAGTACAAAAAACAAAAATGTCACATGTGCCCACAAAAGGCGATCATCCTATCACTGGTGATGATCTCTATAAGAAACCACTGCTCGGGCCACCTTGCAAAGGAACCTCCTAAAAGGTCCCGGGACTCCAATCACATAGCGCTGAAGTCGACGAGGAATGTCATCTTAGTGGTCTCAGGAATATCCCCTGTCAAGCGCTCAAGATGACTCTCCAATTCGGCCAAAACCTTTGCTGATTCATCCTGTGGGGCTGGCGCGGTTGCAACTGGTTGCCTCCTCTCGAAAGTTCGGAGAGCGGCTTGTTGCTGTGGACCCACATCTGCATTTGAAATTTTTACTATCAGTTTTGAGACGATGGGAAAAAAAAAAAAAAAAAATTAAATAGGAAAAGTTGAAAAGGATTTTACCTGACTCATCCCACTGCTCTCCTAGTGGAAGAGCCATGTCTGGGTCACCATGGAAATCCATCCCAGTGTAAGGGAAGTCCTGAATGGAAAAAACCTGACTTTCCAACCATTGGAAATACTTAGGTTTGAACCGAGCAACTTCTGTCCTCTCGTCCGGGTGACGGGCCATGACTGCGACCCATCGCATCAGTTTGGGCTCTCGAGGAAGCCCAGCTCCAACAGTAAGGTGCCGTGGGATCAGCATAGGAACCCTCTCTAGGCCAAAACTCACAACCAAAGCCCCATAACCAAAGGTCTTTAGTCCTCCGCTCTTGGCCCTGGTTAGTTGGCCTTTCACATTGGCCAACACATCATTGCACTAGTTGAAGATGGTGCCTCGAAAGCAATCAACTGCCATACGCATCTGGGATCCGGTGGCAATATGTAATGCGGGAGCTCCGCAAAGTCTGGTGACCGTAAATGCAATCACCATGAGCTCAGGACGGGATATGGTCTTTATGTCTATCCCTTTGTCTTTAGCCTGGCTGTTGCAGTACTCTAGCCGGAGGCTATCGACAGACTGGCCACCTGGCCTAGTCCCGAATAGAGTCAAGTCCTCGCCTCTCTTAGGCAAACCAATCAAGAAATAAATGTCCTCTGGCTCGATTTTGAGCCAGTGCCCGCCAATGAAAAAGCACTGGTCTTGTATGCTCCATCTGTCAACCAACCACTGCAAGAAATCTACCTGAGCCCTCATGCTAGGAATGGTCTAGAATTTGTACAGTATGCATGCCCTCAAAGCATCAAGTGAAGGTTGATGATTCCATGCGGCAGTATCCACGTCCTCATGCTCCTGTTCATGCCAATCTAGCATGATATACTCTCTGCATCAAGTATAAAGATTAATTAGATTGCTAGAAAACATTTTGATTGGTCCATTTTTGAGAAATTTTGGGTTCAAAACCCTTACTGCGGGGTACGCACCCTCCACGTTAGACACAGTGTGTGGGTCCGCACTTTGTCTACATGGAAGGTGCGGACCCCGAGCTTTTTCCCAATGGAGAAAAAGTTGGGGTCCGCGGGTCCGCAATGGTAAACCTGTGGACCCCCGCGCCCGGGTTTTGCGCCTAAAAACCCTCCCAAAAAATGAAATGAGGGACTAAATGAAAAAACTAAACGGTTGAAAATGAAGAGTAGGATGATGTGGATTACCTGGAGAAGACGACGCTCGATTCCGACGATTGGATTTTCCACAATCTTCACGGGAAGTTTTCTAAGCAAAAGCACTATTTTCTCACCCAAACTCGAACAGTAAAAATGAATTGACAAAGGCCCTTTTTATAAGTTTTTTGAGTAAATAAATCACAAATTTGTTTATGTTTCACTTTGACAAGGTATTTTGCAACGCTTTTATCCATTTCAAACAGGTATGAGTAATGTTTGTGTTTTTGTGCAGAATAAAGGATTATTCAGGCGAAATCTATCATTTTAAACGAAAAAACAAGTAGAGTCATCTTTAAGCCCTTTTCTAACTCCTAAAACATGAAAAGATTGCCGAGCAATTCTTTTACACTCGTTAAAACGGAATTAAAAGACGGTCCACTTACAGCTCTTTTCTGACCGTAAAAACATGAAAACATTGCCGGATTTTTGTCGTTTCAAATTCGATATTGGTTATAAAACGACGTGTCGTTGATCGCTTTTTACTTTTTCGGATCAGTGACACTAATAACGAAAAGTACTCGGTCGTAAAAGATCAAGCGGTTCTCTCAAGTATTATTTTATACTTTTTCGGGCTTGGGAGACACAAATTTACGAAAAGGTAAACCCTCGAGTCTTCTTAAGTTTTCCAGACTCTCTAAAATTGAAAAACGCCAAGTTTCTCCTATACTGGACTCGTTAAAATTCCACAGTAAAGGACCTGTTCAATTAAAAACAGGAACGAACCACTCCTTCTTAGGGTTCGAATTTAAACTAAGTTGGACTCATCCGAAGGATGAGCTTATAATCAAGCAAATGTTATCCTCCTCAAGCTTGTCAAAAATAAAGAAGTACTTGCCAGAAATGGTGGGGGAAAAGAGAGGAAAATGAGCCTGTTTGTCATACTTTGCAACCACTATTGAACACGACACTTTTATTCACCTGGGTTTGGAAATCCTTTGCCTAACAGTTGATCAAACCACAGTGAAAGTATTCAGCCAGTTTCTGGTTATTAACTTTGGGTCAATTTTCACCAAGCCATCTGTCGTGTCGTTATGTGTTCAAGAGGTCACTGCCAGTAAGCCATTCATATGTAAAAATATCTGTCATCCATCTTGACCATCCCTGAGTCAGTCCTTGCAACTAAATTTCTTCAAACTTGATCTATGATTTCGTGTGGTGGGCTTGCCTACGACGGATCGCTTTCTATCGACATCAGTTCATTATCTAGAAAGATGATCTAGAAATTGTCAGTACCTTGAGATCTGCATGCCTCAATGGAAGGTTTCTCACCTTCGACGACAGTTTACATCATTGACTTTCGATCGAAGGATTCCGTGATATGTTCGACATCAACACATTTACTCACATCTCATGGATTATACTGGGTACTTTGAGAGCCATTGACATCACTGGTGGTTTCTCTCACACTTGTTAACAGTTTACATCATTGACTGGTAATCAAGTGGTTTCTACCATGTTCGACCTCAACACATTTATTCGCATGGATAGAATCGTACTTTTTTAGGAAGTAGAAATGAAGACCCTGGATCTAGTTCCTACCATCCATGATACGGGGAATTTTGTATTCATTGTATTGTGGACTATTTATAAACAGATGGCTGCATCCATACTGTGTTCACATGAGTCCATACTTGTGATGTTTTACAAGATCATTCCTATATCAGAGCAGTAGATAGTTTTCTAGTTAGTTTTGATCTGAGTATGGGAATGCCTACCTTAGCAATGATATGATCTCATATATATCTCTTGCATTGAATGTTTTTACAGGTTCCGACTGGGCTCTCCACAAGATGATCCTCGAAATGATAAAGTACTTCACTCTTCCTAAATGATAAATGAAATCCTCATCTACTACAGACTTCGCACTTTAGGGGGCAATCCGTTACACTAAAATATCATCACCATGATTATTTGCAGTCAGTATGGGTCTATCATCACTTGTACTGTCCTCCTAAGCAAGTCTAAGACCTCAGCTCTTCAAATCAAGCTTTGGAAGTGGGAGAAAGATATTAAAAATCAATGTAACTCTGGTTTCGCACTTTCTCTCATGGTCACCTGCGGTCCCGCACCTTCTGTGTACAAAAGTTGCGTACCTACCCGCTTTGTCTCTAACGGTGTAGGTGCGGACCCCTGTGAAAGTCAAAAGGCGCAATTTTTATCTTAAAAAACTCACTTTGGATTAATTCTAGAGTTTTCTAGAAGGAATTTTGACGTGGATTGTTCGCTCTGAGTTGGTTCATGCATCCCAAAAGAGAAGGAGCTAATCCCTTGACTAAAGGAGCTATCCCTTTGAAGGAGGGCTTTATCCCTTTGAAGGAGGACCTAGTAACTTCCCTCCATTGCACTATAAATAGAGACACTAGGGTGAGGACTAGAGAGGTTAGAAGCTGAACATTTTGACGGTAAATGCTGGTGAAATTAAGACTCTTTGGTTGAGCTTGAGAGGAGAGATCACATACGTCTTGGTTCCATTGGAGAGTGAATGAAACTTGTAAAAGTAGAGGAGACATATTGTTGGACCCTGGGAGGAGCTTGTACAGCGTCAAGGCAAAGGTTGTAAAGTTCTTCTTCTTTTGAATTAATACAATCAAACTCATTTTTCTCAACAAGTATCTTATGTTATTTGTTTCATGGACTCCTTGACTTTCATGTTAAATATGTTTTATGCAATTGGTTTTTCAGGTGCTATTTAATTTGTTTGCCTTGTTTATGTTTGCAGATTCGCGAAGAGGAGCTCATTTGGATCAAAAGAGCGAGGGAATCCACAAGCTTGCGTTGGACCAAAGGTAGGCCCTAAAAACCCTTGTTTTCTATTGCTTATTGAAGCATATTTAGAGAAAGATAGTGTCTGGTTGGTTTGCTTGTCGTTAGGTCTTCTTTAGATTCTAGGAAGGTCTATCTTTTCCGCAAGATCGACCCATTCCGTGCGACACTCCATCTCTGGTGTTTCGTCTGATCTCCTCCTACATCAAATATGACCATAGTTGTTCCCAATCTGGAAGTTTTTCCTTTCCATTCAATAAGTCTGGGTAGCTATTCTAGCTCTTAGAAAGGCCAAGGAGTGTTAGACTCACCATATCATCATCAGCGGTATGATCCCTATGCTTTCAAGCTCATCTCTGCAGTTGGTGAGCTTGTTCAAGAATGTAGTGATCGTGTCGCCCTTTTCACACTTGATCTTTCGAAGCTTGTCCTTCAGTGCTTGCTTCCTCTAATCACTACTATTTTGATATAATTCTTTCAATGTTTTCCACATTGCAAATGGAGTCTCCTTCCGATGGAGGCTTGAGACTATGTGATCTCGAACTCCCTCTAGGATGATTCTCCTATCTCTAGCCACATTCTTGTTCCAGTCTACAACCTGAGTAGCATCAATAGGCTTAGGGACATCTTGGTAAATGAAGTCCTTAATTCCATTATCTTCCAATACTACCTCCATGCGATCCTTCCAAGCTATGCAGTTTGAGCTGCCATCAAGGGCATACTCAAGCCTCAAACCAGTGAAGGCCATCTGGATGAAATCTGAACTGTGATGAGAACTAGATATTTATATCCCAAATAATAAACTTTGAATTTCTTTCTCTTGCTTGTATACTGTTCCTCGCTTGATTACCTGTGCTCTGATACCATGTAGAAATTTCACCTGTAGATCAAACTGATATATGCAATTTCCTAAAGCATAATACTTGATCTACTTCTACAAAACATTAAGTGGAACAAAAATCGATTTCATGAGAAACATCAAGCATAAAAACATATAACTGATCAAGAGAAATAATCGCACATAACACAAGATATATCACTGGGGAAAGCACCAGCATAAAACCCCAACACTGTATTATCGATCAAGTGTAAATCCTCTTCTATTTACAAAAAATATAAGCTCAAGAGCTATTCTGTACTCTTTGCAATCAAAAGATGAAGATCATAGACTCACTAGGCCTCAATGTATAGGCCAAAAGTCCTCCAATTCCCTATTTCCTTGCATAATTTTGATTGGGGTTCAAGTACAAACATATGTGAATTGGCCTTGAATCATACCTGTTGTCAACCTCAGGTCCTACTACACAATCCTTGAGGACTCTAGTTCCTTCTGCATGCAAGGTATATTCCATTGGAAGATCCAAGCATCTGATAGTACACCGTCTCTCATCTGATATTAACTGGGTCTCTTTCTGAACTGCCATGCATCAATTATCCATGAGAAAATACTCAGTTATCTAAAAATAATAGTTGTCACATTCATGCAAGCATTAACAAACTATATTTTATTATTTTAACAACTTGTTAAAATAATCTAAATGGACTTGACTAGTTAGAACTAAGTCAACTGATTCTCTCATTATAGAACTCATACTTAATTCCTTAATCAATGGAGAGAATAAAGGATAAATTCCTCAATCAGTGGGACAACTAATTGCATGTTCTCACAAAGATTTCAAGTTTAATTTTTACAACTAATTAACTCATGGAGATTAATCAATTAATATTTTAAACTGTTGTTAAGACCATATTCGATTTTACTTCCTATAGATAGACCAGGGACTGCTATAAATAGGAAGGGACCTAGAAATGCTATTTTTAGAACTTTCTATTTTTAGGAATTTCCCCTGTCACCCAAGGTGGCCAATGACCTTACTAGAAAAATTGCTATTTTTAGACATGGTATTTTTAGGAGTTCTATTTTTAGCACATTCTGAATTTAGCATTTCTTGTTGCACACTTTTCAACATGAAGAACTAGATAAAATTCTTATAGAGGACATAGGTGAAGACCAAGGGCTAGAAACAACACCTAAGTGGGTTCCAGGTAAGGATTGGTAACCCGATGGGATGGACGGAACACCATACAAATGTGACTCAGGTGTAGTAATAAACATCAAAGAGGTTGCAATAGAAGATTCTACCATAGCTGTAATAGATGGTATAGTCTGGGATGTTGACTCTGCCATAGTCAAATGTCCAAATAAATTCCCTAACGAATGAACAGGTGTCTAAAGTAATCAAGATCAAAAGGAGCAGTAAAATGAGGAGTATGAGTATACAGATAAAGTCCAGTTCCAAAATGGAATGGAGTTATGGGTGTTTCTACCTCAGGTTCCTCTTCTATCAAAATCAAACTAGGTGGAAGGATTTCACTATCAGGTCTGTAATATATTTCCGCATTCGTTCCTGAGGTAAAGGGGAAGTCTCGACAGTTACAGATGTCTGAGGATGTACCGGTCGATCTTCTTCGAGTATGGTAACAACTTCTAATTGTTCAACTTCAAGATCCAAGTGTTCTAGTAAAATAAAAACAGGTTTAGGTTGGGCTTATTGAACAACTTCTGGTTCAGAAGTAACTTCTGATTAAACGGTGATAGGTTCAGGATCAATTTCTGGTTGAAAAGATTCAAGTTCGGAAGTAATTTCTTGTTGAACAACTTTGGGTTGAGAATCAAATTCTTGTTGGACAACTTGGGTTACTGTTTCACTAGATTCAGTTCTAGTGTCCTCAGGTAATTGTGGAGATTCAACTTCAGTAATAGATATACCAGTGATTGTAGGATTAACTGGAATCACAATACTTACCATATAGGTGTTTCTGGTAATTCAGATGAAGAACCAGAAGTTTGTGAAGTACTAGATTCAGTCAAATGAGATCGCTTTGACCGGATAGGTGTAGCTTCGGGTGGTAAAGGCAGTTTACTTGCTGTCCTCCATGAACGATAGGGTACGGGTTGATGTTCCTCCATAATTTATGATTGATTTTATTACAAAGAAAAAAACAAAAAGGCGTAAGCTAGACAAATGATTTACTAAGAAACTATGAATTGCAGGATACCTCTTGGCGAACCAAGAAGTATGGGCATGCAACCTCCCTGAATGCTGTGTTCAGTGTATCACAGTGTACAAGCCAACCAACTTGGTTACCTAAGGATGGATAGAAACCTTGTGTTGTCCTCCCATATATACCTGGAAGTACATGGAGGCCCAATCTGTGTTAGCATTGTCTAATGTGAAACCGCACAGTGAGAGCATTCCTTTATACTTTACGTACTGTAACACCACCCTATATACCCGAAGGTATGTGGATGAGCTACGATATAATCACATACGTAGAATGAGGTATCACACTCAGAATGTATCACAGACAAGTTAGCGACAGTTGCTATGTTTTACGATACTGGAACACGTCTCTAGCCTAGAACCTCTAAATGTTTTGTGTTAGGTGACAATGCTCCATTAGGTTAATTGAGATTAATTTTAAGTTGACCTTAATTAAGAATTTTCATTTCAAGGTTCACCATGTGATGTCTTTGAAATTCATAGAATGCAACTAATATGATAAGCATTATTTTCATTCAATTTGAACAATGAAAACCTTAGCTAGTATGGATAGAGCAATCAGATTCTTTCAATGAAAGAACAAAGAGCACATCTAATGCAATTTCCAAAAATTATTCCTATGAGCACACTCAAACGTTTTCGATGCATGATGCAAGTTTTTCTTTTCAATTCCCTTAATATTGAGATGAACAAAAGGAAACTATTGCACATACAATCAATCAATCTTTTTACAAGAACAAAGACTTTACGACAATTCCTTTTCGAAAGAAATGAAGACTTTTACGACACTTTCTTTTGAGAAAAGATTAATCAACTATAATCTAACAATGACAATGAATTAATAGTGATAAAGAAATAATTTGAGAAACACTAAACAATCAAGGCCAAATTAGGGCTAGGAAAGGAAACACAAATTGATTTCAGAGACACAACAATCATTGATCTTTCAGCAAGCAAAAACATAAGGAAATTTGGGAAAAAATCAAGCCAAAGGTGGGATTTTTGACCTAAGAAGGATCAACACATCCCTAAATGGGAGACAGTGTGCTTCAGAGCACTGTCCTCAAGCCAATGGTGCTCTGCAGCACTCTATCTCTTGACCAAGCCTGTGATGGTGCCAAAGAGGCCATTCTAAGGGCTTTCAAGCACAATTGTTTAGCAAAAAAAACTTCAAAAAGGCCGAAACAAGATAAATGGAAGCAAGTAAAGTATACTAGGGTGTACTAGGATGAAGGTAAACTACCCGGAATGATGATCGATCCCCAACAGATTCGCCAATTTGTTATATGGAATTTTGCATTTACGGATAAATACAGTTTCCCTGGGTGAGTAGCTACACATATAACAACATATTTAAAGAGTTTAAACATATTTTATAGAAGATAAATAAGACAATATGGGACCTAGTTTTTATCTTTCTCTTCCCTTTGTCTCCTTTGAATAGCTCTCATCGCTCGTTCTCGAACTGAATCTGCTCGATAAGTACCTGCAATCATAAACAGAGGACAAAAACCAATCAAAGCAAGAGATCTATCTTCTATAAGCAAATGGAATCGAAAGCTTTTACATATATAATAATCATACATAAAGACAAGAATATGGGAAAAGGTGTAAACAACTTCATTAAGTAGAAGGAAGAGTTACAACTAGGAAGTCTTATCCCATGTCACTCATCCAGCTTGAGTTCCATCCTTCGTCACACTAAAAGCACAACACTCTGGAAACATAACGATACTTGCATACAATCTAAAACCTCACACCAATAGTATCTCCTTACAAATTCTCAAAGCCCAACCCCTGATCACTAAGCTGAGTGCTCAATTTATAGGGAAATGGAGGTGGTTTTGTCATAAAATGCGCATTGAATGGCTTTCCAATTTGGGAGTTAGTTTCCATGGAGGAAGGGATGAGAGGATAGGAGGTTATTTGATTCATTTCCTATCCAATTTCGAGCTCATAAGAGAGGACAAGAGGTGGGAATCTTCTAGAATGGTATAGAATGAAGGAATATTCCTAGAACCCTATGAAGATTTTTCTCAATCTCACCCAGAGCGTGTCAAAGTGGGCCTAGGTGCTCTACAGAGTAGGCTTGAATGGGCCTAAGTGCTCTACAGTGCACTTACCCCTAACCAAGGCTGTGTTGGTCCCTCAAGGAGTCATTTCAGGATGTCTTCGGGCTAGGAAACTCTCAGGAATGATGGAATTCAATGTGATGACTTGTCTAGGGCATGTAACAACTGAATTAGGGTTTGATGAGCCCTAAAAGTACTAATTTGAATGATGGGAGTGATGTGCCCAAATAGACCTATAACAGGTAGTCCGCAATGGTGTCCGTGTACTCTGTGGTGACATCTTTCTGGAAATGAACTTGTTAGGGTCCTATAATTTATAAGATCTCAAGATAATTGAGTATTATATCTTAGGAATATTATTTTGTAAATACTTCTCAATCTACCAATGATTTCCAAATAATAGAAAAATAGAATAAAAAATGAAAAGAGGTCATAAATAAGAAAAAGAGAAAAACAAAAAAGGTTTAAAAAGCAGAAAAGATTGAACCCCACCAAAAGAAATTAAGGTCAAAGAGGAATAATACTGGAAGTGTTGCAAGTTTAAATTCCAGTACTCATAGATAGTTTTGCTTCATTACTAAAAAATAAAGGGTTGTGTGTAGCTTGTTCAAAATTCCGCAATCACTAGCTTTTAGCTTAATCTATAGTGTAATCATTATTAAACTCCTTTAAATTCCTATAAAGTAAGTTAGAGAATAAAGACTTACCCAACATTTTAATTTGGGTAAATCACTAGTTAGGTAGAGAATGATATTGATCCAAGCTTTTAGCTTAATCTATAGTGTAATCATTATTAAACTCCTTTAAATTCCTATAAATTAAGTTAGAGAATAAAGACTTACCCAACAGTTTAATTTGGGTAAATCACTAGTTAGGTAGAGAATGACATTGATCCAACTATTTAATGTGGATCAATACCAGAAATAGGGTACAAGTTAAGCAGCTTTTCATTCTGTATAAAAGAAAAAAAATTGGGTCTACTAGTCTAACTGCACCCTAGATGAAGAATAAAAAATTCTAGTTTATTCATGGGTAGGTATATTTGATCATTTATTGCAAATATATGTATTTGTAATTTTTATCCTAACTTTTAAGGATATGGTCAAAAGGAAAATATGTGCGGTATGGGTAAAGTCTTTCATATGTTTCATTTTCCCTTTATACTAAGTCGAGAAAGCAAAAATAAAAAGGCACAAGCAGAAAAATCTCTTTTTTCATTTATGTTTAATGTTCGACAGTTTGAAAGAATCAGGATTTGATCATGCACATGATCAACAGACCTCATCCGTTTTCTGCCCCCCCTCTCCATTCTACCTTTACCGTCGGGGCGTACGGAAATCTATTTCACTGGCTGGGCCCCATCCCCTACATGTCGCATCCTCGTGATTCCACACCCCCCCACCAAAACCATAATCCACCTACTACCCTCTCCAGAAACTACTTTCCCTCATCTGCTCTACCGTGCCCCACCACATTTCTTGCACCACTCTCCACCCGCCACATGGCATAACCATTGGCCTATTAGCTTCTTTCCCAACCAAAACAATCGTTCTACATTAAATTCAACTTCTCTTGGGTAACTGTTTAGGTCTAACAGTCCGACATCATTTCAACAGGGAGATTCACTACAACATTTAAAACTTGTTGAACCCATCTCTTTCTTTTCTTTGTTGCTTATTCTGTCGCTCTATTGCATTTTACTATTTTTTTGTTATTGCCAGTTCTGCACAGTGATTTCTCTTAGAGCATTTCCGTGGCCATATTATGACATAAAACTAACAGTTCCCTTTCATTTTCACCTGACAATATGTTATTCTATTGTGCTCGATAAGCTCCTCTACAAATTCATCCTGTTCTCATAGTTTTACAATCATGCCTCCCAAAACTAAGACTCAAGATAAGCCTATTAATCCTTTAATTCCCCCTTCTGTAGATTTTTATCATATACCATTAGCTGATAGGGATTACAGGATAAATGAAGCCCAATGTGACTATTATTTCTTTAGTTATATTTTTGGTTGGAAGATAAACACACAGACAAAACCGATGAAATTAGGCTCTTGGATTCTAACCTCCCCTATTATATTTTCCCCTTGACATTCCAAGCCCCATAATTTACCAGAAGATGTCAAGATTGCTATTTCCCTACCCAAAGAGCCATCATTGCCCCTACAGGTGACATTATTTTCACAATTACATCCCAATCCATTGACCAAATGATGTTGGCCCCCACTGTGGAAAATGCTACTCCTTTCTCCCTAGAATCCCTCACTCAGCTTTAATAAAACCTGGACTTTGCCATCAGAGCCAAAATATTTGAGATTTTCAAGCCATAGAATGCCCAATTACCCAAAAATAATCCTCCATATCCTTCTTCCATTTTCCCCGATCAAGCCAAGAAAATTATATCCATGATTTCCTACATTTTAGGCTATTATTCTGATCAATGGGTAGATGAGCCCATTTTAGGATTCCTCTCCATATTTTCCACTCAGACTGCAAGTTATGAAAAGGTAACAAAGACACTATAGAACATGTCACTCCAATCAAAGGAGATTGAAACTTTGTAGGGCCAACCCAAAGCTTTGGAAGTGCAAAAGGTCAAAGCAGAAGCAATTCGAGTTACTGAAATGCAGAAATCCCAGAGACTCCTGGAGAAGTTGCAGAAGGTAGAGAGAGACACTTCAATTGGTTAGACCTTGGACCAAGCCAAGGAAACTATTTGGATGAATATATTAGACTTTATGAATGAGATTTGGCCTTCTATCCAAATCATATTTGAACAGAAAGAGCTAATAGAATAGGCTATAGAAACTATTGTGCAGGGAAGAGAGAAACCGGGAGAAATTTCCATTGAAGCCTCTAACATAATCAGGTTCTTGAACTCTAAATCAAAGTATGATCTTGAAGAAGTAGGGAATAGTGACAGAACTGCCACCATTCTAGAAGTCAAGAAGGACAAATAGAAATCTCATTGATTAGTTAGAAGAAAAGAGTGAAACCTTGGAGCTGCAAGTAAACAGGTTCACTAATAAAATTGAAGCATTGATCCAAAAGGGACTACCTAGTATTTATGTTATAAATGAAAAATTAATCACTAAAAAAGACTATATCTTGAAGATAAAAGAAGGGGCTAGAAGAAGCATCAAGGTCAGTGGGATTAAGGGAAATATAACAACAAAAGCATTTTTAGAAACCATGTCAAATGATTTCCATGTATAAAATGAGGTAAAACACATTTTGACCATGAAACCAACTTTTGCCAAATACACAGAGGTAGACAAAATTTACCACAGGGTAACCAAATTTTCCATACCAGATGAAAAGAGATGGGAAGAATTGGTCGATTTACTGGATTGAGAAGAAGTAAAACAATTTCCAGTGTAGTAGCCAACACGACGGTTAGTTCAACATCACATCATTGTTTTGAGTTGACTCAACAACTGAAACCATCAAAATAGGGCTACCTTTCCTTTCAGTTTCCTACATGGCCTATTTGTCAACCATAATTAGATCATATTGTTTGTAATTAGGATAATAATACACTATTGGTTTCACAATGATTTTGTAAAGGTTTTTGTAATTTTCATTATAAATACTTCACTGTTCGAACTATTAAGGATTGATTTCCGAGTGTAATTTCCTTCTGCATATTGTAATTTTCAAAGTACTAGAGCATCAATAATACAAGAGCCTTTCACATAATTCATGTGGTGTACTAAATGGTGATGTGCCTCTTTTGTTTATTTGTGTAAACATTTTTTTTTTTTTTTTTATCTCTATTATTCTAAATTTCTGAATTAATCAACAGAAACTATGATAAATAGGATTCATTATTTAGAGCACCCTATTTTGGCTGTTGTTAATTTTAATGTTTTCCACTGAAGTCAGATTAAGGAATTCTTAATTTCTCTTTGATTTCTACTGAACCTTACACTTATTCTATTTCAAAATTCATTTAATTTCTAAAAAGATCCAGATAGTGCAACCTAGCTTACCCTGTGAGAACTCCTCTAAAAGTTGATGCAAAATCCAATTCAACTTATAGAATCCATAGCCCAATGGAATTATAAAACTCAAATCAACCAAACCAATCAAACAAAACAAAAAAGTACAATAGTTTCTAGTCTTAAATTTACACTAAAAAAAGCTAAATTAAACAGAGATATCCCTCTTTGAAGCTGGCAGGGCTAGATCCCATTTTCCAAGTGGTTTTGATGACGTCCTATGTGTTTACTTGCTCAACCTCAAAAATACAGAATGGAAAAATAGCTCTTGTCTCCATTGCATCTGGATACACTACTCTGGCTCCTCTATCCATCTCATCTAAAAACATGTATATAATTGTCTTGAGTGCAGCTAGACCACAGACATATTGATGCATAGTGTTTGCACTGATCACAAAGTCTGCAATAGTGGCTATGTGCATTAACTCATCAAATTATGAGTCAAGCTCTAGTCGGATTTGTGAATTTGTATTTGCCTCGGTGAGTGTCCCAATAGATGGGATCACATGTGCACGCACAACAACATCCATGCTTCTAAACACTCTTGCATGGGAAGGCTACAAACTAGTGATGAGATGTGAGAGTTCTTCATAGTTATGGATCTAACTCCGGATGTGTGCCTTCAACTCAACCGCTCTAGCCTTCATCATCTTGGGCAAGTGTAACGGGGCTCCCTTGTATCTCATTGTTTAGGTTTACATGTGGTCAACAACAATATGCAAGTTTGACAAGATACGTGCTCTCCTAGCTCATCGATTCTGCCAACTATTGAGATGGAAAAATGCCTTATGCACAGTACCAAATCTAGAATACAATGCCTCCATGACCATCTCAAGGGACGATACTTCATCTAGTATCACATTCTTCAACTCTACTTGGGCGGATGTTGTAACTAGTTCTCCTCCCCGTTTGGTGGTTTGTAACTCCTTAGCCATTCACTCGTTCTCTTCTATAAAGAAGCGAACACTCAAGCTAGTGGCTTCAACATATCCTTTGGTAGCATCGGCCAATGCTGTTGGATGCTTTCATACATCAGATACAATCACTCATTCCTCAAACTATGTAGGTGATGTGTTGTCATCCAGGGTAGAAACTCTGCACTATTGCAAAACTCTATTCAGATGCAACTCGATGAATGATATGTTGTACATATGTTCTTCCAGATTGTCTCCAAGGATATTGATGAGCCCCAAAAATGGATAATTATATGGGCTCATTTAGCCTCCTAATTTGACTTAATCCACCATTCTCATTATTTTAATGCATGTTTTGATCATATTTATGCTAATAGAGTGAATTGGGTTAGTCATTATGCCAACAAGTCTAATGTGTGCTTTATGCAGTCTTTTTGGTCAATTTGGAGACAAAATCAAAGGTTTAAATGAGCACTTGGCAGCCAAATTCGTGGAGAGGATTTTTAGGAAGGTTTCCCCTTCATTTATGGGCCCTTACCTTGAATTCTCCACCATCAGCTCGGAGTTCAAGGGCCACCAAATCGATTATCACAAGGGCAGCCGAGCAAGGGCTAGTAAAGAGGTTGTTAACTACAAGTTTTGGCAGCCGCGTTCCTAAAGTTTAGGAGGGTTTTTGGGGTCCTCAATTTGTATAAATAAGAAGGCTTAGGGCCTCATTTCAGTTAGTCACTTTGTAGGCAGAACTTAGCTAGTTTGTAGTTCGATTTTAGTCATTTTTTAGGCAGTAAGTTAGCTCTGCATTTCAACACATTTTTGAGCTTTTCCTTGTGGAAAATTTTTGGAATGTAATTATTATTTTGATCAATAAAGATGAATCTAGATTTGCACCAGCCCTAATCTCTCTTAGGAGGCTGTAGCTCTTGGGGTTGGGCCCAACTCAAGTGCCCAGTACTTCCTTTGTTTACCTTTATGTGTTTTTGCTGCATTCTTAGAATAAAATCTGCTATTTAGATTTAAATCTTGTTTGTTATTTAGGTTGCTTTTCATGATTAAAAAGGCTTTTCATGTTTAGAGTGATTTTATAGGTTAATAACATAGAAGATATTCAGAAAAAGGCCATCAAGCACCTCTGATTTCACCTCTCCCTCAGTGGGATCAGGAGCTGGGATCAGGGTGACCTTGCTACCAACAAAAACACAGTCTTTGCTTCGCCATGCAATCATTAGTGTTCGATTTTTATTTGCAGAAGTTGGTTACATGTTCAGAGTCTTGATTGCTTCGCTGCATAGTTGGTATACATGGTTTCGGTGCAAATAAACTTTTGTTCATTCTCTTTACTATTAGCTAGATCAGATTAGGTCAACGTAACTAGGTCTCTAATTTTACAAGTCTTCATTGTTTTAGTTGGAAAATCAACTTGCAGAGCACCCGTACCACTTCTCTATCTACCCATAATTCATCAATCCCATCTGCTCCATCCCCTAACGTGGATTCTTGCCTCACTTTTGCCACATTTGCTCACATAACCCTAATTTTTGTGCAACATTGCTTCACTCCTCTTTGAACAAATCCAGCCATCTTCATCTCTCCTCAGCTCCATCCACCAAGTCCTCGACCTCCTCACACCCCTATCCTACCCCCATACTCACTCCTCCACCTTTCTCTCTCCATCCATCCTCCAAAATCCCATTTCTGAGCATCCTGCAGAAAATTACAGACATCCTATAGAAATTCTAGAACATCCTGTAGAACCCCTACAGACTTCCTGTAGAAGCTCACGAATGAGGTTTCTTGATAGCCAAACTCTGTGAAACTCTTTGGAAAGGTGTTAGGGACCCCTTAGGCCCTCTCTAAACCTTCCTGACCTCCTCCAAGCATTTCCTCTCACCAATCCACCTCTGCACAGTCAAAAACAATTAAATCGCATGCATGATGATTCTGGCAACTTATTCAAAAATACAAAAAGATGTTTTTTTCAGATGTTACTGTAGAAGTAGCTTAGACACATGCATTCTACCTTCCTAGAAGTCAATGGAATCTCTTTCAGTAGCTTTCATCCTCTTTCTTGCATCAGTAGGGCTAGCTGGTAGAATTAGGGTTTGTTAGGGTTTACGTTTCCTTTCAGCTTCCCAGTTTCTTTCTGCAAGTAGATCAACCTTCTTTGAGTTAGCTTTCATCCATTAGTTAAAAAGCTTCTTCTCAAAGCTCATAGAATTTTTCTTAAGCTCCTAGCGGACTTGTGTCAACTGACCAAGTGACAGCTGCGGCAAGAGCTAGTACTTGTGCATACGGCACCATCGCTTCCAAGTTTGTTACGAACTACCAGGTTGATAAAAGTAAAGAAGGGAGTCCCAGGAGTTGCAGCATTATTGCTGCAATACTAGATCCCACCATTCTTTTTGGTGTCGTTGCTGGGGAAGCGTCAAAGTATTGGTGATTGCTGCTTTTCTTCTATTTTCTACTAAAACCTTCTGCTAAGTAGTTTATTTCATTTCCATTATGCAATTTCATTTCTGCAAAAGTAGAATAGACATTTCATGCTTTCATTTCATTTCTGCAAGTGTAGATTAGCATTTCAATTCCGCACTTTCAATTCTGCAACTGTAGATTAGCATTTCAAATTCCGCAATTTCAATTCTGCAAGCGTAGACTAGCATTTCATTCCTACAATTTCATTTGAGAAAAATAGATTAGTCCTTTCCTGCTTTCATGTCATTTCTGCATTTTCATTTCAGCAAGATAGTTAGTTGCAGTTCAATCTATTTTAGTTTTTACAGGTACAAGCAGAAAAAAAAGAAGAAAAAATCGACCAAAACGATTTCTTTTCATGCCTCGTAGGAGTAGATATAATTAAGAAAAATGATTGCACAACACCCCCACTACTTCACACAGCCAACTTTCTCTCTTCTTCGATGGCTGTGATTAAAGAACCCTTAGGTGGACAACAAGACATATTTGAAGAACCTCAAGGGAAGAAGAAGAAGAAGAAAACATTCCTCTGGAGCAAATGACTACAAATAGAAATGTTGGGAGTAGTACCTTGTCCAAAAACAAATTTGCAAATCAAATGGAAGATTTCAAGAGTGATATGAGGCAGTTTCTTGCCATGAAACTGGATACCTTGCGAATCCAAAGGAAGCAAGAGGAAGCCAAGAGGGCTTTGGCCATCTTTTGTCCCAGATGCACTAGAAAGCATCCTAGGAATGGATGTCCATTGCACTCCATAGAAGTGTGTTTTGTCTGTGAAAAAGACCATCCTACAGATTAGTGCCCTTCCTTACCCAGAATCAAAGCTGCATATCAGAGGGCAAAAGGAGCCACTGAACCACTCTATTATATGAACCAAAGGAGGCCACATGGACCCATACCTTACGAGCAGGGAATGCAAGGGACATCCCAGACCTATTACAACCCCTATCCCGCCACTTCCATGCCTTCTTGGGGTCCCCCTGCTCATCCTTCCTGGTCCACACCCCCTCCTTGGTCGGATCTGTTATCACTCAGGTTGTCCCTTTTGACTCTTAAAGGGATACGACCGAGGTAACCACAAACCAACTTTGGACTACAGGTCCTAGCCTACCTGCAGTCAGAGAGGGCTCTCTCTTTATGATTTAGCTTTGTTGAAAGGGATGATTTTAGGCTAGATATGATGCACAGGGGTTTTGATTGAGTTTGGTGGGAAGGATGAAGCTTTCAAGCAGAGAGGCATGCATAGTGTGATAAGTTCAAACCATTGGGCATGGAGTCATGGAGTAAGACTGCTGGTGCGTTTTCTTGGTGACAAGAGGAATATGGAGCAAGATAGCTACACATAAAACAACATTAAAGCTAGATAGAGATGGAATGAAGGCTAAGTGATGAGAGGCAATTAAGAATCTCTCATTCGGCTTAACAGAGGGAAAGTGAATGAGCTCTATCTAGGAGCAGTTAAGAATTCCTAGATAACTGTCATGCATGGTGAAATAGGGGAAATATGAGCCAACAGGAATTCATACTCATGCCTAAATCAAGAGGAAAACATAAAGAAGTTACAGAAACTGAGCATAGAGTGCAGCCAAGCAAATTCTAAGCTAATCTTTCGTTCTGTAACTTAGATGGTGATACATGGGCAATATAAGCATATATGAATGGACAACAAAGGTAAGAAACACTTATTGAGTCATGTAATAGCACGAGAATTCCACAATCACTCTCCAACCATTTAGACACAGCAAACAGTCCATTCTCCAAGCTTTTAAGCAGTCTTTGATTATAGAAAATATCAGATATACAGTGCGAGTCTCTCTTGGAGTGAATCAACCAACCAACCCTTTACACTATACAGATGGTGGTATTTATAAAGAAAATATCTAAAATATGTACAAACAACAGATCTGAGGGAAAATCTGGAGGAATGAATGATTATAACCTAACATTTATTGCAAATAAATGAAAGAATGCCTATCTACCAGCTGCGCAGGGACAACATCCATAAGAATGAATAAACTATGGTTCCTCGAGCCACGCACTGTCCTCATTGCCATAACTGCGCATGGGGCTCAACGGTGCTGCTCCAAAATGTGGCTTGATACACTGTTTGTAGGAATTTACAGGGTAAGTTCCTCAGAAAGAACACCAAAAGGACACCGCTCACAACCAGATCACAGATCAATACACCAGTATTTTTGACGTGGTTAAAACCCTGAAAGAGGGAAACAGTCCACGGCCTGTCCCAACGTGGGTACTACAGGCAATTTACTAATCAAAGAATGAAAATTTACATAAGCTTCTCTCATGCATGGATTACCCGAACAATGACCCTCCATGCGCTTTAAATAGAACTCATGGACCAATCGGGTGTCAAGCCACGGATCAAGTGTCGGTAATACCGAGGAGAGAATGAACCGTCGGATTGTAAGTTACAATATGTACAACGGTAAAGAAACACACTTTACCTAACTCTATACCTAACTCTAAACTAGACCAAGTTGAACTTAACTATATCCTATGTGTCGGAATATCCTAACATCCCCCCTTAAGAACAACTTGGGATAGGATTGAAGGATTTACAAATATGACACAATAGGAGAAGGAAGGAGGCACTAGAGCCTATCCCCCCTTAGTGACAACTTCCTGAACTCCAAGCATATATCGAAGTTTAGTGAACTTCGCCTCTGTGAGAGCCTTTGTGAAGATGTCTGCAACCTGATCATCTGTTGGACAATATTGCACTTCAAGAACATGGTCATGAATGAGCTTTCTGATGAAGTGCATGTGTAGTTCAATGTGTTTGCTGCGCTGATGCTGGACTAGATCTTTGCATAGCTAAATGGCACTTTGATTATCACACCAAAGTGTGGTTGGATGCTACTGCTCAAAGCCAAACTCTGATAGGATCTGACGAAGCCACAAGGCTTCCTTACTAGCTTCCACGGCACCACGATACTTTGCTTCTGCTGACGAAAGAGAAATGGCAGCCTGTTTCTTACAAGCCCATGTAATAGGTCCTGAACCAAGAGTGAAGACATAACCGGCAGTAGACTTTCGATCATCAGGGTCACCACCCAATCAGAATCAGTGAAACCAACTAATAGAGGAGCTGCTTTGGCACTGTAATGAATCCCAAACTGTACTGTACCTCGAACATAACGAAGTATTCTTTTAGCTGCTTTCCAATGACTTTCACGGGGGTTTTGCATAAAACGAGCAACAAGGCCAACAACAAAGGAAAGGTCAGGACGAGTATGGGTTAAATACAAGAGTTTTCCTACAAGTTGACGGTATAAGGTAGCATCAACTTCAGGAGAAGTACAAGAGACTGAAAGTTTGACTCCAGACTGAAATGGAGAAGGGGCTGGCTTACAGTCTTCCATGTGAAAATGACGAAGAATATCACAGGCATACTTGGACTGGGAAAGGAAAATACCCTCCTTGGATTGCAAGACTTGAAGACCGAGAAAATAGTGTAAGTGTCCTAAGTCTGTCATTTCAAATTTCTTTTTAAGGCTGGACTTCACATGGTTTATAAGGTTGGGATCACTGCCAGTAAGAATAAGATAATCAACGTAAAGAACAAGGATGATAAGAGAGTTGCCCATTTTCTTGGTGTAGATAGTATTGTCAGAATGACACCTAGAAAAGCCAGATTCTAAAAGAAAGCTATCCATTTTGGCATACCAAGCCCGAGGAGCTTGCTTGAGACCATAAAGGGATTTCTTAAGTCGACAAACAAGGCTGGAGTCTGTTTGTATGAAGCCAATGGGTTGTTCCATATAGATTTCTTCCTGCAAGTCCCCATGCAAGAAGGCAGATTTAACATCCATTTGATGGACTTCCCATTTTAAAGAGGCAGCAAGGGAAAGAACAAGGCGGATAGAGTTCATTTTGGCAACAGGGGAGAAGGTTTCAGTGTAGTCAATGCCTTCAACCTGTGAAAAGCCCTTAGCAACAAGACGAGCTTTATGTTTATCAACTTTCCCATCTGGTCCATACTTGGTTCTGTAAACCCATTTACATCTAACAAGTTTGTGTCCCTTTGGTAGAGGAACAAGATCCCATGTATCATTTGTCAACAATGAATGATATTCTTCATTCATAGCTACTTCCCAATGTGGATGGCCTGAAGCTTCTGCAAAAGTGTCAGGATCATGATTTACTGGAGCTTGAGCCAGTAAAGAAGAGGCTCTTTCAAACTGAGAACGTGTACGTCGCTGATCTGTAGGATCACCAGCAAGATCACCTGCTGCATCCCGAGTAGCACGGACCCATCTTGGAAGTTGAGGATCCTGAGAAGGTGGGGGAGGATTATCATCCTCACTTTCATCATCTGAAGAAGAAATGTTTTCAAAAGTAGAAGAGATAGGAAGAGGTGGCACATCCGCCGGACTAGGCTCGCAGGCCGATTTATTTTCATCAAATTTTACATCTCTTCTAATGATAACATTTTTGGACTTAAATGGAATAAGTCGATAACCTTTTACATCTTCAGAGTATCCAACAAAATTACATTTCTCACTCTTAGGTTCTAAAGCTTTATGCTTTTCATCTGGAATATGGGCCCATGCTTCACTTCCAAAAACACGAAAGTGACTTACATCTGGTTTAATGGAACTCCAAGCTTCTTCTGGAGTGATATTCTCTAGAACCTTAGTAGGAGTACGATTGATTATATAATTTGCACAATTAATTGCTTCGGCCCAAAAACTAAGACTGAGTCCTTTAGATTGCAACATACAATTAGCCATTTCCTTTAAGGTGCGATTTTTCCTTTCAGCTACACCATTTTGTTGTGGAGTGTATGGAACAGTATGTTGCATTTGAATTCCATTTTCGGTGCAAAAGTTGATGAATGTGTTTTTAACATATTCTCCACCATTATCAGTTCTTAGCTTAAGAATTTGATGTCCAGATTATTTTTCAACAAAGTCTTTGAAGGCCAAAAATGTGTTAAATACTTCGCTCTTGAGTTTTAAGAAGTATACCCAAGTGCGTCTAGAGAAATCATCAATGAAAGTTAAGAAACACTTGCAGCCAGAGAATGAAGCAACAGGAAGTGGACCACATAAATCACTATGCACAAGCTGTAAAGGGGCTGAGGCATGCCAAGAGGCACGTTTGTCAAAACTGTCCCGATGATGTTTTCCGAGTGCACATCCGGAACAAACACCATCTCTGCAAGATACCATAGGAAGACCTATCACCATATTTTCTTTACATAGATGTTGAAGGGAGCGATAGTTTAAGTGACCAAATCGCTCATGCCAAAGTTTGCTCACTTTATCATTATGAGCAACAAATACTGAGGGAAGATTTGATGACCCAAAGTTGTGAAACTTATACAACCTTGTGGAATCATCAGCAAGACCAGTAGCTAAAATCTGTTTAGGATCTCTTAGATCCTTGATTACAACATCATGAGGTGAAAATTCAACAATTTTACCTTCACCTGAATGAGTTATCTGATATACAGATAGAAGGTTGCAGGATAAGGTTGGAACACATAATACATCATTAAACTGACCATTGTCTAGATGAACAGTTCCAGTCCCTACAACATTAAGAGATCTATCATCACCAACATATATATTTTTGGTGTTACAATCATTTAAAGAAGAAAACATGGCTTGGTTTTTGGCCATGTGATAAGAGGCTCCAGAATCAATGAGCCACTCATGAGAAGGAGAAGAAGAAGATACATTTAATGCATAACCAGACTGAGATGATTGACAACGACATGCAGAAAGTGCCATTCCAGAAGTTGAAGTTGAAGTAGGCTCCACATGGATGTTATGTTTCTTCATTGCGGCTTCCAAGGCTTCCATCTTCTTAAAGCATTTAGATTCTAAGTGGCCATCTCGATTACAAAAGTTACAATGTCTATCAGTCTTCTTCCATTTTTTTTTATTGGTCTTATCATTTTGCTGAAATGATCTTTCATTTTGAGGCTGAGTTGGTTTAGGACCATTCTTTTGAGGATATGACTTCTTAGGATTCTTTGAATTTGGTTGCTGCTGGGCGGCTAACGCTTTCGTGGAAGAGTTTCCAAGATTAAGAAGACCAAGGTGTAAGAGTTTTTCTTGTTCTCTTATTAAGGAATCACAAAAGGAGTCAAAGGAAGGGGCCTTGTAGTCTTTTCCTTGACAAATGAAAGCTTCCCTTGTAGAATGGAAAGTGGAAACAAATACAGAGTAGGCTGGTCCCAACTTAGTAAGGATGGAATAAATAAGGTTACCATCTTCTTTCTTAACTTTAACACCTTCCAAGAGATATCTAAGGGTCTTGAATTTGGACAAGAAATCTTCAATGCAAGAAAAATTATTAGGATCCAAATTAAGCAACTCATTTTCAAGTTGATGGGCTCTAATTTCATTTTTAATCCCAAAAACTTTAGCGAGTTTTTCTAATGCTTCATGAGGAGTCTCAAGTTCTGCAATGTGGAATCTAAGATCAGGAGAAATAGACATCCCTATCAAACCACGTGCTTGATCTTGTCTATTTTCCCATTTTGCAGCTTTGTCTTCATCTTTTGGTTTCTTCTCTTTGTCTGTGGCTATTATGAAGAGACCTTTACTTCTAAGTAAATCTTCCATGTAGGCTATCCATTGGAAGTAGTTAGTGCTGTCAAGAATGACTTAGCATGGACTTTCCATTTTTTTTTTTTTTTAAACTGAAGCTGAAGATGCTGAAAGTAAGTGTTCCAATGGATAGATATCGAAAAAAATAGGCGGTTTTAAAAAAAACGGCTCTGAAAAAGGCTTCCGGATGAAGAAGTTATGGCTTTTTGAAAAAAAAAATTGTTGACATTGCCGGCAAAGTGCGTGAATGTCCGGGAATGAAAAAATCCGCCCCCACAAAATGGAGACTTGAACCCAAGACCTCTACTCTCTTAAAATAGCTTTGAACCAATTGGTCTATACAAAAAATTTGAGAGAGAGAGAGAGAGAGAGAGAGAGAGAGAGGGGGGGGGCCTTGGTTTGCGTGCTTGCCTTGAGAAAGCTCTTTTTCCCTACAAAACACAAAACACAAAACCCAACACGAATATGCAAAGAAAAACGAACCTTGCGGCTCGAAGTTAGCTTTAGCCAAAACAACTAGAAATTTTTTAAAAAAATCTCAAAGTTAGCTTTAGCCGAAAAACTAAATATTTTTCTCAATGTTTCTGATTTTCCGAGATCACACTAAGGTGCAGGGAAAAGAGCATACGCATGAGAAAAATCCTTCCTTTTTGTTTTTGATTTGCCCAAATCGCACAGAGTCGCAGGGCAAAGAGCATATGCAGAAATGAAAGGTATAGATCCGGTTAAAAAAAAGGCTAAATAAACCGAAACTGAAATAAGCAGAGAGAAAATAACAGTAAACTGCAAAAAACACTGTATACCTCCCGATTTGAAAAATGACGCAGCTAGGGCTACCGGAAACCTTT
Source organism: Pinus tabuliformis (assembly GCA_031772625.1). NCBI lineage: Eukaryota > Viridiplantae > Streptophyta > Pinopsida > Pinales > Pinaceae > Pinus > Pinus tabuliformis. The sequence goes on from CM062804.1 coordinate 1,561,076,851, forward strand.
TCGCGTGAAACGAAAGGGGTTCCTCACTGGAACAGATGCTCCGAACGCAACAGAGTAGTCCTCTCGGCCCGAAAGCAGTCAAAAACAACAGCTCTAGGAAATGACAGCCGCATGCAGTTCTCTACCGGCTTCAGATTTGGATCACCAACGGACGCGGCCCTCAAATAGCTCTGATACCATGTAGGAATTTACAGGGTAAGTTCCTCAGAAAGAAAACCAAAAGGACACCGCTCACAACCAGATCACAGATCAATACACCAGTATTTTTGACGTGGTTAAAACCCTCAAAGAGGGAAACAGTCCACGGCCTGTCCCAACGTGGGTACTACAGGCAATTTACTAATCAAAGAATGAAAATTTACATAAGCTTCTCTCATGCATGGATTACCCGAACAATGACCCTCCATGCGCTTTAAATAGAACTCATGGACCAATCGGGTGTCAAGCCACGGATCAAGTGTCGGTAATACCGAGGAGAGAATGAACCGTCGGATCACTACATATCGTGACCGTCGAATTGTAAGTTACAATATGTACAACGGTAAAGAAACACACTTTACCTAACTCTATACTAGACCAAGTTGAACTTAACTATATCCTATGTGTCGGAATATCCTAACACTGTTCTGTAATAACTCTGCCTTAAACTCCCTTTATCCACGCCTTTAAGTGGTCCTGCTGCCTTAAATGGAAAAAACTGTGAGTTGGTGAGCTTTTATGGGTCAATGATGCTTTGCTATGTCTGCTGGGGCCTTTCTGCTTTCACCTGCTTTGGAAGATCTCCACTGATACACTTTGCCGCTTCCTCTGATCTTCTCTGACATTTGAATTGGACCACTTTCTCTCTCTGATACTCTTTAACTGTCAAATCACCATTTACTGGCCGCTGATCGGCCCTCTGCTGCCTGTGGGAGCTTATCGGCCCTTGGCCGATGAAGAAAACCTTAAAAAATTGATAACAATGTTGCAAAAATGAGGAAGGAGGGGCCCCGACAAACCGCCGAGGAGAAACCCTGTGTCTGGCCATGTTTTTTCGGCCTGAAGCGATTTCAAAATGCCAAGGAAACCATCATTTCTTTATCCCTGGGCGGGCGCGGGCGCTCTGTGTAAAACATGTGAAAACGGCCCACTTCCTATAATATAGAAAATATATCAAAAATATGAAATTTTAATGAAAAACGGGCTTGCCGCAACACTTTTTAAAACATTAAATCCTGGCCGTTGGATCCGGCGCGGGCCGATCCAACGGCCATCGCTAAATCGCATCGGGGCGGACCGGGGGGGCGGCACATATAAAACTTGCGAAATGCGCGGACCCGAAATGCTTATAGGCCCTTTCTTTATTTGGATCGGGTCCGGCCCATCGGCGAGTTCAATCGGCGGTTTTACAAAAATTTGGCTTGCGGACCCGAAATGCTAATATACCATGCTTTTGATCTATATCGGGTCCGCCATATCGGGAGCCTTCCCTTTCGCTGTGCAACGGGCTCCTTACGGACCCGAAAACTTTATAAGCCGCGCCTTTATAATACTTCGGCTCCGCAGGTCGGAGCCATATACATGGGGTGATCGCCGATATAATATGGGCCGTTGATCTGGGGCCCAAAAATGGATGGCTGTGATTAATTCGGCAATTCGCTATCGGCGGGGTCATGGGATTTATATATGCGCGATCGCCGAAATGGGCGATCGCCGATATGATGCAGACCGTGGATGAGTGGGGGCGATGGACGGTTGAGATTTGGTCGCTGTATCGCAATCAGGGAAACCCGGGGCGGGCCTTTATGTGTATTGCGATGCGATATGCGATAAAGCGGGGTTTATGTTATAACTAAGTTTTATAAAAAACTTAGTTTAACACGATAAAGCGGGCTTTTTTCAAAAATGCGGAGATATATATATACAAAGGGAAATATGATGGGGGCATATATATGGGTGAACATTGATCGCTGCCCCCTCCCGACTGCGATATCGCATCGGAGGGGAACCAAAAAGACTTCTTTCTCATCGGAGCATGCATTTTGGGAAAAAGGTAAGGTTAATGCATTCGGAGGGGTCTCCTTTGGCATGTCAAATGGTTTATAAGCCATCGGAAGGGGTCCGATGGCCCAAAAAGGAGGAATTCATGCCTTGGAAGGATTCCAAAGGCACTTGGGAGGATTTCAATGGATTTGAGAAGAATTTTAGGCCTTTAAAAGGGTTTGTGCCTTGGAAAAGGTAGAAACAAGGCCAAAGGATGGTTTTTTATACATATGAAGGGAAACTATGCTTTGTGAAGGAGTCAAAAAGCATTAGAGGAAGGATTTACGGAGTGATGAAGGGTTTTGTGCATCGGAAGGAGTCCAAGAGGCATGAGAAGATGGTTTGAGGGGGGCAGTGTGGGTTCTTGCTGAGTTTCTGATAAACTTGGCAATTCCCGAGTGTACTTATGGTTATTTTTCAACTAGGGGGAAGGGATAGGTATATAGGGGAGTTATATAAATAGTTTTAGCAGGGGAAGGGGGAAATAGATAGGGAGCTACATAGTAAAGTTAGTAGTTAGTATGACAATGATGAGAGAAAGCGCTAAGTATGATGTCTTAGGCTATCAATGGGGGAAAATGACTGATAGAAGAAGTGTGAACATTCCTTGAGTGAAGCAGATCTTCATCAAGGCAAATGATATGGAGAATGATGAATCTAAGAGGTATCAAGCAGATCTTGACCTCTTTAGGGGAAGTTAGTGAGTGACTTGGGGAAAGAGGAAGAAGGGGGGAGTTAGACATGCATTTCTTGAAGTCCTCCAACTGAAAAACTGCCTCAAACCAAAAATGAATTTCTTATCAAAATTGGAACACAGCAGTGGCACTGAGACTAGCACACTCTTATGGACACTTCTTTGGCCATCTGTAGCAAATATGGAGCATTGCAGCATGCATAGTACGACATATTTGGCATGTAAAAATGTCGATCATGAAAGATGATTAACCTGCTGTAGCAGGAGGCTAACAGTGGCTCCACTTGGGGATGGCTTTTCCTTGTGAAAAGCCAAGAACAGCAGGTCAGACTGCCTTGTATTCAATTGTTGCTGTATTCTGCAAAATTCCCTTGGCTGGCTGCCTTATTGATCCTACCTACCTACCTACCCTAACCAGCACTTACTTTGCTGTTAGGTGAAGTGAAATAACCAATGCAGCCACTTAAGCAATAAAAACATGAGTGGGCTTTGCTGCTTGTGCTTGCTGGTGAGGAAAACTGAGATCTTGCAATCTGATGTGGCTTTGTTAATTTTTGAGAAGATCAGGAAGCTACTGACCTCCTTCGCTGTGTTTAAACACTGTACAAAACTGTCCTGCAACATATATATACAATTGCTAGGCTGAATTAAAGAACTGTACAAAGGTTCAGGATCGCTACCATGCCTTGGAGTCGGGAGATCATCAACAACCTGATACTGAGCCTTGCAGCCTGCTAATGGAGAAGAGCACTGATCTCTTTCATCATTCTGCCTGCCAGCAGATAGGTCATTCAAAACTTGCAGCGGTGCTTGCAATTTATTACAATCTGGCTCGAATAGGACTTGACTGATCTGCGTAGGCTGCTGGTCTTCTTCTTCTTCGAACAACTCAGATGGCTGAAAACAAAGAGGCAGGGGATCCACTTGGATCATTTGGTCATATGTTGCTGCTTCTAGGTCTTCCTCAATCTGATATTCGATGGCTCTTTGGGGCTGCAAAACTAGAGGCAATACCTTTGGAACAATATCTTGATTAACCTCCAGGCGGTCAATAGCAACACACGGTGACACTTGATCATATACAGCATGATAGTTATCCTTGATAAATTGAAAAGATTCAAAACAAAAAGGTAAAGTTCCTTCTTTGAATTCAACATTTGCTGCATTTTCCTCCTCCTCTTCATAGCTGAAATGAGCACGCTGATCATTGGATTCAAGCTGTTGAGCCTGAACTTCGCTTCCTGCCAAAATAGGATCTGATTCCTCTGCAAGGCTGATTTGGTCGTTAGGCTCATAATCATCATCATACTCATCGTATTTTGGCAAGCAGCTGAAAGAGGGGAAGCTATTATATTCATATAGCATATCCGGAGACTGCTCCTTCACGTATGGCTGTATGAATACATCATCTGTTCTGTGGTAGGTTTGTTCGTGAATGTCACTACTTTCCTCTTGCACAACAGATGTGTCCTGGCGCTCTAAACTTTCTACTTTCATTGTGATCAGCTGCATCATTTCCTCTGTCTTTTGTAACAAACTATGAAGCTTCTCTTCTTGCTCTGCTTTGCGCTGTTCTTCCCTCCTCTTTAGATTTTCCTGCACGTCCACAGCTATGTCTTGCATCTGTTTCAAAGTGGACGGGCATCTTTCTCTCAAACGGAATTCCATTTCTGGATCAAAAGCTCTTGGATATTGCAATAGAGCTAAATCAGGGGGAGGTCTTATATTCAAAGGCATGGACTGATAGACTTGATTGAATCGATCAGAAAATTGCTGAACAGATTCACTTGGAAGCCTTTTTAACTCATCATAATCTTGAATGAGCGAGAGGACACTAACTTTGATCATCCATCTATCAAGGAAGAGCTTAGCACACTGCTGAAGATTAGAGATGCTGGCCTCAGGCAATGCTTTAAACCAGGTCCTAACTTCGCCTTGCAAAGAAAGGGAAAATAGTCTAAGACTGACATCTTCATCTTCCACTTCAAATATATTAAGATAATCTTCAAAAGCCTGGATATGTTTCTGGGCAGTAATACCATTCTCTCCATCAAATCTAGGGAGATATTCAGGATGATTTGCAGGCAAAGGATTCAGCACAGGAGGCAAAATGAGTGGCTTGTATCTATCAGGAACTTTACGAGACACAGGAGTATATACAGGAACTGTAAGACTGGGCTCTATTTTTGGTTCCTCCTTGGCTGTATGATGATCTTCAACAACATTTGAAGACTGCTGCTCTAATGTGCAAGGAGGCTTTTCAACCATATTTTCCAAAGAAAAAACATAAAAATCTGATATAAAATCGTCTTTAAAATACAATATGCACAACAAAATCTGGTGCAAGAGAAAGAACATGATCTCTTGGATGATAATCCAAGTCAAGAGCCTGATCTGCTTATATAATTCCTTCGGGTTCATTTCTCCAGCGGAGTCTTTATTATGAGGATGATGTGGAGTCGCCAGGTGGATGAATTAACCTTGAAGTGCCTGATCTCTGTCCACCGTCACAGATCAGAGCTAAACATGAAAAGCTCTGAAGAAAAGGAACACTTTCTCCAGAAAACAAGGCAAACTGGTCAAAATTGAGGATTTACACTAATAAACAAATGATTCAGGTCCCCAGTGGAGTCGCCATTATGTTATCACTCAGGTTGTCCCTTTTGACTCCTAAAGGGATACGGCCGAGGTAACCACAAACCAACTTTGGACTGCAGGTCCTAGCCTACCTGCAGTCACAGAGGGCTCTCTCTTTATGATTTAGTTTTTTTTAAAGGGATGATTTTAGGCTAGATATGATGCATAGGGGTTTTGATTAAGTTTGGTGGGAAGGATGAAGCTTTCAAGCAAAGAGGCATGCATAGTGTGATAAGTTCAAACCATTGAGCATGGAGTCATGGAGTAAGACTACTGGTGCGTTTTCTTGGTGACAAGAGGAATATGGAGCAAGATAGCTACACATAAAACAAAATTAAAGCTAGATAGAGATGGAATGAAGGCTAAGTGATGAGAGGCAATTAAGAATCTCTCATTCGGCTTAACAGAGGGGAAGTGAATGAGCTCTATCTAGGAGCAGTTAAGAATTCCTAGATAACTGTCATGCATGGTGAAATAGGGGAAATATGAGCCAACAGGAATTCATACTCATGCCTAAATCAAGAGGAAAACATAAAGAAGTTACAGAAACTGAGCATAGAGTGCAGCTAAGCAAATTCTAAGCTAATCTTTCATTATGTAACTTAGATGGTGATACATGGGAAATATAAGCATATATGAATGGACAAAAAAGGTAAGAAACACTTATTGAGTCATGTAATAGCACGAGAATTCCACAATCACTCTCCAACCATTTAGACACAGCAAACAGTCCATTCTCCAAGCTTTTAAGCAGTCTTTGATTATAGAAAATATCAGATATACAGTGCGAGTCTCTCTTGGAGTGAATCAACCAACCAACCCTTTACACTATACAGATGGTGGTATTTATAAAGAAAATATCTAAAATATGTACAAACAACAGATCTGAGGGCAGATCTGGAGGAATGAATGATTCTAACCTAACATTTATTGCAAATAAATGAAAGAATGCCTATCTACCAGCTGCGCAGGGACAACAGCCATAAGAATGAATAAACTATGGTTCCTCGAGCCACGCACTGTCCTCATTGCCATAACTGCGCATGGGGCTCAGCGGTGCTGCTCCAAAATGTGGCTTGATACACTGTTCTGTAATAACTCTGCCTTAAACTCCCTTTATCCACGCCTTTAAGTGGTCCTGCTGCCTTAAATGGCAAAAACTGTGAGTTGGTGAGCTTTTATGGGTCAATGATGCTTTGCTATGTCTGCTGGGGCCTTTCTGCTTTCACCTGCTTTGGAAGATCTCCACTGATACACTTTGTTGCTTCCTCTTATCTTCTTTGACATTTGAATTGGACCACTTTCTCTCTCTGATACTCTTTAACTGTCAAATCACCATTTACTGGCCGCTGATCGGCCCTCTGCTGCCTGTGGGAGCTTATCGGCCCTTGGCCGATGAAGAAAACCTTAAAAAATTGATAACAATGTTGCAAAAATGAGGAAGGAGGGGCCCCGACAAACCACCGAGGAGAAACCCTGTGTCTGGCCATGTTTTTTTGCCCTGAAGCGATTTCAAAATGCCAAGGAAACCATCATTTCTTTATCCCTGGGTGGGTGCGAGCGCTCTGTGTAAAACATGTGAAAACGGCCCACTTCCTATAATATAGAAAATATATCAAAAATATGAAATTTTAATGAAAAACGAGCTTGCCGCAACACTTTTTTAAAACATTAAATCCTGGCCATTGGATTCTGCGCAGGCCAATCCAACGGCCATCGCTAAATCGCATCGGGGCGGACCGTGGGGGCGGCACATATAAAACTTGCGAAATGTGCGGACCCGAAATGCTTATAGGCCCTTTCTTTACTTGGATCGGGTCCGGCCCATCGGCAAGTTCAATCGGCGGTTTTACAAAAATTTGGCTTGAAGACCCGAAATGCTAATATACCATGCTTTTGATCTATATCGGGTCCGCCATATTGGGAGCCTTCCCTTTCGCTGTGCAACGGGCTCCTTATGGACCCGAAAACTTTATAAGCCGCTCCTTTATAATACTTCAGCTCCGTAGGTCGGAGCCATATACATGGGGTGATCACCGATATAATATGGGCCGTTGATCTGGGGCCCAAAAATGGATGGTTGTGATTAATTCGGAAATTCGCTATTGGCGGGGTCATGGGATTTATATATGCGCGATCGCCGAAATGGGCGATCGCCGATATGATGCAGACCGTGGATGAGTGGGGGCGATGGACGACTGAGATTTGGTCGCTGTATCGCAATCGGGGAAACCCAGGGGCGGGCCTTTATGTGTATTGCGATGCGATATGCGATAAAGCGGGGTTTACGTTATAACTAAGTTTTATAAAAAACTTAGTTTAACACGATAAAGCGGGCTTTTTTCAAAAATGCGGAGATATATATATACAAAGGGAAATATGATGGGGGCATATATATGGGTGAACATTGATCACTGCCCCCTCCCGACTGCGATATCGCATCGGAGGGGAACCAAAAAGACTTCTTTCTCATCGGAGCAAGCATTTTGGGAAAAAGGTAAGGTTAATGCATTTGGAGGGGTCTCCTTTGGCATGTCAAATGGTTTATAAGCCATCGGAAGGGGTCTGATGGCCCAAAAAGGAGGAATTCATGCCTTGGAAGGATTCCAAAGGCACTTGGGAGGATTTCAATGGATTTGAGAAGAATTTTAGGCCTTTAAAAGGGTTTGTGCCTTGGAAAAGGTAGAAACAAGGCCAAAGGATGGTTTTTTATACATATGAAGGGAAACTATGCTTTGTGAAGGAGTCAAAAAGCATTAGAGGAAGGATTTATGGAGTGATGAAGGGTTTTGTGCATCGGAAGGAGTCCAAGAGGCATGAGAAGATGGTTTGAGGGGGGCAGTGTGGGTTCTTGCTGAGTTTCTGATAAACTTGGCAATTCCCGAGTGTACTTATGGTTATTTTTCAACCAGGGGGAAGGGATAAGTATATAGGGGAGTTATATACATAGTTTTAGTAGGGGAAGGGGAAATAGATAGGGAGCTACATAGTAAAGTTAGTAGTTAATATGACAATGATGAGAGAAAGCGCTAAGTATGATGTCTTAGGCTATCAATGGGGGAAAATGACTGATAGAAGAAGTGTGAACATTCCTTGAGTGAAGCAGATCTTCATCAAGGCAAATGATATGGAGAATGATGAATCTAAGAGGTATCAAGCAGATCTTGACCTCTTTAGGGGAAGTTAGTGAGTGACTTGGGGAAAGAGGAAGAAGGGGGGAGTTAGACATGCATTTCTTGAAGTCCTCCAACTGAAAAACTACCTCAAACCAAAAATGAATTGCTTATCAAAATTGGAACACAGCAGTGGCACTGAGACTAGCACACTCTTATGGACACTTCTTTGGCCATCTGTAGCAAATATGGAGCATTGTAGCATGCATAGTACGACATATTTGGCATGTAAAAATGTCGATCATGAAAGATGATTAACCTACTGCAGCAGGAGGCTAACAGGATCCATCTCCATATTATGCCCAACCTGTTGCTCATTCATTTCACTCTTATGCTTAGCCATAGCCTCAGTGGAATGAACCTCATCAAGGGTGGAGGCCCCAGTACAACTCTCCTCCCACTCCTTTTCCTCCACCACCTGCTCAACCGCAACCATCGTCTCCTCCTCCACCAAGGCAGCCCCAAATGCCTGCCCAAACACAACCCCATCCACATCCATCTCAAAAATACACCTCCACTCAACCACCCGTACCACCACTTCCAAACCCGCAGATTGGAATAGCTCAACTCCATTACAATGCTAAGGCACAACATGTCCAAACAACTCCTCTTGAGCTCCAAGATATTCACCATAGCTCAGGAAGAGTATTGGAGAAAAGAGATTATATTGACAGCACTGAAGGATCACATCCAGCAAAAGAAGATTCAAGAGAGGAGATCAAAAAACCATGGGCTACACTTGATGAAGAGATGACATCAGAATCAGAGATTGAGAAAGCTCCCTCATGGTTACCATCAAATCCTCCATGTGGTCAAGAGAAAAATCAACAAAAAGAGGAAGATGAGAAGGTCATGATAGAAGCTGACATGAAGAATGATCTATATCAGCAAGAGGACCAAGGATATCAGATCTATATTGAGATATGGTTTCAGACAGTCACTAAGTTGCAACAATACTCTCTTCCTCAGCTATGTTTGATCCCTTCAAAGTCAAATCATTTGGTCTTTGAAATGCAGATAGCTGTCAAAGAATGCATCTCAAGCCACCACATCATTGTGTCTCTAATCTCGATGTGCACATGGCTCCATTCAAAGTATTCTTATACTTGAAAAGAATTTTGTTTTTCAAGTAGGGTAGGGTATGAAAAAAGAGAAAAAAAAAAAGAAAAAGAGAAAAAATGAAAATAAGATGAAAATAAAGATCTAAGGTGAAAACCTCCTCGGAGGCACCTTAGATTGGCTCATTGATTGAAAACCTCCATGAGGCGGTCAATGGGTTGGAAAGAATAAAAAAGAAAAATAAGATCCCTGGGTGAAAACCTCCCTTGGAGGCGCCCAGGGCAGGTAATTAGGGTGAAAACCTCCATGAGGCACCCTAGTTGTTTTCAAAATAAAAGAGAGGAAAAAGAAGAAAAAATAAACCTAATTTCTATTGATTAATTACATGTTGCAAGAAGGACATTGCAAGTCGGGAGGATCACTCAAGACAAAGACAAAGGAAGTTATGTGCCTTCTACAGGAAGTTCTGTGTCTTCTATAGGAAGCCTACAAACAAGCCAAAATCGATCTCCAAAGAGGATCAAAAGGTTAGGAATATGTCCATGAGGCCTGCAAGCATCCATGTTTCCATCCCTCACCCTTCTCCATCATTTTTTCCATCTCATTGTGATTCTTTCCTCAAAACTGTGTGTTCTACAGGAAGTTCCTGTAGAAATTACAGGATTTCTACAGGAAGCTAGAAATGGATTTCAAAAAGGTAGTTTGGAAAACAAGATAGCTTCGTCAAGGGTTCAGAAGTATTCCTGCAATCTTCAAACTCCTCCTCCATCATCTCCATGCCCGCATCACAACCCAAGCTCATTTTTTTTTTTACCATGCAAAAACTTGTAGAATGCTTTGAAGAAAAAATACATAGAACAGAATTTGTTTTTTCCCTAGCTTGAAAACCGTGCATCCATTTGAAAAAATGTTATAGAGGGAGTTGTATAGGGACGATGGAAACATTCCCAAGCAATTTCAGCCGATTCTAGTGCACGGTTTCCAAGAAATCAGCCTCCATCACCTTCAGCCATTTTTGCATTTTCTCCATATCCATGCATCCATTTCAAAACCTGTTTCATGGGGAGATGCACATGGGTGATAGTAGCCTACCCAATCAATTTCAGCCAATTCCGATGCATGGTTTCCAAGAAATTGATCTCTGTAATATTCAGCCATTTTCCATTTTTCTCGAAATCTGTACATCCATTGATTGCAATTTTGCTATGGGAGGTGCATAATGATGATAGGAACATGCTTAGAGAGTTTCAGATCGACGCGGTCTATAGTTTGGGAGCAATGGAGAAAACAAGTTTCTGTTGTGTAAAAATTCAAAATCAGCAGCTTGAGGGTGCAGATCTAAATGTGGAAACAAATTCTTGCAGCTTAGATCTAGCCAGAGGATACCTGCACAACAAAGAATAGCCATGAGTCAGCCACAAGGCGATCATGAAACCACAAAAACAAATCCATGCAGCAGCAAAAGGGACCCAGCAACATGTCGACTTACAGGTATGCGTCTAAACTAGTTCCTCTATTTGCATCAATATGATTTGAAAATGCTTAAATGAATGAAATGGTGGGATTAAGTGAGGAATCTAGCAAAGTTAACCTGATAGTGCCTTCTCTAGCGCTCAGCCAGAAATCATGCACTATACGTGGATAGTCGACTCATGTGAAAATTAAAAAACGGGGGGTGTTGACTGTTTGAATTCCAGTGCAACTGATCCAAAAGAGAACATGCAGTTCATGATAGCACTGCAGTCTGCATGTGGCCACGTACATCTGGCCACCTCATCTCCTCGGCATGAATTGCGTTGTAATTCAAAAATGCTCGACCGAAGAACTCACGTTAACCATTGTTCATTTACATTTACAACTATTCTCAGCGAAGTACACGTCCTCCTCCTCCGCAGTCTGTTAGCCCGAGCTTTTCAGCCTATTTCAAAATTCTCCCGAGTCCCAGGCTCGTTCAGAAGTGCCGTGACATCCTATAGAAGCTGGCAATGCATTCTACAAGAAGAGGCTCTACAGGAAATACAGCATAGCCTTCCGGAGCAGAGAAAATGGATTTTTCTTCGACAAATTTGGAGTCCCGAAAGAGGTAGGCTCGAAAAACACTCTTCCATGCATGGTGTGTTCGAAAGGTGATGAATTGAACTATATTGAATAAGGAAGTCAGAGACAAGTCTGCCTGTGAGTCGAAAATAGTGGTTTGCTTGTGTGTTTCTCGGAATTACTCAGTCGGTTCTACGTCAAAACTCTCCTCCATGGTCCCTGATAAAAAAATTTCTCCTGAAAAAAGATGAAGCACCGTGAGGGCTAACCTACGTATGAAGTATTTGAATTTTCATAATTGTATGTATGTTAAGGATGAAAATTGAGCTCTGTGGCCTGTCTGTGAAAACCTGATTCTTCCTTTTACATACAGATAGCTGAGCTTTGGGCAACAAAATTTTTAGAACCAGGGAATTGGTGCAAGTTAAAATGTAAACACCTGAGAGATCCTGTCCTGAGGTTCAAAGGAGGAAACCATAAAACAACATTCCCTCTCCACTCAGAGCCTAAAACAGAGCACTCTCACCATGCTAGGGGGATCTATCAGGAAGGAACCCTCAGATTCCAGGAAATTGTGTGAACATCCTGAGGTGGTGAACCTCTTCACCTGTGCCAATTATATGACCTTTTGTGACAAAATTTAGGGTTATGACGATGAGATAACGGAGGAATTATTAATGTCCCTGCAACCTAAATCAAAGACACAGGTAGAGCAGAGAGGACTGAAAAATTCCAAACAAAGGAGGGCACAACCAAGGCAACCACACAGAAGCTGAAAGGAAAGACACACCCAGCCAAGTAGATCGAAACAGTTAAAACAGTTTCTACAGGAAGCATGAGAACAAACGACATAATACTTTCTATAGGAAACATGGAAATAGAGCAGCAAAAGGAGAAATCACCCGAGAGATTGGCTAGGGAGGTAGCATCTGTGCTTGTTGCCTTAAGCACATCTCCCAAGAAGAAAGGGAAGAGAAAGAGGCAAACCCCCATGTACTTTAAGGCAAGAAGGAGCACAGGGATAAAAGTGGGCAGATCCAAACCATAGTCAAAAGATCCAATTACTATTGAGGAATCCTCAACAAAACAAAAGGAGGATTCTCATTCAAAGATAACCATCACCTATGAATGAGTAAGCCAAAAACCTTCACTTGGAGAGAGAGAACTCAGATGATGGACTCAAAGACAGCTCTACAGGAAGCTGAGACAGTTCTTGTAGAAATTTTGAATAATATGACACATATTCATATAGATTATCTCGATTATACACTATTTCCTAATACATGCATAATACATAACCTCCTCTACGTTGATCATCAATTTACATAAGCAGAAACAATAACATGCGCACATAGAAGCATCAATCACACATATCAACACAGTATTTTCCCGGGGAAAGCATCTCGCTAAAAACCCCAACTATCTGTATATTATATTGATTGAGAACATGTAACAATACATATTACAATACTCCTCACAAGTATCCAGCACTATCTCCACCTGTTACACACAATACAGCTCAGATCTGATCTTCAAATTTCCTCTGCTGCTTTGCCTGCCTCCACTGCACAATCCTGCAAGAGAATGAATGATGAATGGTTGATCCAAACTCCTATTTACCTTGTGAAAATCACTCACACAAGAAATCACGTGAGCACAGGCTATATTACTGGGCATATACTGTGCAATACTCATTGGCATACTCAATCCATTGCTTGTGCAAAGTCTCATGCACAACTATAGTCATAATTGATAGCAATCTCAACCTCTAACACCTGTCTCCACTGAACTGTACATGCACTGACATGAAACTGAGTTAACTGATGTATTCTTTAGTTGCTTTATGAGTTAATAAGTAGTGAATTAATTAATAACTAATTCACACAACTCATCACTTAGTCTATTGGCCAGTTAGACTAAATATAACTAGTTCAACTAAGTCAAACTGAACACAACTCCATTAACTGCTCATGTAACTCCACAGAACTCAACCACATGAGTTCTAACTGATGTCCTGCATGCAATAGCTCAACTGACCCATAAAGAAAGTGTATTTCCTTCTTACAGTTGCATGTGCCACATCTGTAGCTCAAATTGAAGTACTTCAAGAGGATAAGATAAAGTTTATAGTCTAAATATTATTATGAGACAATAATATTTGAATTTTCTATTTTTGACTAGCAGTCTAAAAATAGACTCTAATCACTCCTGCTGTGATCCAAAAATAGACTTTGCGCCATAATTTTCCTACGGGCCCACTTAGTGAAGGCGACTCCTTTCCACTAAGTTCCATCATCTTGTTGCATTCTCAAAAAGCATTTCTTGTTGCACACTTTTCAACACTCCATCTCAACAAGAAAGGCTTCCTCTCAAACCCGATCCTGTAACTCTTGAATGTTCTGCATGCAACACATCTGCCTACTCCACTTTTCTCCAACAACACTTGGAACAAAAAAACTCCCAACTGACCACTCTATTGGGCTAGGAACATACTCTGATGTTGAAGCTCTACCTGTTGCTGACAAGTGTTCCCTCTCTGAAATCTGCGCTACTGCAACATCTCCATGCATCTCGCACCATTGCACACCTCTCTGTGCCACCTAGCATTGTGAAAAACACTTGTGCCTCTCGCATTGCTGCAGCCTGCATGCTATGCACTGTCCTGGGATTCCCTGCACTGTCGCTCTCTCTGCTGCTCCATCTGCATCTGTCTCTACTCAATTAGTCAGTTCCTGCTACTCCACATCGGGGCTCCCATAGCAAGCTCTCATCCAAGAGGTTGGGTACCTCAAGGATCCTGCCCCTCCTCCTTGGGAAAATCAATCCACATCACCCCACCTCCTACCTGGAGGTATGGCTGCATGTGATCCCTCAGCCCACCTGGCTTGAAGTTTCCCCCTACTTGAGGTCTCTGCATGAGTAGATGTCTCTACTCGATCTCCACTCAGCTTCTCTAGTTGCGGCTGCTCCACAACCTCCTGAAGTTGTTGCATCAATTGTGGCTCTTCCAAAATTATCTGAGACTTTTTCTGGCTCTGCGTGTTGAAAGGTAATATACTATCCCTTTCAACCACCAAGTCTCCATCAGTTGCCTCGCTGCTCAAGGCTTTGCATGCATCTTGAAACTCAAGAGCATATAGGTTCTTGACCCGTGAACCAATCTGCTTCACCTGTCTAGTGATGATGTGTCTAAGGAAAACCTTTTCCTTACTGAAGACCACATCATAGCCTCCGTCTTCCAACATCGTGATCGACACCAAGTTTCTCTTCAGTCCTGGTACATACTTGACATCGTTCAAGGTAAGGCGAGCTCCATGCTCCCTCTGAAAAATAACCGTGCCTACACCTGAGACACTATACTGCTCATCATTACCCATCCCTATGAGTATCTGGAGATCTTTATCCTCCAAAGTCATGAACAAACTTTTGTCACCGGTCATGTGAAAAGAAGCTCCACTGTCAAGAAACCAACCACTTCCCACCATGGAAGAAACCATGCATGCGAAGAGGTTGAAGTCCAACTCAAACTGTGAAGCAAGTGAGGCTGCCTCACCTTCAGATCCTTCCCCAGATCCCTTCTTGGACTTCTTCTTTGGGAAATTAGTAGCATAATGGCCCAACTCATGACAACGAAAGCATCGCACCTTCGACTTGACAACCTTCTTCCCATCATTGGAAGAACTAGATTCGAAAAGAGAAACTTTCCCCTTCCCCTCCTTCGCCTTACTCACTAAGGCACAGTTCTCCTCATCATGCATAGATGAAGAACTATCTCTGGTGCGCCGTCTAATCTCCTCTTGCATAAGATCCAACCAAAGTCTCTACCATCTTGGAAATTTCTCCCTTCCATTCACCGAGTCCTGGTAGCTATGCCAACTCTTAGGAAGGCCAAGGAGTGCTACACTCACCATATCGTCATCCTCAACAGTTACCCCCACACATCCCAGCTCATCCCCGCATTGGGTGAACTTCGTGAGATACTAGGGCATACTTGTTAACGGGAAAAATGTCTATTCGGAATGACCCTATCCCACTAAGGTGTGACAGTGACCTTAGAAACAAACAGAGAAAACTATTTTTGTATTCTTCTTTATGAACTATAAACAAAGAGAAATAGGATGAACCAACCTGTGTCTTGCGCTAGTCCTTTGATCCAATCTCTCTCCTCTTTGACAGCTTCCAGCTACCTGCTCCCTTACTTACCCAGCTTCACCAAGTACCTGCAAGATCACAGAAGAAGGAAACTATACAAAGACATGGGTTTATATTCATAAAAAGCTTAGGATCAGATTTAAGCTAAACATACAAGTGTAATAAACATCAATGATACACAAGCATGTAGGAGAAAGTCAAATAGTTTTATTGATATAACAAGAAGATCCAGGAGGAGTTACAACCAATGATTTCTGATCCAGCATCAACCTCCCAGCAAAGAAGCCACTCTTCACCTCCAACAAAGCATAAATCACCCAATACTCTGATATCTATCTCAAAACCAACAACAATTCTCTACAATGTACAAAATTCCAGCCTCTGGATCTCTGGGATGAGGGATCCATATATAGATGTATGCAAGGAGTATGAGTCAGCTTATGATTTGACTAGTGGCTTCTCTCTGTCAGTTCTTGCTTCCACTTGGAGACTGAGTGCCTCTTACTCATCCTTGGTCGAATTCAGTGAGGCAAGTGTCATTGGAGAAGATTCTGAAAGCTTCCATTGTCTCTCCACCTCGCGGAATGACTCTGCCACTTGTCATTTCCCGCTCAACGCACCCTAGTAGTGCATTTAGGTGTGTTGCAACGCACCTAGCTAGTGGAATTGGGTGCTATGCAACGCACTTAGCTAGTGGAGCAGTTGAAATGATCCTGATTTGACTGATTCTGAGCAGTTTCTGGTGGAGAACTTCTGGGAGAAGCTGTAATTTGTTGACCTTGTTCCTTTAGGAGTTAGAACAACACTTTTAGGGACTTAGGAGCCCTTAGTTTATGGACATTTCATGCTTAGAGCTGTAAGGCACAAAAATGTCTATAACAGTTGCCCCCTAAAGTATGAGGCCATTTATCGGGTGAAATGCTTTATTAGGAGGATCCAAAGTTCTTTCAATGCTAGGAGGAGACCTGTAATAAGATACAATACAATACATTATCTTCATACTGTTTTCATGATCTAGCTGAGGCGGGCATTCCCATGCTCAGCTTTATAAATTTATTTTCATGTACATAGGACAGACAATCGTCTGATGGTAGACTGATGATTCTGATAGAGTCATCATCCTTTTGGTAGGATGATTATCTGTGTTGCAATGTTGTACACTTCAATGTCTTTATTTTCCTGAATATATATCGCAGCCTGGATGGATGAAACTAGATCCGGAGTCTTCAATCTCATCCGATCTTCACTCGAAGTACAAGTCGATCCATGTGAGAAATGTCTTGAGGTCGAACATGGAAAGACATCGCTTGATTACCAGTCAATGATGTAAACTGTTAACAAGCGCGAGAGGAATCACCGATAATGATAATGACCCTCAAGGTACTGCAGTACAATTCACGTGGTATGAATAAAGGACTTGGCATTGAACACCACACAAAATCTTTCGGTCGAAGGTCATTAATGTATACCTGTCGCCGGAAGTGAGAAACTTGCCATTGAGGCATGCAAGCTTCAAAGTACTGAATGGGGTGTTCCTAGATCAACTTCTTGGATAATGAGCTGATGTCGACAAGAAGCGATTCGTCAAAGGAGGGCCTTAATGAATCCCACATCAATGACACGGAATGGAGCAAATGATTTTGATGGAGGTGAAAACGATCTAATGATATATGGTTCAGGATGGTGGTCATGAAAGAATGAAGTATAATGTATGGTAGTGGATGGGACACAGGTGACTTCTCTGGATGACTTCTCTTGAACATGTCGGCGACACTTATGTGATAGATTGGTAGCATTTACCCCAAATGTGGATGGTATGGCGTGACCATGGTGATGTGACCGGTGAATGACACAACCCAACCCGACTCGGGCACGGAGTGGAAGTGTCATGTTCAAGAGCGACTTGCTACCAATAAAGATTCTTTGAGTTTTCTTCCCAATTTTTCCCCAGTCATTGCTGACCAGTACCTCTTTATTTTTTTCAAGCTTGAGGAGGATAACATATGCTTTTTCTATAATTTTCCCTTCGGGCAAACCCATTGCTATGTTTTAACAAACCTAGCGATAGTGAAACTCGTTCTCGTCTAAAGACAAGTTTGTCGCTATTAATCTTTTTAACGAGTCTGACGACAAAGATAACTCGGTCCTTTTCATTTTTAGAGAGTCTGAAAAGGTATGTAAAGGCAACTCCAAAATTCCTTTTTCGTCATCTAATCCCTTAAGTCTGAAAAAGTATAAAACAATACAGAAGGGATGAATTTTCGATAGTTTTAACGAGCCGAAGAAAACAAGTGCTCGATCTTTTTGTGCAATAATCCCTCAGGTCCAAAAAGATTAAAATCTAGAGGAGGGATAGCACTTCCTGTCGCTTTAACGAGCTGGAAGGCCAAAACTCGGCAATCTTTTCATATTTTACGAGTTAGTTGAAAAGATCTTAAAGAAGACTCGTCTTTTGAGGAACGAGTGATAAAATGGGTAGCAGCTGATTCCAGGTAAGGTTTGGAATTTTTCAATCACGGCAATGTCACAAGGATGGCTAGTGAAATCACTCTTCACATCTGTTCCTCAAAATGGGTAAATAATCAAATGGAGGTGAATGATCGGCCAATGGAAAAGTGGAGGTAACGGTGCAAACACGGGCAAGGCTTTAATGGCTGAAATGTTACATTCACGGTGGTTATTTACCGAGGGATAGTTCATTTTTTAACGAGCTTAAACGTCGGTGGAAACATTTGCTCATATCTTATGTTTATTTTTTAACGAGCTTGAACTATGCGCTAAAACCGCTCGATTAATCCAGTCATATGATAAGAATGTCTCATATAAAAACAAAAACTTTTAGATTTTTGACCCACATCCTTTCTTTATGCAAGTTAGGTGACGACTAATCCAAAAAACAGATAAATAATTGCTCTTTTCTTGCACTCCAAAAGGTTTTCATTCCCCCAGGTATAAAATATGGTTTCAAGGTTACCCCTCAATTTGCAGACAAAAAATTTGTTCTATCGGGAGAGGCCTACCTCTTACAGGTTACCCAAAGATTGCTCTATTCACACAGCAAACAAAACACTTCTTCGGCGATGTCTACCGAGATAAACAAGGGTGAGTGACGATGTCCGCCAACTCACATAACTTTGACAAGAGAATATTATTCTAGAATAACCCCTCTTCCACCGACGGACGGGGTACAGACTAGTCATATTCTCCCATGGAAACCTACCCTATACCCGAAGTTTTCCTGCCGAAGCAGACCAGGATGCATGCCCCCTGGGTTTCAGTCATATCCCTCCGAATTACTCACGCTCATCAGGAGGACGGACTGGGGATTGAGACATTTCTTGCGTGAAGAGACCATTTAGGGACGGTATATGACTATTTGCTATGTGTGATCTGGGAAATGAAAGCTGGTCCACGAGCTTGACCACTCTTCCTTCGTGCGGAAAACACATAACTCTAAAGAGCGAGGAGATGATGGCTCCCATGCAATAAATATAGTCTCGTCCAAGGAGTAGGTTATAATCCAAGGGTCCTTGAAATACCATGACGTTCATGCGAACTATCTTCCCTCTCAATGTTATGGGCACATCGGGAAGGATCCCTAAAGGTCGACTGGTTCCTTTATCAAAGCCTGTCATATTTCTCATCTCAGGCAAAAGCGATGGCGAACCAAGCGCTTTCCAAGCAGTAGAGGAAAGGATACTCACAGAAGCCCCCTCATCTATGATGGTGCCAACCATGACCATTCTATATATTTGAACGATAATTCGGAATGGTATGCTTGCTGGTAGGCGGGGTCTGCCTAGTTGATTCCAGTCGAAGGAGACAACTAGGTTGCTTGGAGGTGGGACCGAGTAGACGGCCGGGTATGGCTCTGATGAACTTCCTTCCTGCGGTAAAGGAACGGGTGGATTGCCCCCATGTTCATCGGAGTCTGTGTTGATGAAGAGAATTTGGACGGTGTCATCCTTGTTCTCTTCAGTGACTGTATCATCCGAAGATAAAACCTCTGAAGGCAAGACCGGGTCAACTGCCGCCTCGACCTTTTGACTTTCGTCTGGTATGGATTTAGTTGGTTTATCTTCAATGATAGGCGCTTCAGCCGACCACCTGAGCGGGCCAGCTGGATTCTCAACTAGTGACGGACTCAGAAAGAGTTTTTTATATCCAGGAGGAAGTCGTAACGGTGACACCGGATGATCATCCAAAACTATTTTAGCTTCTTCTAAGAAGGGACAACGGTGGAGGGCATGGTTGCCTTCGCACTGTTTACAAGTAAATCTAGCTTTCCCTTTTTGTCTTGGGGCTTCACTTTCACTAGTTGACGGTGTGCTTTCAACGTGATCACTAGAGGTTGACGACACCGGATTGTGCAAATGAGGAGACCAGTCCCTTAGTATCCGGAGGATGCAAGGACAATCTCTGTGAAAGTGGTCTCCCTTGCAAATGACACATGGCGATTTAGGCTTGGTCAGTGCAGTGTGTGGATTTTCGTTAGACGACACTCGTTTTCCCCCATTCGCCTTTGGCTCCTTCTTCTTTTTCTCTTTCTTCTTCTTTTCCTTCTTCTCCTTAGGAACTTGGCTTTTAGCTTTACTAGTTCCATCAAGCGAAGAGGAAGGAGGAGAGGAGGAGTTATAAGAAGTAGAAGGCTGGTGGGTAACTCTGGACTAGTCTAATTGCTGATTCGATTGTTCAGGAATGGTGGTGTTCTGAACGACATTGGTTGAGAAGAGCCATACTGGCAAGCCGATTGTCAGTCCTGGAAGCGACAATGTGGCCATATGGGGCGCACCAACATCTCTCCAAGAGGAGAAGGGACTAGGATTTCCACCAAGGGGAATTCCTTGGTTGGTAGGCTCCATTTTCTCAACCTAAGATCAACGTAGGAAAAGGGTATGAATATTCCGTTTAAAATAAATTTTAACATGCTTTGACACAACTTGTTTTTTCAGTTTTTAAGAGTCGACAAAAAACAAAAGATGACTCTAGTCTCCTTCGATTTTTAATGAGCCTGAAGTGACAAGTGCTCAGATGGAATTTTCCGTTAAGGAGTCTGAAAAGGAATGAAAGGGGCTGCTCTGGAGGTCTAGGTAGAGGGAGTACCAAACCAATCGCAAAACTACAGAATACTTTTTATGGTACAGCAATCAATCTTCCCGAATGCTGTGTTCGGTGCATTGTGATCAGTAGGGCGGCCGACACGGCTTCCTATGGATAAAGGTTTTAAGCCTATAGGGGTCTCCCAATATATACTCGACGATACATGGGAGCACAAGTCCATACTGGCACTTATCGTCTCAAAGTGGAGGAATCACCCAACCATCAATGAGGACAACAGTTACCAGGCTTTACGATGCCGGAATACGTCTCTAGCCTAGACCTATAAATGTTGTGCGTTAAGTTCCAAAGCGTTGTTAAGTTCATTGGATTTATTTTAAGTTGATCTTTCTTATAAAGTTTTCCTTTTGGGATCACCATGAGATGTAGATGTAATTCCTAAAATGCAATCTAAAGATGATAAACAAACTTTTATCTCTTTTCAGCAATGAAAATCCTAGCTACAAGGGAAAAGAAAGACACAATCTTTTCGCAAAGAGAAAAGAGCACACTGTAAATGCACTTTTCCTAAATCAAGCCAAACAGACTGTCAATATGCAAATGCACATGTGCATGTATTTGTTTTTCACTTTCTTAATATTGATGCCTAAAAAGAAAGTTGTTGTACAAATCTGAATTCGCTTTCAAGTGAAAAACACAAACAAGCTTCTTTTCGAAATCAAAAGGTAGAGACGATTACGACACTTTCTGATTTTGAAATAAACACTCGTTTCGACACTAGAAAGACACAAATTCAGACCAAAGGCAAAAGTAAAAGCATAATCGACTGTCAACAGCAAATAAACTTTCTCCTATGATCAAAATCAACACTTGCGACAGATCTAAATCAAAGGACAACAGTATGACTATTCTACTTTTGCAATGGAAAACTGTAAATGACGTAACAAGCACATAAAAACATCTATAGTTTCTTTTATAAAACTGAGGCAGAATTATAGCAAAGAAAAGGGGTTTTTAAACAGACACATACACTGATTACAGGCTGCAAAAATCAGAGACAAAACTGGAAAGAATGAAGCACTAGAACCAAAGCTGCACAGGGCTAGGCTGATCAGCACACCTGTTACACAGAGAAACTGGATTGCAACACAGGTTGCCCTCTCGGGAACTGCGCTGAAATGCAGGAACTCTTCAGAGTACCTGCGCTGGGGTAGAAACGAGAATTCTATCCGAGTTCTGGGTCACGGTTTGCAGTTTAATCTATGGTTTTTGGCCAAGTAAAAGCAATCAGTAATGCACAATCAGAGGGTAGATTTAAAGAAGGTTTAAGAGCTATCACAAAGGGCAATCAGATCATTTGTGAATCAGCTGTTCAAATCATAAACAGATCCAATGAATGGATTGAAGCAGCAGATTTCTACTTTGCATTTGTTAATGGAAAATGCAGTTCGATTTGCTACTTCTAGGTTTATGAAACAAACAACAAGAGAAACACAAACAAACTAACTAGACAATCGTCCGCAGTGGAGTCGCCATTTTGTTAACGGGAAAAGTGTCTATTCAGAACGACCCTATCCCACTAAGGTGTGACAGTGACCTTAGAAACAAACAGAGAAAACTATTTTTGTATTCTTCTTTATGAACTATAAACAAAGAGAAATAGGATGAACCAACCTGTGTCTTGCGCTAGTCCTTTGATCCAATCTCTCTCCTCTTTGACAGCTTCCAGCTACCTGATCCCTTACTTGCCCAGCTTCACCAAGTACCTGCAAGATCACAGAAGAAGGAAACTATACAAAGACATGGGTTTATATTCATAAAAAGCTTAGGATCAGATTTAACCTAAACATACAAGTGTAATAAACATCAATGATACACAAGCATGTAGGAGAAACTCAAATAGTTTTATTGATATAACAAGAAGATCCAGGAGGAGTTACAACCGATGATTCCTAATCCAGCATCAACCTCCCAGCAAAGAAGCCCCTCTTCACCTCCAACAAAGCATAAATCACCCAATACTCTGATATCTATCTCAAAACCAACAGCAATTCTCTACAATGTACAAAACTCCAGCCTCTAGATCTCTGGGATGAGGGATCCATATATAGATGTATGCAAGGAGTATGAGTCAGCTTATGATTTGACTAGTGGCTTCTCTCTATCAGTTCTTGCTTCCACTTGGAGACTGAGAGCCTCTTACTCATCCTTGGTTGAATTCAGTGAGGCAAGTGTCATTGGAGAAGATTCTGGAAGCTTCCATTGTCTCTCCACCTCGTGGAATGACTCTGCCACTTGTCATTTCCCGCTCAACGCACCCTGGTAGTGCATTTAGGTGCGTTGCAACGCACCTAGCTAGTGGAATTGGGTGCTATGCAACGCACTTGGCTAGTGGAGCAGCTGAAATGATCCTTATTTGACTGATTCTGAGCAGTTTCTGGTGGAGAACTTCTGGGAGAAGCTATAATTTGTTGACCTTGTTCCTTTAGGAGTTAGAACAACACTTTTAGGGACTTAGGAGCCCTTGGTTTATGGACATTTCATGCTTAGAGCTGTAAGGCACAAAAAAGTCTATAACAATACTGTCTCCATTCTCACACCTAATGTTTATGAGTTTATCCTTGAGTGCCATTCCACCAGCTCAAAACTCAATCGCTTCTGATCTAAAATTCGTGAGAAAAAATTATTTCTCGTACAGAGATCGACTGTATGGGCATTCACCGGATACCTAACCTTCCAAGAGAAGGATGAATCCAGAGGCTACCTGGCCTGATCATAGAATTTTCCTGAAGAAATAAAATGTAAACACTTTCTGAATAATAGATCTGATAATCAATATAGCACTGATATCATGTAGAACTTCTTCTACAAATCAACTCCCTCTGATACCATGTAGAAATTTTGAATAATATGACACATATTCATAGAGATGATCCCGATTATACACTATTGCAAAGGACATGCATAATACATAACCTCCTCTACGTTGATCATCAATTTACAGAAGCAGAAACAATACCATGCGCACATAGAAGCATCAATCGCACATATCAACACAGTATTTTCCCGGGGAAAGAATCTCGCTAAAAACTCCAACTATCTGTATATTATATTGATTGAGAACATGTAACAATATGTAGTACAATACTCCTCACAAGTATCTAGCACTATCTCCACCTATCACACACAATACAGCTCAGATTTGATCTCCAAATCTCCTCTGTTGCTTTGCCTGCCTCCACTATGCAATCCTGCAAGAGAATGAATGATGAATGGCTTATCCAAACTCCTATTTACCTTGTGAAAAACACTCACACTGGAAATCACATGAGCACAGGCTATATTACTAGGCATATACTGTGCAATAGTCATTGGCATACTCAATCCATTGCTTGTGCAAAGTCTCATGCACAACTATAGTCACAACTGATAGCAATCTCAACCTCTAACACCTGTCTCCACTGAACTGTACATGCACTGACATGAAACTGAGTTAACTGATGCATTCGTTAGTTTCTTTATGAGTTAATAAGTAGTGAATTAATTAATAAATAATTCACATAGCTCATCACTTAGTCTATTGGCCAATTAGACTAAATACAACTAGTTCAACTAAGTCAAACTGAACACAACTCCATTAACTGCTCATCTAACTCCACAGAACTCAACCACATGAGTTCTAACTGATGTCCTACATGAAATAGCTCAACTGACCCATAAAGAAAGTGTATTTCCTTCTGATAGCTGCATGTGCCACATCTGTAGCTCAAATTGAAGTGCTCCAAGAGGATAACATAAAGTTTATAGTCTAAATATTATTATGAGACAATAATATTTGACTTTTCTATTTTTGACTAGCAGTCTAAAAATAGACTCTGATCACTCCTGCTGTGATCCAAAAATAGACTTTGCGCCATAATTTTCCCGTGGGCCCACATAGTGAAGGCAATTCCTTTCCACTAAGCTCCATCATCTTGTTGCATTCTCAACAAGCATTTCTTGTTGCACACTTTTCAACAGTTCTACAGGAAGCTGAGAATTCTCTACAGGAAACTCAGGCTAAGCTAAGAGAGACTGAGCAATTGGAGAAAAAGGTGGCCAAACAATCACAGGGAGAAGGAAAGACAAGGAAACATCTGATGAACAACAAAGAGAGGACAAGCTGCAGGCTGAGGTTGAGGCGCTAACAAAACTGCTACAAGAAAAGGAGCACAGGCAGTGGGAAGAAGCAGAGAGAAAAGCATGGTTTCATGACCGAGAAGAGGACATCACTTTGGAAGCTTGGCATGACAGGAAGGCCACCAGGGCCATCAAAGATGAGGAGATAGATTAGTTTCTCAGAGGATGAGCAACACTTTCAGTAGGTGGGTGATGATGAACCCCAAAAATGGATAATTATATGGGCTCATTTAGCCTCCTAATTCGACTCAATCCACCATTATCATTAGTTTATTGCATGTTTTTTATTATATTTATGCTAATAGAGTGAATTGGGTTAGCATTATGCCAACAAGTCTAATGTGTGCTTTATGCAGTCTTTTTGGTCAATTTGGAGACAAAATCAAAGGTTTAAATGAGCACTTGGCAGCCAAATTCGTGGAGAGGATTTTTAGGAAGTTGTCCCCTTCATTTATGGGTGCTTACCTTGAATTATCCACCATCAGCTTAGAGTTCAAGGGCCACCAAATCGATTATCACAAGGGCAGCCAAGCAAGGGCTAGTAAAGGTACTGTTAACTACAAGTTTTGGGGTCCCTATAATACTAGTGATTACCCCATTACTATTGTAGTTATACCCCTTATTTATATTGTTGTGCCCCTATTACCCCCATATTTTTATTTATGTGCCCCATAAAATCCCTCTATTGTTATTTTTGTGGCTTTATATTATTATTGTTAGGTCGGCTGGATTATATTGTGACTCCTTAGACTCCTATATATAGAAAGGAGGTTTTGTCATTTGTATCATCCAAGAATTGTTCATTTATGTAATGTAAAGGAGGTTGCCCCCTCGAAGAGGCTGAATTCTAAGGCGTTGATATTTCTTTTCTATCTTTTCTTGAGCTGGTTTCATAACATTTGGTATCAGAGCTTTGGATTCTAGGGTTTCGCTGCTCCAAACAGGTCATTGTAGAATTTTCGCTATAACGTTTTTTCTGGGACGTTTCAGAAGTCGCAAAAAAAACCCATTTGAGAAGAAATCGCGCTGAACCTTAGATCTGAATTTAAGAGCTTTTCGCATGATATTTTTGGAGATATGATATGATGAAGTTTGTATTTTTGCAGACTCCTGAATTACACTCAAAACAGGTGACCTGGGGAAAATCATCATAACTTTATTTCTGAGCATCGGATGGAAATTTTGTAAGAAGGTACAAAAAGAAGACGGACGTTAGTTTTCTTTTATATATTTTTCAGAGTCAAAGGTTTAAGCAGTGACACGTGGCACTTCATACAAGTTCGCTCTACTGAAATAGTCTATAATCAGGTCACTGCGGGAGATTGTGCATAACTCTTTCTTGGAGAATCCAATTTGGATCAGACTAGTGGCATTGGAAAGAGGACATACAAGGCTACTACAAGTCACAATTTCAGAACTGGATGATTCGAAATTACAGAGATAAATCAGATTCAATATCAGGCTTCTACAAAGTAAAAAACGGTGTGTAGTTTTTTTTTTTAATTTTTGCATAAGCTTGGTTTGAAGGAATTCAAAGTGCATAGTAAAGAATTATTATCGGTAACTGATGCCCAGAGGAAAGAAAATGCAAACACCTAGTAAGGAACCTGAAAGCTCTAGCATGACTCATGAAGAAGAGGAAGAAATGCTACATGATATATCAAAATTACAAGAACAAGTGCAACAAATGTCACGCTCACAAAAGCTAACAGATGCTAAGATAAATGGCGTGGAATCTAAGATAAATTGCGTGGAATCTAGGATAAATGGCATGGAAGCTAAGATG
Source organism: Pinus tabuliformis (assembly GCA_031772625.1). NCBI lineage: Eukaryota > Viridiplantae > Streptophyta > Pinopsida > Pinales > Pinaceae > Pinus > Pinus tabuliformis. Next base: position 1,561,103,648 of record CM062804.1, read on the forward strand.
GATGATCTGAAGACAGACATGGCAGATTTGAAGACAGATTTGACAAATTTTCTACAAGAAATACTTACTAATGGTGAAAAGGTTGTAAAGGAAACTCATGATGTGAACAAAAGAAATGTTAATCATGATTCCATAGACTCTAATGTTGGATCGAAGACCCACCATATTCCAAAAATTGATATGAGGAAGTTTGATGGCAAGGATCCCGCCACATGGATATTACAGATGGAGCAATTCTTCGATCTCAATAATGTGCAAAACACACAAAAGGTACGTATGGCAACTTTATATTTGGAACCAAATCATTTTGTATGGTATCAATGGCTTTGTTCTCATAAACAATTTATCACTTGGCAATTTTTACGGAAGAATTGATAGCACATTATGAGGATACAAAAAGCAACACTTTTTTTAGCCAATTGATAAGTCTCAAACAAAAGGGTTCAATAATGGAGCACATTGAGGAGTTCCAAAAATTGAACATAAGGGTAAAAGATATTCCAGAGGAGCATAGGATTGATGTGTTCATAGGGTCTTTAAAGGATAATATCCAACATGATGTGTGCCTTTGGGAACCTGATTCATTAGAGAAGGCATTCAGGTTAGCAAGAAAAATGGAAAGCAAAATTATGGCAACTAGGAAGCATACCATTCACAACTATAAAGATGGAAGTGTTGTTGCCCATAGTCTTCCACAACCTACAAGGTTGACACCACAAAAATTGGAAGAAAAAGAGCAAAAGGGATTTTTTACAATTGTGATAGCAAATACACAAAAGGTCATAAGTGTGCTGAGAAGAAATTATTCTACATAGATTGTGAAGAGGAAGAAGAAAAGGAGCAAGAAAGGTCAAAAGAAGAGGATATATTCCAGGAACAAAGCCTAGATGAAGAACAAATAAATCCGACCATATCTTGTAATGCATTGGTAGGAATTACCACTCCTCAAACCATCAAGATAGAAGGACAAATCAAGAAGAAAAAGGTAATAGTGTTGATTGATTCAGGAAGCACCCACAATTTTATTCATTGTAGGGTAGCAAAAGAATTGAATTGCTTCCTATATCCAGCACCAGAGTGTCAAGTGATGATTGCAAATGGAGGAACAATAAATTGTTCTGGAAAGTGCCATAATATCAAGCTATCCATGAGAGAATATGTATTGACTAGCCCAATGCTTTCCATTCCAATGGGAGGTGCTGATGTTGTACTAGGAGTCCAATGGCTACAATCCTTGGGTACAATAGCTTTTAATTTTCAAGAACTTTTCATGAAATTTTCTACGGAAGGAAAGGAAGTTGAATTAAGGGGTATTGCAGGGAAACCAGGAAAGATAATCAGCTCTAATGGCATGACAAAGCTTCTAAAAAAGGAGCAAAGAGGTGTAATTGCACAATTATGTTCGCTAGATGTTTCCACATTGGAATCATCTATTTCTCCAGATCTCCAAAAAGTCCTGGACAATCATTCCAAGGTATTTGAGACTCCCAAAGGTCTCCCACCTATGCGTGATCATGATCATGCTATTCATCTGATTCCAGGAAGTGTTCCTCCAAACATCAGGCCGTACAGATATCCATATGTCCAAAAAAGTGAAATTGAACGTATGGTTGCAGAAATGCTAGAGGCTGGTATAATTCAACCGAGTCAAAGTTCTTTCTCAGCTCCAGTAGTATTGGTGCACAAGAAGGATGGATCATGGCGCATGTGTCCAGATTATAGGGAGCTCAACAAGCTCACTATTAAAGATAAGTTCCCCATTCCTGTCATTGATGAATTACTGGATGAATTGCATGGATCAATTTACTTCACCAAGTTGGATCTTCGTTTGGGATATCATCAAATCAGAATGAAGATTGAAGACATTCCCAAAACGGCATTTATAACTCATGAGGGTCATTATGAATTTTTGGTCATGCCTTTTGGCCTTACCAATGCACCTTCAACATTTCAAGGTTTGATGAATTCAATTTTCAAACCATTCCTTAGAAAATTTGTGTTAGTATTTTTTGATGATATACTAATCTACAGCAAGTCTTGGAAGGATCATGTTGAACATGTTGACAAGGTGCTACAACTATTGGAGGAGAAACAATTATATGCAAAAAGATCCAAATGTTTCTTTGGAGTCCAGGAGGTGGAATATTTGGGTCATATTGTATCTCATGAAGGAGTTAAGGTAGACCCTAGCAAAATTAAAGCCATTAAGGAATGGAAAATCCCCACATCCATAAAGCATCTGCGAGGATTTCTTGGGTTGACAGGGTATTATCGCAAGTTTGTTAAGAATTATGGGAGAATAGCAGCACCTCTAACAACATTATTGAAGAAAGATTCATTTTCATGGACTCCGGAAGCAACAAAGGCCTTTAAACATCTTAAAGAGGCAATGTGCCAAGCACCGGTCTTAGCTACACCGGACTTCACAAAAACCTTTATTGTGGAATGTGATGCTTCAGGAAATGGAATTGGTGCTGTTCTAATGCAAGATGAAAGACCCATTGCTTTTGAAAGTCGTCCAATCAAGGGAAAGTTTTTAAGCAAAGCTATTTATGAGAAGGAAATGTTGGCAATACTCCATGCACTTAAGAAATGGCGACCCTACCTAATGGGAAGACACTTCAAGGTAAAAACGGATCATGATAGCCTTAAATACTTTTTAGAACAAAGATTATCCTCTGAAGAGCAAAAAAAGTGGGTCACAAAGATGTTGGGTTATGACTTTGAAATCATCTACAAAAAAGGGAAGCAAAATGTGGTGGCAGATGCACTCTCAAGAAAGGATGAGGATGTGGAAGCATTGTTGTGTGCCATTTCTATTATCCAACCAGATTGGATAAACGAAGCAAAGGAGGAATGGAAGAATGACGAAGAAGTGTGGGCACTTATTCAAAAGCTACAACAAGATTCCAGTACTTCTGATACATTTAGCTGGAAAAATGATTTGTTATGGTACAAAGATCGCTTATACCTCTGTAAGAATTCCCAGCTAAAACAAAAGATTCTTATGGAATTGCACACTTCTCCCTTAGGAGGGCACTCAGGATTTTTAAAAACTTACCACAGGGTTAAGAAGGAATTTTTTTGGGATGGCCTTAAATCAGATATTCAAAAGTTTGTGGTGGAATGTTTGGTTTGCCAACAAAATAAAGTTGAAACAATTAAGACACCGGGTCTATTACAACCTTTATCCATTCCAAGCCAACGTTGGGAGGAGGTTTCAATGGATTTTATCACAGGTTTACCCAAGTCTGAGGGAAAGAGTGTCATCATGGTGGTAGTTGACAGACTTACCAAGTATGCACACTTTTGTGCATTATCACATCCATTTAAAGCCAGTACAGTTTCTACTGCATTTATGGAAACAGTTCAAAAGCTACATGGAAACCCAAAGATTATTGTAAGTGACAGAGATCCCATTTTCACTGGAAATTTTTGGACAGAATTATTTTCTTGTCTTGGTACTCAGTTAGCTCATAGCTCATCTTATCATCCTCAATCTGATGGGCAAACTGAGATAGTAAACAAATGTTTGGAAGGATATCTTCGTTGCTTTGTATCTGATAAACAGACACAATGGGTCAAATGGTTGCCTCTGGCTGAATGGTGGTATAACACTTCCTTCCATACAGCAACAAAAATGACCCCATTTATGGCACTTTATGGGTACCAACCACCATCCATCACATCATATTTAAGAGAAAATTCTAAGGTTCAGGCAGTGGAACATCACATCGAACATCAACAACAAGTCCTCCAACTCTTAAAGGATAACCTTGTGTTGGCACAAACTAGAATGAAACAACAGGCAGATCAACATCGCAGTGAAAGAAGTTTTGATGTAGGTGATTGGGTATTCCTACGGCTACAACCATATAAGCAAATGTCCCTAAAGCAAGCTAAGAAGGATAATAAATTATCACCAAAGTATTATGGTTCGTACAAGGTGTTGGAAAAGATTGGTACTATGGCATACAAATTGGAGCTTCCTGTAGCTTCTCGATTGCAACCAGTTTTCCATGTTTCATGTTAAAGAAGGTTATAGGCGACAAGCTCCCAGTTCAAACAATATTGCCAGAACTTGACGAGGAAGGAAAAATTATATTGGAACCGGAAGCAGTCACAGAAACAACTTTACAGCTACGAAATCGATCAATTTCAGAGTATCTTATCAAGTGGAAGAACTTATCCGCTGAAGATTCCACATGGGAGGATGAGAATTTTATGCAGAAGTATCCAGAACTGCTCAAGCGTTGAGGAAAACACTTTTTTGAAGGAGAGGGGCATGTTGGGTACCTATAATACTAGTGATTACCCCATTACTATTGTAGTTATACCCCTTATTTATATTGTTGTGCCCCTATTACCCCCATATTGTTATTTCTGTGCCCCATAGAATCCCTCTATTGTTATTTTTGTGGCTTTATATTATTATTGTTAGGTCGGCTGGATTATATTGTGACTCCTTAGACTCTTATATATAGAAAGGAGGTTTTGTCATTTGTATCATCCAAGAATTGTTCATTTATGTAATGTAAAGGAGGTTGCCCCCTTGAAGAGGCTGAATTCTAAGGCGTTGATCTTTCTTTTCTGTCTTTTCTTGACCTGGTTTCATAACAGAAACATCTAATGAACAACAAAGAGAGGACAAGATGCAGGCTGAGGTTGAGGTGCTAACAAAACTGCTACAAGAAAAGGAGCACATGCAGTGGGAAGAAGCAGAGAGAAAAGCATGGTTTCATGACCGAGAAGAGGACATCACTTTGGAAGCTTGGCATGATAGGAAGACCACCAGGGCCATCAAAGATGAGGAGATAGATTAGTTTCTCAGAGGATGAGCAACACTTTCAGTAGGGGGGTGATGATGAACCCCAAAAATGGATAATTATATGGGCTCATTTAGCCTCCTAATTCGACTCAATCCACCATTCTCATTAGTTTAGTGCATGTTTTTGATTATATTTATGCTAATAGAGTGAATTGGGTTAGCATTATGCCAACAAGTCTAATGTGTGCTTTATGCAGTCTTTTTGGTCAATTTGGAGACAAAATCAAAGGTTTAAATGAGCACTTGGCAGCCAAATTCGTGGAGAGGATTTTTAGGAAGTTGTCCCCTTCATTTATGGTTGCTTACCTTGAATTCTCCACCATCAGCTCATAGTTCAAGGGCTACCAAATCGATTATCACAAGGGCAGCCGAGCAAGGGCTAGTAAAGGTACTGTTAACTACAAGTTTTGGCAGTCGAGTTCCTAAAGCTTAGGAGGGTTGTTGGGGTCCTCACTTTGTATAAATAAGAAGGCTTAGGGCCTCATTTCAGTTAGTCACTTTGTAGGAAGAAGTTAGCTAGTTTGTAGTTCGATTTTAGTAATTTTTTAGCCATTTTTTAGGCAGTGGGTTAGCTCTGCATTTCAGCACATTTTCAAGCTTTTCCTTGTGGACAGTTTTTGGAATGTAATTATTCTTTTGATCAATAAAGACAAATCCAGCTTTGCACCAGCTCTAATCTCTCTTAGGAGGCTATAGCTCTTGGGGTTGGGCCCAACTCAAGTGCCTAGTACTTCCTTTGTTTACCTTTATGTGTTTTTGTTGCATTCTTCGAATAAAATCTGCTATTTAGATTTAAATCTTATTTTGTTATTTAGGTTGCTTTTGATGATTAAAAATGCTTTTCATGTTCAGAGTGATTTGATAGGTTAATAATAGAGAAGATATTCAGAAAAAGGCCATCAAGCACCACTGATTTCACCTCTCCCTCAGTGGGATCAGGACCTGGGATCAAGGTGACCTTGCTGCCAACAAAAACACAGTCTTTGCTTCACCATGCAATCATTAGTATTCGATTTTTATTTGCAGACTTTGGTTACATGTTTAGAGTCTTGATTGCTTCACTGCATAGTTGGTATACATGGTTTCAATGCAAATAAACTTCTGTTCATTCTCTTTATTGTTAGCTAGATCAGATTGGGTCAACATAACTAGGTCTCTGATTTTACAAGTATTCGTTGGTTCAATTGGAAAAACAACTTGCAGAGCACCCGTACCACTTCTCTATCTACCCATACTTCATCAATCCCATCTGCTCCATCCTCTAACGTGGATTCTTGCCTCACGTTTGCCACATTTTCTCACATAACCCTAATTTTTGTGCAACATTGCTTCACTCCTCTTTGAACAAATCCAGCCATCTTCATCTCTCCTCAGCTCCATCCACCAAGTCCTAGACCTCCTCACACCCATGTCCTACCCCCATACCCACTCCTCCACCTTTCTCTCTCCATCCATCCTCCAAAATCCCATTCCTGAGCATCCTGTAGAAAATTACAGACATCCTGTAGAAATTCCAAAACATCCTGTAGAACCCCTGCAGACTTCCTGTAGAAGCTCATGAATGAGGTTTCTTGATAGCCAAACTCTGTGAAACTCTTTGGAAGGGTGGTAGGGACCCCTTAGGCCCTCTCTGAACCTTCCTGACCTCCTCCAATCATTTCCTCTTGCCAATCCACCTCTGCACAGTCAAAAATAGTTAAATCGCATGCATGGTAATTCTGGCAACTTATTCAAAAATACAAAAAGATGTTTTTTGTAGATGTTACTACAGAAGTAGCTTAGACACTTGCATTCTACCTTCCTAGAAGTCAATGGCATATCTTTTAGTAGCTTGCATCCTCTTTCTTGCATCAGTAGGGCTAGCTGCTAGAATTAGGGTTTGCTAAGGTTTATGTTTCCTTTTAGCTTCCCAGTTTCTACCTGCAACTAGATCAACCTTCTTTGAGTTAGATTTCATCCATCAGTTAAAAAACTTCTTCTTAGAGCTCATAGAATTTGGCTTAAGCTCCTAGCGGACTTGTGCCAGCTGACCAAGTGACAGCTGTGGCAAGAGCTAGTACTTGTGCATACAGCACCGTCGCTTCCAAGTTTGTTACGAACTACAGGGTTGATAAAAGTAAAGAAGGGAGTCCCAGGAGTTGCAGCATTATTGCTGCAATACTGGAGCCCACCAGATATTAGTGTCTCCTTGGTCACTTGGGACTTGCTCTGCTTTCGGATCTAGTGAATATGGTGGATCGACCTCTTGGTGGAAGGCTTGAGTTTGATGTCTTGCTCCAACTTTGGCTGCTCCATATTCGTATCCATATTCTCAAGTGCTCGTTCAATCTCTTGAGCGAAGTCCTGCTTCTGCGACGACTCACCCTATTTTCTCTTTTCCAGCTACTCAGATGAGTCTACTACTTGTACGGGGGCACTTTCATCTGTCTGTACATGTTGCACCCCCTATTGTATATGTCCTTGTTGCGCTTCCTTATCCTATCTGCATAGCTCTGATTCCTTCCGAAGTTTCTCCTCTCATGAAACTCCTTCATTGTTTCTTCCATCCTCTGTTTTTCTCTCTGCCTTTGAGTAGTCATCCTGTCACGTTGTTGCCTCTTTGCCTCTATTACTAAAGCTTCTTTCTACATAAGTGGTTCTTCTATAAACTCACAACTTTGTTTTGCCTTTGCGCTGTTGACAATATTTCTCTTGCCTTTGTAGCGCACGAGTATGTTTACCTCTGTGACCGTTGTTGGTGCTCTCTTGGATGCTGCTTCATGCTACTTCGATAAACATTCCATAGCCATGATGTCAGGTTCATTGGGCCCAGAGAAGCTGTGACAATATCTCCATGGGTCTTCCTTAGCCCAATGAAATGCCTTGTGTATCCACAGAACTGTACTCTCACGCAGTGATCCTTCACAAAATAATGCAGGTCATACGGAGTAAATCTTCTGGTGCTAAAAGGATATTTCTTGAACTCTTTTGTTTCGACATCCGCATGCTTGAGATTCTGTATCTCGTACAACCCAATCTGCAACAAAAGAGTGGGCCAAGGTGCCTTCTTCTTCTAGTGTTGCCTAGCTGATAGTTCTACCAAGATGTGGTACGATACTTCTTGCATGACAAGCTTCTCCATGGAAAACTTCAACAAAACATGCGAAGGCTTCTCCATGTTGCACATCCGTATGAAGGTTCCAATAGGTGAGGCATACGAACCTATTATGTCAATCAGTGCCTGCATTGCTACCTTTGACATGCAAGGTGGATCCTACTTGAATATCATCTTATACACCAGGGTAACAAAATGATCTGATAGCTGTGTGATGACTCCTTGGAAGTTGCATTAGGAAAACAATTTATAATAAGTATTGAAAGAGGTTTCTGTTGGTGTCCATGCCCACTTGAAGCCTAAGAACTGCTGACGGGCACAAATTGCATCCAAGATGTACGTGGACATGTAGATTTTGCTTGTTGACCTTTGGGTGGCTGCCGAGCTCCTCTTACCTGTTCCTTCAGCATGTGAGCCAATGTGACGGACCAATTCATGCTTTTCCTTCACTAGAGAGTTGGTCTAACGTGATTACCCAACTCTGCGAGAAGGTATTCATGCTCTCTTGGCCATACAAGCGACATGAAAAGATTACCAAGTACTGATACACCTTCCACAATATCTTCGTCTTGTAAATCTGGTTGGGTGTCATCCTGAATTTGGCTAGCTCCTTCTCCCAGTTATTCAAGATATCCCTAGAGTTGGCATTACTGCTGGGTATGCTTAAGGGTGTCTCCATAGTGATCACTATCCCTAAAGATAGAAATCTTTGTCCTACTGACACTACTCAATGTCATCGTCTTGGGATCAGTGTGCAAGATGATCCAATGTATCATGTCTGCGCATGGGAACACGAGATACCTGCATGCAATATGGTACAAGTCGGATTTGTGAATGTTCACATAGACTTGGTGGTCTTCAAGATCTTCCCGAAATGTGCCTAAGAATGAATCATTGACCACTTGTCATTTCAGGTTGATGTCTTTGTCTACGATTAGCTTGGTGTCTTTGTAAATCGCCAAACTCATAGACACTCACTCAACTCTTGCTCCAATTATGCTTTCGTCGGTGTCCTTTGACCCTTCTCTCTTGGAGGCCATTGATCCTTAATTACTAAGAGATGGAAAAACACTTGCTATATCTGGAGACATGGTGACATGCATGGCAAGAAATTTGTCAATTAAAACCAAAGAAAACTTTAGGATTGACATGCAACATACCCGGGGAACTATTGACAAGGATTGCGTAATTTTCTCTGGGTGGCTGGAAAACGGATTGCCAAAACTGCACAAAAGACATTCCAGACTGTTAGGAGGCTGGTTTATTGCTAGAATTGCACAATGCACAATCTACAATTTCCGACTGGGTGTTGAGATTGCGCAATGTGCAATTTCAGCTGGTAAGTGATGTAGTACTAGAGACGACATTGCACAATGTTCTGGGCCAACAATCACTGCCCCTCAAAATTGTGCAAAGCAAGACTAGAGGGCACTGACTGGCCAGATTTGCACATTTTCTGGGAGGAAGCTAGAGCATTCCCTCTCAAAACTACGTAATGCTATCAGGGCAAGGTAGAGTCTCGGCCAAGGTTGCCTAGATCTGCCAACAGGCAGCTTAAAGAAAATGAATATTTGAATGCATGGAGATACTGAGTGCAAGGAGTGAATGATAATGAATGCAATCAATGAATGAAAGATTCAGAAAATGGAAAAACATGAAAGTGTGTGAAACGAGTCGTTGAATCAGCGACCGTTCGCACAAAACAGTGTCATGCATGCAACAACAGTGAGGTGAAAATGAAATGAAATGGTGCTTGTATAGGGTAACACACATGCAACCGATAACAAGCATTCACAAAAATCAAGCAGACATCAATCACAAGCCAAAACACAAAAAGCGATAGAAATGATTCAAAAGACAAGTAAAGCGGACTTACCCAGAAATAACTGAGCTGGATGTGTTGTGGGATGACAGATCTCAAGATCAATATGAAGAATAAGCACTGAAGCATTGAATAAATAAGTTTGAGACTCATGACGTACATGCCACAAATCTAGGAAAAAGTAACACCTGGAGGAAAGTTACTAAAATGATCTTTGGATGTAACCTCTAGATGCTAAAAATAAATCCCTAAAAACTAGGGATGCTTTTTCATGTTGCTTTTTTCTATTTTGGGAAAAAGAAACCCTTGCATGCAAGTCAATTTTTCTCGGTCCCAGAGGGAAACGATAAACCTGAAGGCACATGCAACAACTTGCTTGACTGAGAGGGATTTTTGCACAATTTCTGGGAGGAAGCTAGGCTATCCATCTAGAGGGATTGCACAATTTTTGGGAGGAGCGGCTAACTATTGCCCAAAATTGCACAATTTTTGGGCTAAGCTACAATGCTGGGCCATATTACGCAATTTTCTTGAGGAAGGTTGTTTGATAGGATTGCACAATTTTTGAGCCCAGCAGGCTACCAGTCAAATTTGCATAATTGATGGAGGGAAGGTTGGTTCCCCTCCAGCATTATGCATTTTTTTGAGGGAGCTTCTCAGCCAACAGTTGGCCCAAGTCCGGAGTGGAAACCTCTGAGGGGAGTGAAGCAAACCATCGTGCACAGCTTGGCAAGCTGCTGAAAAACCAATTAAGCTTATGTACTTGACAGTGCAAGACATGCTGCTAGAGATGGTTGGTAGGGAGGCTCCAAAACGAAGCTAAGGAAAATATTTGGACGGTGGTTGTAGCCGCTACAATACCTTGACATGGGGCGCAACCTTAAGTAGTGTAAAAGTAATACTCTCCCTATCAGAAAAACTATGGACTGAAAAGTAACCCTTTAACATATTTAACCATTTATCTATATCATCTACATCTATTTTACCTTCAAATATAGGGATATCAAAGTTTACTTGTATCTTGAATGGGGTGGTGCCTCTTAAGTGACTACTAGATGAAGATGTGTCACCAGTGGTTATCCACTGAAGGATTTGGGTAAAGTTATCCATGATTTCATTCCTTTGTAATTTAAGAGCTTCTTTGAGCAATATTTTGAAAGGATCTCCTACTCCCTCATATTTCTTTTCTTCCACTATGGGAGGCTATAGGGTCGGCGAGGCGAATCTTCCAAAGGTTTAACCAATTCGACCCCTAACTCCTTATAAGTTGACCTAATTGGGGACATCCACAGAAAATTAGAGAAAGAGAAGACTCCTTTAATACTGCTAATCCATATTTACGAAGGAATGAAATAAAATATAGTTATGAACAAAAACACATATATTCAATGAAAACAAAACTTCAATTCATTAATAACAAAATACTGAAATTGTTTACATGCAGAATGGAAATAAACTATCTCGTGTGAAGGTAGCTTATCTCTGAGAAGATATGTGGAGGCTACATGCCTTTGAATTGTGTTACAATGAGGCTCAAAGGCCTATTTATTATTGAGAAATAATGGAAAACCATAAACATCCAAAACCTATCCCTAGGTGATTAAGCGCCAAAAGCATGTGGGCCCTGTTGGGGTAAATTGGTACACCAACTTTCCAAGGTTGTAACTTTACAATACAATATTTGTTTGATGCATATGATACCTTGTTAGAAAAATCTATCACACGACTACAATGTCCAACTGCCCAATTTCCAAAAAAAACATTTTTTAGCTCCTCAAAATGGCTCTGGAAGTTTAGGAACCAAAAAACTGCCAAAAATAGTAAATTGTGCTACAATTAAGGAAAATGAAAAAAAAAATGGCTGGGGTCCAAGTGGAATAGGCAGGTGGCCACCAATATCCACATGGATCACCCTCCTTTTGAATATATAGTTTCCTTAAATATAATTAATTTCATGTTCTCTAGAATAGATTAAGATAAATTTGTTTCCTTTCAAGTCAATTAGAATAAGTTTCTTTCAAATGCTCAATAATTTAGATTTACTTTCTTGCGCATAGAATAGACTTTGAATTCTTTCTCAAGAGACTAAGTTTCAATTTTAGTTATGTAGAATAGTCTTCATAGAATAAACTTTGGTTTGTGCACAATAGAATAAACTTTCATTTATGCTCAATCAGAATAACTTTCAGTTCTTGTCAATTAAATTAGTTTTGAATTCCTAAATGTTAGCATAGTTCCACTTTGAAGTAGATCTTAGCTTGAATAGTATTATGGAAATAACATGTGAATGTACTTGATAAGAATTAATCTTAATTTCATGATCATTCTATTTCGTTAAGAATAAATCTCCTAGCATGTATAGTGCACATGCCCTTCACAAGCTCACAAATCTTTGTCGATAACGTAATGAAGTAATTTAATCAACAATTAAATTACCCAAAATTTTTGGTGTTGTTGTTGGGGAAGTGTCTATAGGAATTTATTTTTTATCTATATTTTCATATCATAATAGATGCATAATTTAAAATCATATTAAATCATTTAGGATGCATGTATAGAGAATGAGATTATAGAGGTAGATTTGTAAGTAAAGGAAGAGGATGTAGTTCAATACAACATCACCAACCACCACTTTTAGACCATGCAGTTCCACACCATCGACTGATACTCGTATTTCAACCATAATAGGTAGAAGAAAACTTCTTGAAGTGCATAGGTATGAAATTCAACCTAGGGATTCACCAACCTCATCTACAAAAGCTATAGTTAAACAAAATACATCCCAGACTGAAGGAGTCATATTTATTTCTTCAATGGTTGAATAACTCTTAGGACAAGAGTTAGAAGTACCTGGTGAGGAAGAAGAAGTAGAAGTGGAAATTGTGATGAATCAACCATTGGTAGGAGAACTAGAAGAGGAGGATTTTGTTAAGGATAATCCTAATATATAACCCTACATAAGTTTTGAGGAATCTACAATGGCAGATGAAGGAGAGTTTCATAATGGGGAAGTGATGTAGGAAAACCCACATGTACCCATAGTATGCATAAAAGAATGCATATATCTATTTTCCCCTGAAATTTTAACTCTCTGCTGAGTCAAATATTCAAATACTTAATGGTTAAGGCCCCTTTAATAAATCTCTGCAGAATGATTTATTAAACTAACCACAGTCTAACCCTTCATTCAATCCTTTCTATCAATACTCTATTCACCTCATAAACCTTCTATACCTTAAGCCCCCACATATATAACCATCTTCATTAAACTTTAATGCACCATGCATATATATAACCAAACCCCACAAAACCTTTATGCTTTCGTTATTCACAAAAAACCATACACTTTTATTCTTATTCGTAGTCTCTACACAGTTCTCGAGGCTTATCTTTATCACAATCGCAATCCTCCTTCCACGCCACACTAACACATGACCATTTATCGCATCCGATATGTGATAATCCTCCGGACTTCAAAATAATATAAACCACATTCATCACTTTCTCAGGTCCACTCTTCTATCGCACATCGCAATACTTATCAGTTCGCTCCATCGCATATCTTATTGGTTAAGGGCTAAAGTCTATCTCCAATGGATATTTGCGATGTGACCAAATCTTTGATCGCATCGGACATGGAAATCGCATATCACAATCGCTTGTGGCCGAGGTTAAATCGCTCACCATTGGATTATTGCGATGCAGGATTCCACAACGATCCTCCAATGTTGATCCAATCATTCGATCCAACAGTTAGCGATGATCCTGCATATCGCAATTTCAATTCCCTTAAGGATGATCCATTCACTTACTTGATAAGTTGTGATGCAATTTTCATAACTCCATTCCATGCGACATGATCTCATCCATTGATCTGATAGATCCAACGATGCCTGAGAATTAATGCTTCACTTCTTTGCTTTTCCTTTTTACTTAGGTTCTATGATATTTCTTCAATGGTTCTCTATAGCTCGTTTACCTCATGGTTCTTCATCCTTCCACTGTTCTGCTACATGACTCCCTCCCGAGCTTAGTTCTATTTGTTTCTTTAATCACGATCATTCCAAGCATTACTTTGAGTCTGCAATCAGTTCACACTCCATTGCGATCCTCTGTCTCATTCTTCTTCACTGTGTATTCTGGTGAACTCTACCTGCATACATATGTTATATAGAATTCCAATTCATTCATAATTCATCATGCCATACTCGAATCACACATCTATACAGTTTTGAATTAATCCTCTGTATATATATAAATACACAATTATAAAATTTATCTATATTTGGCCTGATCTTCTAACGTCAATGGCCTCTGTTTACAATCTACCCGTAGGCTCACAGTCACATTGTAACCAGCCAACCTATCCAACCTGTCTCTCCTCTGACCTTTGATTATGCCTTTTAGGCTTACGTTTATACAAAAGGATTCTAAAACCAATTCTCGTTTTAGATCCATAAACTCCTCAACAAAATCCTGAAATCTCTTCCTCGTCACTAACAATCCTCTCTAATCCCCAAAATCATGAACTAACTCCTAATCTGAGTTTTACAATTAATTATCAAATCCCTCAATCTCTCAACTATCCTAAATCTCTCCTATTCTCCTACATTCAATAATATTTACAAATATGTCCCAAAATATTCAAGTAAATCCTATTCTCATTAAAATCACTCAAAAGCCTAAATAATTACATTAATTCACACTTAGGAAACCCCCTTCCTTGAAAACACAAGAGCCCTATGTCTTACTAAAATACAATGATATTGTTGAGCTGATTTCTCCTGCATCAGACTCCCAAAGTAGAAAATATTCATGATCTCCAGATCATGTGTGTTCATAAGTTGACATAAAATCCCCAGGGTCCCAAACTTTAGTTTGTAACTACCCAAATTCTTTGCACCTTTGTTGTTGTATGTATGTTGTTTTTTGTTCCATCTTCCTCTCCTTGTCCATCAGGTTCAAATTCTAATTGATCATCCTTCCATCTACTATCAATCTCCTCCATATGAACTGTTTCATCATCAACTGCCATAATTCTTCAATTTCCGTTTCCATCACATCTTTGTACTGGTCCATACTCTACCACTTACTTCTACTTGTTTCTCTTTCTCTTTGTTTCAGGTCATTGTTGCTGTTGTTCACTAACTTTTCAATTTGTTGTTTTTCTTCTTGAAGTTGTCTAATGCTTACTTTTTCTTCGCTTATTCTGATTGTCTCCCTTTCATCCTTACCTTCTTTCACGGTTATTCCTTTCTTCATGAAATCCTGACTATCCAACATTCTCTTCAGCAATTGAACATCTCTGTTCCATGGATTAAATTCTTCCACAAAATCTTCTTCTTTCATTTTTATCTGGCTGCTCCTCTTTGCCAAATTTTCTCCAGCATCTGTAACTAAACCTATAATCATAAAACAATTGTTAAAATAAAAATCTTAAGGCTTCTGTGCCTTTTCTTCCTTTGGCAAAAATTCAACTTGCTGCTCTAATTCTTCCTCATCTGTCAACACATCAGTATGTTGTTCTGAATTCTCAGCAGAATTCGTGAGATTGTCAACTAGTCTCTCCTCCACATCATCTGCTCTAACAATGTCTTTCCGATTTTGTTCACTGTAATGAACTTCTTCCTCTGCAATCACACTTTCATACTATGAATTTCCTAGCAAATACTCCAGCAATTCAATTTCTTTGTGACACTTCATAAGTAGTTCATCATTACTTACGATTCCTGCATTTATACGCAAATTATAAATCTAAAAATTACAAGGTTCAACAATTTCAACTATTGCTTCACATATCAGTTCTTCAAACTAAATTTCATCTCCTTTCACAAGAAATTTTTCCTGTACTGTCACAACTTCAAACATCAATGCATTACTAAATTCTTTCTGCTACAATAATTCACTACTTTCTTCATTCACGAGAAATTCTTCATCATTCTTAACTTCAGAGTTTTTACATTCTAAATGATACTCTCCCATACTTTTGATAGCTTCAAAATATTGCTCACCCTCTGCAATACCTGTAATCACATCAAAATTATTAGATTCAACAATACAAGGTTTTACATTCTCCTATTGGTCTTCATTTCTCCAACAATTCAGAAAATTCATCAATAATTCCTTCTTCTTCACCCAAAACTTCACCCTGCTCTGGTTCACAAATAAACACTTCCATTTTGAACACAGCTTCTATGAGTTTTCCCATTAGCCACCTTACTTGTCTCTGTTGTATCTTCCTCTATAGCTTATGCCACTTTACTGGCTTCTTCTTTAAGACCCAACCTAATCTCTAGTTCTCCTCTAGTATCATCATCAATACATTGAGGTGTTCTTCATCTCAACAATCTCTTTGTCAAGTTCCTCTTGACTCATCCTCTTTCCATTTCTCTTGGCATCCTCCTTCTTCATCTTTCTTCTGTTGTGGTCTTCTTGAGAACCTCCACTATGACTATCAGTAGCGATTTTCTCCTCCATCTCTATCTTCATGAGCTCCTCACTCATTCACTATGAGTTGCACTAAATCCTTTACAACAGAAATTCCTCCCTGTTTCCACTTACCTCACCAATATTTCCTCTGTACTTGGTCTTTTGGAAAGCACTTGGTTCTCTATCTCTGGAACCTCCTTTGAGCACTTCTCTCTGCTCCTTTGAGGCTTCAACTCATCTGCATCTCTCAAGAACACAAATGTCCTTGTATATTTCAATCACCATGAAATACTTGGTTTTGACCACTTCTTTCACTTAGAAGTCTTACCAGCTTCCTTCATTACTCAGCAATTCTACCCACATCCTTTTGTGGAATTTCCTTTGGGATCTTCAACAATACCTCTACAGTAACAAGTCTCCTTCTAGCTATCTATGCCTCACTAAGCTTCTCTCCCCTTTATGTTGTCACTTGTGTGTCAATATAAAAACCACACATTCCCCAATCTTCAAATCAAACCAAAATAAGACATGTCATCTCACCTTTAATATCTTTGCGTGATCTTGTTCCACCGCTCACCTGCACTTCGAATGGATTGTCTCTATCTCTTGCATCTGCAAATTCTCCCAATATTCTACTATATCTTACCTCTGTGTGCTTCCTGTTCGTTATATTAGAATCTGATCTCCCTTGCCTTCTTACACATCACCATTCGCATGTATACACACCTTCAGAATATAACTCTGTTCTAAACTCTTTCAAAGAAATGTTCACATAGAATTTCTTTACGCTACCTTAATACCAAATTTTTTAATTATAATTCTGCTCTGATACCACTTTGATGGAGGAAAACTCGTGTATACCCAGAGTATGCATAAAACAATGCATATATCTATTTGCCCTAGGAATTTTAACTCTTTTCCAAGTCAAATCTTTAAATACTTAATGGTTAAGGCCCCTTTCATAAATCTCTACAGAATGATTTATTAAACTAACCACAGCCTAACCCTTCATTCAATCCTTTCAATTGGGACTCGATTCACCTCATAAACCTTCTATACCTTAAGCTCGCACATATGTAACCAACTTCATTAAACTTTAATGTACCACACATATATATAACCAAACCCCACAAAACCTTTATGATTTGGTTATTCACATAAAAGCATATCTTTTTCCATGTATTCCTCATCTTTGCATAGTTCTCGAGGCTTAGCTGTATCGCAATCCAATCCTCCTTCTACACCACACTAACACACAACCCTTTATCACATCTGATATGTGATAATCCTCCAGACTTCAATATAATATAAACCACATTCATTACTTTCTCGGGTCCACTCTTCTATCACACATCGCAATACTTATCAGCTTGCTCCATTGCATATCACATTAGTTAAGGGCTAAGGTCCATATCCCATGGATATTTGCGATGCGACCAAATATCTAAATGCATCAGACATCACAATCACATATCACAATCGCTTTTGGCCGAGGTTAAATCACTCACCAATGGATTATTGCAACGCGGGATTCCACAACAATCCTCCACCGTTGATCCAATCATTCGATCGAACAGTCAGCGATGATCCCACATATTGTAATCGCAATTCCCTTAAGGCTAATCCATTCACTTACTTGATAAGCTGTGATGCGATATTGATAACTCCATTCCATGCAACCTGATCTCATCCATTGATCTGATAGATCCAACGGTGCCTAAGCACTAATGCTTCGCTTCTTCACTTTTCCTTTTTACTTGGGTTTTATGATATTCTTCAATGGTTCTCTCTGGCTTGTTTACTTCATGTTTCTTCATCCTTCCACTATTCTACCACATGACTCCCTCCTAAGTTTAGTTCAATGTGTTTCTTTAATCATGATCATTCTAAACATTACTTTTGAGTCCACAATCAGTTCACACTCCATTGCGATCCTTTGTCTCATTCTTCTTCACTGTGTATTCTACCGAACTCTGCCTGCATACATATGTTATACAGAGTTCTGATTCATTCATAATTCATCATGCCATACTTGAATCACACATCTATACAGTTTGGAATTAATCCTTTCTATATATATAAACACGCAGTTATAAAATTTCTCTATCTTTGGCCTGATCTTCTCATGTCAATGGCCTCTGTTTACAATCTTCCCGTAGGCTCCCAGTCACACTCTAACCAGCTGACCTATCCAATATATCTCTCCTTTGACCTCTGATTATGCCTTTCAGGCTTACATTTATACAAAAGGATTCTAAAATCAATTCCTGTTTTAGATCCATAAACTCCTCAACAAAATCTTGAAATCTCTTCCTCATCCCTAAGGATCCTCTCTAATCCCCAAAATCGTGAACTAACTCCTAATCTGAGTTTTACAATTAATTCTGAAATCCCTCAATCTCTCAACTATCCTAAATCACTTATATTCTCCTACATTCGAGAATATTTACAAATATGTCTCACAATATTCAATTAAATCCCATTCTCAATAAAATCACTCAAAAGCCTAAATAATTACATTAATTCACACTTAGGAAACCACCTTCCTTGAAAAAACAAGACTCTTATGTCTTACTAAAATACAATGGTATTGTTGAGCTGATTGCTCCTGCATCAGGAAGGACCAATAATTGGTGGAGGAAGAGGTAGAGGAGGTCGAGGTGGTAGAGGTGGAAGGGGAAATGATGGGGATTTTCATGGGGAAGATGATCCTTTTGGATTCCCTATCTTAGATATTGATGCTATTGATACCATGAAAAATGTCTCACCATCTTGTAGGTTTTAACCCCATACAGAAATTACCTGCATACAAATTCTAAAACACAGAAAATAAACAATGCGAAAGCATAACACATAAAACACATATACACAGAGATTTTTCCCCGGATCCCAAAACCAGGACTACCAACTTGATTTTTTCATTATATTCCTTTCAATGTTACAATACATATTTATACATGCCGAAGCATCCAATACCATGGACCGAAAACCATTGTGTCCAAAATAATGGACTGAAAACCATAGGTAGGTTCGCCCAACTTAATATAGGGTCCAAACTTTTTTTTCCAGGGTGCTGCCCCAGACCCCATAGAGGGGGGCTACCCGCCCCCCTCAAACCCCCCAGACAGCGGGGCTACCACCCCCCCGTGACCCCCTTGCTGCGCAATCAACGCAATGAAGGGGGGGCTTCGTCCCCCCTCTAATCCCCAAGTTCACTACGTAGGTTAGTCATGGAAAGAATATAACACAACCCCACATTCTCCCACTTGTTGTTTTCTTTCCACAGGGGGCCACAAGAGAGTTTAGTCATTTTTCCAGCCCTTAAATGGCCATTGTTTCTCTACACCAGGAGAACTTCTCAGAGCTCACAAATTTTGTCAATGCATCTGCAGTATTCTCAAAATGTCCACCTTTACCAGCAACACCTTTTTATCTTCTATCATATCCCTCACAAAGTGATACTAAACTTCAATGTGCTTTGTCTTTGAATGATATGCAGGGTTCTTTGCCAATAAAATTGCACTTTGGCTGTCACATTCTATCCTTATAGCTCCCTGTACTAACCCCATACTTGAACACAATCTCTACAACCAAACTGCTTCCTTGCTTGCATGAGTGGCTGCCATGTATTCTGCCTCTGTAGCTGATAGTGCCACTACAGATTGTTTCTTACTCATCCAACTGACTGCACCTCCAAATAGGTTAAACACATACCCACTTGTAGATCTTCTATGATCCAAATCTCCAGACCACTCTACATCAAAAAAGCCACATATATCCAAAACTCTGTCCAATCCTAGTCTTCCTTGGTAGCACAAACCATAATCACTAGTGCCACGCAAATACCTGAAAACCCACTTCACTGCTATCCAATGCTCCTTCCTTGGTTTTGACATAAACCTACTTAATACTCCCACTGCATGTGCAATGTCTTGTCTAGTATATACCATTGCATACATCAAACTACCAACTGCACTTGCATATGGAACACGGGACATATCCTCTTCCTCTTCTTGTGTCTTGGGACACTGTTCAACAGATAGCTTTACACCTATAGGAATAGGAACCTTCACCGATTTACTATCTTGCATATTAAACCTCTATAGCATTCTCTCAACATACTTCCTCTAGTTTAACCAGAGCTTCCTCTTTGCCCAATCTCTTTTAATTTCCATGCCCAAAATATAGTTTGCAGCACCAAGATATTTCATGTCGAATTTGGAGGACAATTGGGTCTTCAAATCTTGGATAATTTCTTTGTTATTTCCAACCAACAACATATCATCCATATACAAGACTAAATAAATAACATGGTCACCAATTAATTTAAAATACACACAATGATTTGCTTTGCTTCTGGTGAAGCCAAGTCTCTGTATAAATGTATCAAATTTTTGATACCACATCCTTGGTGACTGTTTTAACCCATATAGAACTTCTTTAACTTGCATACCAGTTCTTTCTTACCCTTCACCGCAAAGCCTTCAGGTTGCTTCATGTAGATCTCCTCTTCCAGATCCCCGTGAAGAAATGTTGACTTCACATCCATCTGTTCTACCTCAAAATCAAAAGCAATAGAAACAGATAAAAGTAACCTAATAGAAGTTACCTTGGCAACAAAAGAACAAATATCACCAAAATCAATTCCTGACACCTGGGAATAACCTTTTGCTACCAACCGAGCTTTGTATTTCTCCACCTTTCCTTCTGCATTTTTCTTCTTATTGAACACCCATTTGCTGCCAATGGGTTTCCTTCCAGCCAGAAACTCCACTAGATCTCAAGCCTCATTTTTGTGCAAAGATTCCATTTCATCAACCATGGCCTCTTTCCAGAGTTTTCCATCCTATGAATCTACTGCTTCCTTCACAGTTTTGGGATCATCATCAGTAATAGATAAAGAAAAATTTGAATAGAAAGCAGATGGACGATACCTTTCTGGCTGCCTTCTTTCTCCAACTGATCTTCTCACACCAGGAGTTTGTGGCTCTTCATATTCAGATTCCTCCTCTGCAGTAGAGTCTGATTCTTCCTCCTTAAGCTTGAACTCTATCTTCTCAGGTTCCTTTTGATTGGATTTCATGTTTAATAACATCTTTTACCTCTCTAAACACCACATCTCGACTATACACAACCTTCCGTGTGATTGGATTCCAATGCTTATAACCCTTTAAACCATCCTTATACCCAATAAAGATGCACTTTTCAGATTTACTATCCAAATTGGTTCATTTTTCCTTTGGAATATGTACATATGCATCACATCCAAATACCCTCAGATGTGAAAGAGAGGGTTTCTTACCAGTCCATACCTCTTGTGGAGTCTTATCCTCCAACGCTGATGAAGGTGATCTGTTGAGCAAGTAACATGTTATCTCCACCACCTTTGCCCAGAATTCCTATCCTAACCCAGCACCACTGAGCATGCTTCTTTCCCTTTCCATCAATGTCTTGTTCATTCTTTCTGCAACTCCATTTTGCTGAGCTGTATATGGAGTAGTCTTCCACCGTGCTATACCACACTTCTTACAGAATTCTTCAAAGTCCTCACTGAAAAACTCTCCATTGTTATCTGTCCTCAGCACCTTTATCTTCTTCTCTATCTGGTTTTCCACCAGAGCCTTAAATTCTTTAAACCCGTCAAAGACTTCAGATTTCTTCTTAAGGAAATATATCCATGTATTCCTTGAGAATTCATCTATAAATGATACATAGTACATAGACTTACCTAGTGATGGAACCTTCACAGGTCCAAACACATCATTGTGCACAAGCTCTAATATTTGTTTCACCCTCTTACCACCAGAGGGGAAACTCACATGATTTTGCTTCCCGTATACACAATTTTCACAGAAATCAAAATCCAAAGAGCTATTACTCATACCTTCTACGATACCATTACCATGAAGTATTCGAAGGCCCTTCTCTCCAATATGTCCAAGCCTTTGATGCCACAACATGGTCTTCTCTCTAGAGACCACTAGATTTTCAGCTCCACTTTCAGGAACCACAAAATTGTTGCACCCATCAACAACAGTGCTACCTTGCAGCTTGTACAGAGTTCCAATCTGAACTCCCCGCATCAATACCAGTGCTCCCCGAACCATCTTGCAAGTTTCTTTCTCGAACACTGTCTTTACACCTGCATCATTCAACTTGGTTACAAAAATCAGATTTCTATCCAATGCAGGAATATGTAGAACACCTGGAAGTGTTCTAACCCTTCCACCTTGCAACTTCAACTTTACTTTTCCTCGACCAACGATTCTAGCCTTCCTGTCATCCCCCAAGAATACATCACCACCATCGTATTTCTCATACTCGCAGAACCACTCTCTATGGGGAGTGAAGTGAAAGGATGCACCTGAGTCAATCAACCATGCCTCATGATCTACATGTGTACTTGAAGAAGCCAAGTACACATCCCCACCTTCATCTGAGGTGGTTTTTGCCTCTACAGAAGGAGCATCATCAGATCCATTTCATTTATCAGGCACTTTAGATTTACAGTCCCTTTTGAAGTGCCCTTCCTTTCCGCATTTCCAGCACACCACCTTTACAGGTTTTCCTAGAGATTTAGATCTCCTTCTAGATTTCGATCTCCCACTTGATGACTTATTTTTGTTTCTGTTCTAGGACCATCCTCGTATAGACAAGGCATCACCATTCTAGCTCTCCATATTTTTCCGTCTCATCTCCCCTGTTAGCAAGGATGAGACTATTTCATCAAAATGCAAGGCAGCTGCATTGCTACCTATTGCAATAACCAGACTATCCCACGAATCTGTAGAGAACACAACAAACGGATGCACTTATCTTCATCTAAAATTTTAATATCAACAGATGCTAACTGACTTACCACAGTATTAAATGCATTCAAATGCTCTGTCACCGAGTCTCCATCTTTCATCCTCGGGTTATACAGCTTTTTCCGCAAGAACAGTTTATTCACTAGAGACTTAGATTGGTACAAAGTCCCTAGCTTGTCCCACAAATCCTTCACCGTAGGTTCCCCTGATACATTCAGCAATAATGAATCTAAGACACACAACCGTATTATGCTCTTTGCCTTCCGATACAACTTCTTCCATTCTTCATCGGACATTCCTGCTGGTTTAGTACCCGGATCTACCACGATCCACTGATCTTTATCCACCAACAGATCCTCCATATTGAGTTT
Source organism: Pinus tabuliformis (assembly GCA_031772625.1). Taxonomy (NCBI): domain Eukaryota; kingdom Viridiplantae; phylum Streptophyta; class Pinopsida; order Pinales; family Pinaceae; genus Pinus; species Pinus tabuliformis. The sequence goes on from CM062804.1 coordinate 1,561,127,001, forward strand.
CCACAACTCAAAACTCTTACCATTAAATTTCTCAATCTCTATCTTTCCACTACTCGCCATATTCTTTCACTAGCAGAATCGATCTCACAGATCTCCCACTGAACAGGGTCTACCACAGGCCCATGCGAAACCCCTCAGCAAAAAAGGCGTCCCCTTGAAGGCAAAATTGCTCTGATACCAAATGTAGGTTTTAACCCCGTACAGAAATTACCTGCATATGAATTCTAAAACACAAAAAATAAACAATGCGAGAGCATAACACATAAAACACATATACATAGAGATTTTCCCCTGGATCCCAAAACCGAGACTACCAACTTGATTTTTTCATTATATTCCTTTCAATGTTACAATACATATTTACACATGCTGAAGCATCCAATACCATGGACCAAAAACCATAGGTAGGTTCGCCCAACCTAATATAGGGTCCAAAAAATATTTTCCTGGGGTGACCTCGTAGAGGGGGGCTACCCCCCCCTCAAACCCCCAGGACAGGGGGGACTGCCGCCCCCCCTATGACCGCCCCACTGTGCAATCAGCACAACGAAAGGGGGGCTTTGCCCCCCTCTATCCCCCCGGTTCACTACGTAGGTTAGTCGTGGAAAGAATATAACACAACTCAACACATCTATCCTTCCTAATTTTCATGTGTTAAGAACCAAGGATCCAAAAACATTTCTTTTTTAGTTTGAAGTATTATGCAGATCATATGATTATTTCTTCGATACTCAAAAAGTTGAAATTATTTCCTGCCACTCTAAAGGATGGAGCCCTTAAGTGGTTCATGGATCTAGGAACACATTCTATTAGAACGTGCGAACATGGGATGATATGAAAACAATATTCCTAATGAAATATAAATATTATTACATACACCGTGACCTTAAGGATGAAATCTTTAAGATGGTACAAAAGGAGGATGAAATTATTGAAGATCTGGTGGAAAGTTTTTCCTACAATATCAAAAGAGATAAACTACATAATTTAGATGAAGACACATTGAAAGCTCTCTTCACTAAAAATATAAGGGATGAATGGATTGATATTCTTAATTTAATGGGAAAGGGAGATGTCTCTCAATTATCATTCCAATAATTTTTTGAATTATGCAAACATATTGTAAGAGGAAATGCAAAATATGGTAAGAACACAAGATATCTAGTCATGTCAAGAGTAAGAAAATATTCATATGGAACAAAACATAGAGTAGAATTAGGAAACTTGCTTGAAATTTCAAAATTGACATCCTTGGAAATCTTAGTGAAAAACTAGATACCTTAATGATACAAGAAAGAAAAAATCCGAGAATTTTGCATTGTCTATCTTCTATCGTAGATTTGGGAAAAAGAATTGTTAGAAAATTATATATTATGGAGCAATGGAACACATAAAATATTGCAGAAATATAAACACAGAAAATGCACAAAACAAGAGAGAAATAGATATACGTGGTTCACCCAGTTTGGGCTACGTCCACCCCGAACAGCCAGTCCTTCCTTTCTATTATCCAGCAAAACGAAGAGACACAACCTACAGCAAATCCGCTGTAATATCCTCTGTTTTCTCTCACAGTCTCACCTCTCTGTTTCTCGCTCAAAGAAATAAACATCTATCACACAGCCTCAAATACAATACCCTCATACAAAGAGAGGGGTTGCCTTCTAGGGAAAAAAACCCTAAACTAAACATAAGTTCTATCGTCAGATCATCTGCCTAATGAACGACCCAGATTGACTAGAAATTACTATAGTTTTACAAGGCAATTTTACAGCTATTTTTAGCTTCGGAGGCACTGCCCCCGAAACCCCCCACCAGGGGGGTCTCCCAAAGGTCGCAGCCACCCCCCCTGCAACAAATATTTTACGGGCGGCAACGCATTTCGAACTGGGGTCCTATGTGGCGATACCTTTGAATATAGAAGATAATCAGGCTCCACACCCAACAAGAATTCTTTATGAGAATGTCCTCATGACAATGTTTAAATATGCATTGTTTGTGTAGAAAATCATGCTACAAACGAGTTCCCTTTAATATATGAACTTAAGGATATTTTCCAAGAAAAAGTTGGAGTAAGTCAAGTTAAAGCACTTTGCTATCTTGCTCCTAGAGTACCTTAGAAGCCTTGGAAAACAAGTATGGCACAATATCCCAATATACAATATCAATCATATGCACAACCACAAAGCAATTAGAATGCACCTATGCCATGGAAAACCTGGCCACCTCAACCACAAAACCCATCTTGGTCACAAGGTTGGAAAAATTCTTATGGTAGGAATCCTTAGTATCCCCAAACTTTTTAACAACCATATCCTCAATACCAACCTCAATATTATTCTCCCTAACCTCCAAAACCTACTAAACCACAATTCCAACCTCAATTGACTTCAAGTCAACCACTTACTTTACCGTCCACTCCATTTCCTCAAAAATATAATCAACTACCTGTGCAACCACTTCCTAATCCAAACAATAAAACCCCTCAACAACCCATTTATAATGTTGAGGGTCAAAATTTTCAAGTTTGTATGATATCTCCTCTAGGTATAAATGATGTCCAACTTATATCTAGTCAGGTATTGCAAAATAAAACATCACAAGTTGTCATCCAAGAATATAAGGAAGATAAATTTCCTGAACAAGAGGCATCAGTTGATCAAGAAAAGACTTCTCCAAAAGAATATGTTCCTACACAATTAGGTGACAATGAAATAAAATAAACTCCTACAATTCCTCTAGCTAAACATCCTTATTTTTCCTTACAAAGTCCTCCTTTTCCTGGAAGGCTTCAAGTTGATAAGGGGGTAGAAAGGAAAATAATTTTACCTGACTATAATATGCTATATTAATTGAAACAAAATTGCATCAAAATTCCTTTACTTCAATCTATAAATGAAATACCTATCTTTTCAAAAACAATAAAGGAGTTATGCATTAAGAAACTAGGAAGAAAAAGAAAGACATTAAAAAATTTCAATTGGTAGGAAAGATTGAAGATATTATGATGGGAAAACCAACATTTCAGAAATACTTAGATCCAGGTAGCCTATTGTAAAAATTCGCATAAATGGTATTGAAATTCCAAACACTTTGATTGATTTAGGAGAAACCATTAATATTGTAAGAAAATACACTATGGATCAATTGAAACTCCCCAATCTTCAATATCCCCCAACATTACTACTATTGGCGGATAGATTTGTTATTAAACTCGACTGTGTATCAGAATATGTATCAATATATTTATATTCATGGGAATATCTTGTTGACTTTATGGTTTTAGCTCCCAAGAATAATTTAGGAGGGAATCCATTTATCCTTAGTAGACCTTGGATAGCTACAACTGACGCATTTATAAGTTGTATATCTAAAGATATGTATAATTTTGATGGTAGTCACACTAATAAATTCACATTATGTCCACCTACAAAAAGAATAACTAAAATAGAAATTGAAGTTTGGATTGAGGATGACGATAATGAAGACTTTGACAATATTCAACCTATATTTACTATTTCACAAATTGATGAAGAAGGCAAACTAATAAATTTGATGAATAGTAATGACTCTTCTTCATATTGTGAACAAGATAAAAGTTTTCAAGGACAATGCAATACTAAATATTTCTCATCTCATAAATCTAAAGTAGCTTTGCATTGTATGGAATAATTTGGTAATTCATTAGTATAAATTCATGTAGGTAAAACATTAAACATTAATAATAACTTGGAAGGATTTCAGAAGAAACAATTAATAAAGATGCTACAAAAACATTCTTCTGTATATGCAGGGGAATACACTAAAATGAAGGCAATTTACCCTAATACATGTATGCATCATATTTATATTCATGAAAATTTTGATCCAATAAGACAACCTCAGAGGAGGATGAATCCTAATCTAATGGAGATTATTAAGTAGGAATTGCAAAAATTACTTATTATGAATTTCGTTTATCCAATACCAGATAGCCAATGGGTTTCTCCCTTCGTGATTATTGCCTAATAAGAATGGAAAATGGAAAGTGTGCATATATTATATAGAACTAAATAAATCCACTTTAAAAGATCATTTTCTGCTCCCTTTTATTGATCAAGTATTACATACTTTAGCAGGGAAGAAATATGTTTCATTTCTTGATGGTTTCAGTGGATATAACTAAATTCAAGTGGCACTAGAAGATCAAGAAAAAATAGCTTTTACATGTCAATGGGGTACTGTTATAGACATTTTTGTGCCTTACAGCATTGACCATGAAATGTCCATAATCCAAGGGATCCAAAGTCCCTAAATGAGTTATTCCTACCCCTAGAGGAACAAGGTCAACCAATGACAGCTTCTCCTAGAAGTTCTCCACCAAAAACCACTCAGAAACAGTCAATTCAGGATCAATTCAGAGGCTCCACTAGTTGTCTGCGCTGAAATGCAAAGGTTACACTGGCTAGTTGCACTGCAATGCAGGTAGAAGCACTACCAGGGTGCGCTGAGTAGGAATTGACAAATGGCAAGTCCATTCAACGAGGTGGAAAGACCCTGGAAGCTTCCAGAATCTTCCTCAATGACACTTGCCTCAGTGAATTCGACTAGTGATGAGTAAGAGGTTCTCAACCTCCAAGTGGAAGCAAGAACTGACAGAGAGAAGCCACAAGTCAAAACATGAGCTGACTCATCCTCTCTGCTCACATCTATATATGGATCTCTCACCCAGAGGTTCAGGAGGCTGGAATTTTGTACTTTGCAGAGAATTGTTGTTGGTTTGAGATTGAGATTAGTACATTGGGTGATTTATGCTTTGTTGGAGGAGAGGAAGGGATTCTTTTGCTGGGAGGTAGATGCTGGATCGGGACTCACTTGGTTGTATCTCCTCTTGAACCTTGTTTATCATATCAATAAAGCTACTTGAGTTTCTCCTATATGATTTTATTTCAATGATGTTTTTTTATATTTGCATATTTAGTTTATATATGATCCTAAACTAGTTATGAATGTGAATCTATATCTTTCGTGTAGTCTTCTGCTCTTGTGATCTTGCAGGAACTGTGTGAAGCTGGACCAGTGAAAGAGCAGGCAGCGAGAAGCGAACAAAAGAGAGAGAGTGATTGGATCGACAAACTAGCGGAAGACACCGGTTAGTTACATCCTTCTTTCTCTATTTGAATCTCATAAAGAAAAATACTCAGATAGCTTTCCTTGTTTGTTGCTAAGGCACTATCACCTCTTAGAGTGGGATAGGGGCATTCCGAATTGGATACTTTTCCCAACAACAAATTGGTGACTCCGCTGGGGAGAGTATCTTGTTAGTTTATTTGTGTTTCTATTGCTATTCATTTCATAAACTCAAGAGTGCCGAATCGAACTGCATTTGCTATTTACAAATGCAAAGTAGAGATCAGCTACTCTAGCCCTCTCACTGGGCCTGTTTATGATCTGAGAAGCTGATCCACAAGTGCTCTAATAGCCCTTTGTGATAGATCTTAGTCCTCCTATAAATCATCCTCCTAATTGTACCTAATTGATAGCTTTTATCCGGCCAAAAACTGTAGAAAAAACTGCAAACCATAACCCAGAACCCAGAAACAACTCTCATTTCTGCTTCAGCGCAGACTCTGTGAAGAGGTTCTGCATTTCAACGCAGGTCCCGTGAAGGCTACCTGCGCTGAATGTCAAAACCTCTGTGTTAGGAGTGCGCTGATCAGTCTTTTCCTTGTGCAGCTGTGGTTCCCTGCTTCCTTTTGCTCAGTTTTATCTCTGTTTTTTGCAGCCTGTTATCAGTCAGTGTACCTATCTGAAACCCCTTTTCTTTGCCTCAATTCCGCCTCGGTTGTATAAAGAAACTATATTTGTTCTTTGTGTATTTGTTACATCATTTGCAGTTTCCCATTACAAAAGTAAACTAGTCATACTGTCGCCCCTAGATCTAGACCTGTCGTAAGTGTCGTTTTGATCTTAGGAGTGAGTTTGTTTGTTGTTCACATTTGATTTAGCTTTTACTTTTGTCTTTTGGTTTGAATTTATGCATTTCAAGTGTCGAAACAAGTAAATCATAAAGTGTCGTAATCATCTTTTTGATTTCGAAAAAGGGACTTGTTTGTGTTTTCACTTGAAATCGAATTCAAATTTATATAACAGCTTTCTTTTTAGGCATCAATATTAAGAAAGCGAAAACAAATACATGCATATGTGCATTTGCATTTTGACAGTTTGTATGTTGATTTAGGAAAAAGTGCATTACTGTGTGCTCTATGCTCTTTGAGAAAAGATGGTGTCTTTCTTTTCCCCTTGTAGCTAGGATTTTCATTGTTGAAAAGATATAAAAGCTTGCTTATCATCTTTAGACTGCATTTAGGAATTGTATCATACATCTCGTGGTGATCCAAAAAGGCAAACTTCTAAGAAAGATCAACCTAAAATAAATTGAATGAACTTAACAACGCTTTGTAACATAACGCACAACATAGAGGTCTAGGCTAGAGACGTGTTCCGGCGTCGTAAAACCTGGTCACTGGTCGCCTCACTGATGGTTGGGTGATTCCTCCTGAGAGACGATTAGTACCAGTACGGATTGTGCTCCCACGTACCGTCACGTATATATTGGGAGACCCCTATAGGAATATAACCTTTATCCATAGGAAGCCGTGTCGGCCGCCCTACTGATCGCAATGCACTGAACACAACATTCAGGAAGATTGACCGCCCGTACCCTAAAAAGTATTCTGCGGTTTTGCGAAAAGTTTGGCACACCCTCTGCCTAGAACTCCAGAGCAGTTCCTTTTGGCCTTTTTCAGACTCTATAACAGAAAAAGTCCATCCGAGCATTTGTCACTTCGGGCTCGTTAAAACATCGAAGGAGACTAGAGTCATCTTTAGCTTTTTCTCGACTCTTTAAAAGTGAAAAAGCAAGTTGTGTCTAAAGCGTCTAAAAATTCATTTAATTCGGAAACACACTTTCCCCTTTTGTATTTTGGTTGATCGAGTAATCCGCAATCGTGGAAGAAAGTCAATTGAAACCCGTCGTTCGCGGAGGCTTACGAGTCAACCGTCTTTGTCTCCGGAATCAAAAACAGTACGGACAAAGCGAACTCGTTTAACCGGTTCGAAATCTCCTATCAAAGTTAGAACAAGTGTTCCAACGACATCCGAGATTCCGGTTACTCCAAACATTTCTGGAAACCCTGCCTCTATAGAAGAAGTTCAACAGCCACAGAGGGACAGTGATACTGATCCTAGTCTGAGAGCAAATACTTGCGTTACTGAACCAGTTCCATTGTAACCGGTTCAGAGAGTCTTGCTCCTCAAACATCTGTCGCTGTCGATTCAACCCCTTCTTCGGCACCAGAAATATTTTACGGACCTGACGGTCTTCCCCTTCCACCTGGTTTGATTGCGATAGAGGAAATTGTAGAAGATCCGCAAGCAAGTACTCCAACACATTTTGGAGTCGGGGTCACTCTATTTCCTTCGACATCAGAAGTTAGTCTACCACCAGTGGAAGTTCCTGTAGAATCACTAGGAATCTATTGGATAGACTCAAAATGTCTGAACAACCATCAACATCTAGGACTGTGTCGAATGACACAGCGACGGCAGAACTCCCTGCCGTCACTCCGACAATGTTTGCTGGCGTACCATCTGTCCCGACTAGCTCACAACCGCTAGAAGGAGTCCATCCAGGGACTATTTCGACAGTGTGGTCTGTTCCTGTTTGTTCCTCCGGAATAATATCCGGCAACTCTTATGTTGAAACTCGACAAATTGATCCATTTGGAGGTCAATTTGGGCCATCCAGTCCCCAAGGGCAAACAATCCCCTTGAGTTCCGGATTACCACCGTATGGGGGGCAGTATTCCCTTTCATTACCCCCTCCGGGAGGATATCCATACGGGAGTTCTCAACAGTATTCAGGTTATACTGGAGTTACGGCAAGTGGTTGGGTACCTATACTACCCCAACAACCAAGAGTTGTGTATTCTATGCAACAATGTGTACCTATGTCGAACATCCCGACAACACCAGCTATTGTAACAGTGTCACAAGTTCAAACGATGCCTGTTGTATGTCAACCTCAGATTTCTCAGGTTGTAATGCAACAGCCCCTTGACCCTGTGACTCAACCACAATCGCCAACTGGTGGGACGACACAGGTCCAAATGGGTACAATTACCCCACATCTTGGTCCGATGGTTAGTATAGCACAACAGAACATGGCTTCACAACCGTGGCTGGTGCAATACCAACAACCACAATTCCAACAAGTGTACCAAGGTTTTGAGCAGCAGATCTTTGCGAACAGTGGACAACCGTACATTCAAAATGGTCAAAATCAACCACTTTACAGTGGTCAAGTCCACCAACCGTATCAGTCATACCAGCATCAATTACATTATGCTGGTATGCAAAGGCCAACTGCTCAGGCAATTCCATCGTACCCTGGGTATGCTTCACCTAACCTGAATCAACAGTTACCATTCGTGGCAACTTTAGAGTTACCCGATTTACACCAGTTAACAAACGATCCAATTGCTTACGCCCCTTGGTGGCCAGCGATTCCTCACAAACTTCCATCAGACATTCCTAAATTTAATGGAAATCCAGGTGAAGACCCATCGAATCACGTGATGACATTTCATCTGTGGTGTTCATCAAACACCCTAAACGATGATTCGATAAGGCTTCGCCTTTTCAGAGGACGTTAACGTGTCCAGCGGCGAAATGGTATATTGAATTACTTAGAGCTTCGTTCGACAATTTCAGCACCTTAGCCACAACTTTCTTAACCCATTTTCAATTACCGATAAGGTATGAAACGGGAACCGAAATCTTAACCAACTTCAAACAGATGACGGCCACTCACATATCCAATCATATACATGAGTGGCGACGTCGTCGTAGGATGGTAAAAACGTACGTTCCCGATCAGCTATTAGCTGAATGGTTTATCAAGTCGTTACTTCCTGCCATAACGGAAGATGTGGCAAAGGGGGGAGTCGTAACGGAAGAGCAAGTTATCGCTCGTGCGCAATATCTAGACTTAGTCTATACTCAGTCTGGCACGCTCTACGACAAAATACCTGACGCCCCTAGACCGGAATTCTCAATTCCTCCTCCTCCTAAATCAAATAATGACTCTCATGCCGGCGATGGCGTGATTGGCACGACAAACGCGAAATCGACAAAGGCTACCTCTAAGAAAGCCCGTAAGATTTCAAATCAAAATGCAAAAGACGAAATTCTTGCTTCGGAAGTAAATGCCGTATCAGCAGATAAGGGCAAAGAAACCAAACAACCAGGAAGCAAGAAGAAGCAAAGCAAAGGGAAGAAGAAGAAACAGGATGAGTCATCTCCTGAAAAAACTTCTTCAAACCCTCCTGGAAATAGGAAACCAAAAAGTCCATGTTTTATATGTGATGAGGATCATTGGACAGTCGATTGTCCATACAGAGCTGAGCTTAAGAAATTCTTTAAAAGTTCGAAAACCTCAGCTGTGTTGACTGATCCGTTTCCAAATCCAGGCACAAATCTGGTTGATAGTGGAAATGCTTCCCCGTCGCAAGTGCTAATGTTGTCGATTTCCAAGCAACAAAATGATGCTTTGATTTCGACAAGGAACAAAGATTACGGGAATCCACAGCTGTCGAATGACAAAGGTAAAGATCAACCAAGTAGTTCGACAACAACTTCGACAGAAGTTGTACCACCCATCATTCCTGAATTAACAATAAAACCGCCAAAGGGAGTAGTACACAAGTCGACATTTAATCCCCGCGCTAGAGCGGCGCAGCATTATAACATAGTGGAAGATTTGGCCCAATCGCCATCCGCTATGTCGACTCTTGAAGTACTACAAAATTGTCCATCCCAAAGGCAGGCTTTGTTATCAGCCATTGGTGGGGTTGATCCTAAGGATTCCAATCTTGTATCCTTTGACCACAAAGGATACGATCCTCAGTTACCAGCTCAACTAGCTTTCCTTATTCAAGTGAAAGCCCTCAACAAAATTGTTCACCGAACAATTATTGATGAGGGGGCATCTACATGTATTATGTCGATGAGTTGCTGGAAAACTTTAGGATCTCCAACCTTGTCGCGATCTTCGACGACATTAAAAGCATTCGACGGAAGGACATATACCCCATATGGTATCCTAAATAACTTGAAGGTTGAACTAGGGGGAAAAACAGTAGAAATAGATGTTGAAGTCATCGATGGAAATCTTGATTACAACATCCTACTGGGAAGACCATGGATATATGCCATGGCAGCTGTTGTGTCGACCTATTTTAGAAAGATTGCATTCCCTTTCAAGGAGGGATTACAATCGTCGACCAACAAAACTTCCTCCCCAATGGTTCACAAGTTACAGGAAGCATTCCCATGATCCATGGAAGCCCCCATTCGCTTCAGAATATCGGAGTAGGCCTACTGAAAGATCCTATACTAATGGGAACTTTTACTCTTCCACCTCCAATTGATTTGGCGGAAGTAGCATCGGTAGGTACCTGCAATATGATATCTTCCACGAAGATCTCAGAAGACGATATCAACATGGATCATGCAATGGTTTTGCCCCCAAGCCCAATAGAAGTATTGTAGCAATCAATGTTTCTAGCATGGGAGGTGAACCCAAATCAACGCTCATCAAGCGTTTGGGTAGATAGGTCTAGAGAATATGGTACCCCTTTAGATCCTTGGTCGAGAGTGCATGGAACCGACGAAGGAATTCTACAATCAATGTTGATTGAGGGGGCACCATGGAATGATTGCCACCATCGTTCCCTTCTTCCAGATTATGAAAAAGATACTCAAGATGACCTTTATCACCCTTCAGTTTTGAATTCCTATCAAATACTGTAAATACGGTGGATTCCGAGCGAAACTTATCCAATATTGAAGAGACTATAGCCATAAATATCTCGACTAAAACAAATGTTGTAGAGAATATTTATGTCGGCAAAGGTTGTTCTCCTTCAGAACTGGAAATATATAACGCTCTTTTTCGCGAATTCAGAGATGTCTTTGCTTGGTCATATGATGAAATGCCAGGCATTGACTCGAGTATCGTTGAACACGAAATTAAGATGTATCCAGATGTCAAACCGGTAAGACAACGGCTCAGGCAGGTGCACCCCAAGAAAGCCGCTGCCATTAAGGCAGAAGTTGAAAAGCTTCTCCATGCTGGTTTCATCTACCCGGTTCCTCTAACCGATTGGGTATCGAATATTGTCCCTGTTATGAAGAAACAAGGGACAATTAGAGTGTGTGTCGATTATAGGGATGTAAACCAAGCTTGTCCAAAAGACAACTACCCTACACCCTTCATCGACCAGATAATTGATGAATGCGCCGGATGTGAAATCTTTTCATTCATGGATGGATTTTCTGGGTATAATCAAATAAATATCCGCCCACAGGACCAGTCAAAGACTGCATTCATTTGTCCGTGGGGCACATTCGCTTATCGAAAATTACCCTTTGGTTTAAAGAACGCAGGGGCAACGTTTCAGAGGGCAATGAATTATGCCTTCCATGACATCAAGAACATCGTTCAACCATACCTCGACGACCTTCCAGCTCATTCGCGAAAGCGGACTGATCATCCGCAGCATTTAAGAGCGATATTTCTACGTTGCCGACACTACAAGATACGACTCAATCCGCACAAATGTGTATTTTGCGTTAGTTCTGGTCGTTTACTTGGCTTTGTAGTCTCCAAGGATGGGATTCGTCTCGACCCTTGCAAGGTTCAGGCAATCATCAATTTGCCTCCACCTTCAAATTTGCTTCAGATTCAGAAACTCCAAGGGAAAGCAAACTTTCTGAGGAGGTTCATTCCGAATTACGCAGAACTTGCTAAAGGTTATACACGTCTTTTGAAAAAGGAGGTACCCTTCGTTTGGGATCAGGTTGCGCAAGCTTCCTTTGATGCTTTAAAGGATTCCTTAATAAAAGCATCATTAATGTACGCCCCCGATTATCAAAGAGATTTTAACCTGTATCTGGCTGCAGCGGATATGACCATCGCAATGGTTTTAGTTCAAGAAGTCGATGGAATTGAACACCCTATATATTATTTAAGTAGAAACTTAAATGATACAGAAAGAAAATATTCTTATGTTGAAAAACTAGCGCTTGCAGCTGTTCAAGCGATTCAAAGGTTTCGACATTATGTCCTCTTTCGGAAAACTACCATTCTGTCAGATTGCAACCCCATGACTTATATATTGTCGCGACAGTTGCTGGGGGGAAAATATTCAAAATGGATAGCAATCCTTCAAGAGTTTGATCTGGAATTTGTAAAATCCAAATCAAAGAAAGCTCTAGTTTTCGCAAAATTATTGTGCGATCTCCCATCGTCGTCCAACGATGAAACATCACAAGAATCAATCGTGGACGAGAATTTGTTTCTGATATCTACAAGCAATGAGTGGTATGGAGATATAATAATTTATCTCCAAACCCAAAAGTTCAGGCCTAACACCTCTCACTCTGAACAGAAACGTATACGATACCAAGCAAAAGACTACATGATCGTCGGTGATACGCTTTACCGTCGTGGTATCGATACAGTTCTGAGGAGGTGCCTCACCCATGAGGAGGCCGAAAAAGCCCTGAATGAGTGTCATTCAGGCGCGTGTGGGGGGCATCAATCTGGATATGCAACAGCACAAAAAATCTTACGAGCAGGATACTTCTGGCCAACCATGTTCAAAGATTGCATAACCGCAGTCAGAAGTTGCCATGCTTGTCAAATTTTTGATAGCAAAACCAGAAAACCACCCGCACCTTTACAGCCGATAGTTGTTGTTGGGCCTTTCGCCAAATGGGGCATCGATTTCATGACATGTAACCCCACCTCGACCGGGGGGCATGGGTATATTATAGTCGCCGTTGACTATTTTACCAAATGGGCTGAGGCGATGCCTACATTGGATAACACTGGTGAAACAACTGCCCTTTTCTTTTTCAATCATGTAGTCGCCAGGTTCGGCGTACCACAGGCCATAGTTATAGATCATGGATCACATTTTCGCAATCACATGATGGTTGAATTAGCTGCCAAGCTAGGGCTATCTCACGACAGCTCTACCCCGTATTATCCGCAAGCCAACGGACAAGTTGAAGCAATCAACAAGGTCCTGAAGCGTATGTTGCAAAGGATGATCGGGGTTCACAAAAGAGGATGGCACCTAATCTTGTACTCAGCCTTGTGGGCTTACCGAACATCAGTAAGGAATGTGACCGGGTTCACACCTTTCCAACTGGTATATGGCCTGGAAGCAGTCTTACTGGTCCAGTGTGAAATTTCGTCTCTTAAACTCGCAATTGATCTCCTCCCCGGAACTTCAGAAGAAGAGGCCCGTTTCTTGGAATTAATCCAATTGGATGAAACCCGTCGTGATGCTGCTTTGGCTAACGAAGCCCATAAGAAACGAGTCAAGGCGCAGTTCGACAAAAATGTCAAACCCCGTGTCTTCTCAGAAGGTGACTTGGTCTTGCTTTACGACCAAGAATCCGTTAAATTGGGAGCAGGTAAATTTAATTCTTTATGGATGGGCCCCTATATTGTTAAACGAGTGTTAGCAAAAGGAGCCTACGAGTTAATGGATTATGACGGAATTCCACTGGCGCAACCTCGTAATGGGTTGTACCTCAAGCGTTACTATGCTTAAATAGTAACCAATATGCTTTTGTTGTATTTTGTTTTCGCTAAAGTGTTTGTTTTGGTCGAGTAATCCACATTTTTACATTTATTGCAGATGTCAAACCTTTTGGATACATGTGTGGGATATGCCGACGGAGCGAGTCGTAGTTCGTGGAACCTGTCCTCCGCAGCCTGGGCCATTTTTGATCCAAGCGACGAGTTAGTAAGTTTCAGAGGTGTATGTATTGGTCAATCAACGAATAACATCGCTGAGTATAGCGCATTGATAGAACTGCTCTCTGATGCCATCACCCATGGTATACGCCGACTAATCTTCAGGCTAGACTCACAACTCGTAATACTACAACTCAATGGTATATATTCCGTCCGCAACCCAGCTATTTATCGCATGTTCCTAAGGGTTAAGATTTTGGAAAGACAGTTTGATTTAATTCAATACCAACATATTTCCAGAAACTTAAACACATTAACCGACTCATTAGCAAACTATGTGTTAGATAGACATTTGCGACATTTATAAAAAGAAACACATCATCAATGTTGTACATATGGATCATATAACTCAACCAGAATAAAACCCCGAAAATCAATATATATATATATATATAAGCTGTTTATGGTTTACATATAATGTTCTGTAACCAAGACAAAATCGGTCGCATGACCCAAAAACTCAAAATGCTAGGGGGCACCCTAGTCTAGTGATGCTCATGATAGCACGTCACGGCCTGTGCAATCATGCGTAAGAGACGAGTCCATCGTCTAGGCACACTAGTAGTATGCCACTGCAACTGTAGAGGTAACTCATCAATCCTCACATCCGGAATGCCGAGAGTAAGGCTCTCAACCTACTCCTGCACAGCTGTGAGGGTCTCAGCCACATCAAGGTCACGAAGAATAACCCTCCCAGCAGTCTCCCCTGCTGGGGCAGCGGCTGGCGCTCTCGGGCGAACTGCTAGACGAACAGGACCAACATCTGCATGCACACATGAGTTTGATTAAAGTCTTAATAGAATAAAGCACAAGGACATTATAAATAAAAATAGTAAACAATGATATGGTCAAAGATTTTACTAATAGCGCCCCACTGCTCGCCATCCGGCAGTACCAAATCCGGATCACCTCGGAAATCCATGCCAACATATGGATACTCGGAATAGACTATCTCCTGACGCTCGAACCACCTGAAGAAGGTATCAGAGAAAGAAATCTGAGATTGACCGGCATGCCTAGACATGTGATCAACCCATCTCTGCATGCGTGGTTCAGTAGGAGAAGGCAAGTCGAGTGCAATGTACTGTGGCTGCATCAGTGGTATCTTCTCCAAAGCAAAGGTGGTCAAAATAGAACCAAATCCAAAGTTCTTCAACTTCCCGTCCTTTACCTTGGTCAACTGACTTTTCATCTGAAGAAGTACTGCATCACACCAGTTGAATATTTTTGGTTGGAGGCACTCCAAGGCATGCTGCACATAGGATCTGTTGGCGACGTGAAGAGATGCACTACCGGCCATCCTACCAATAGTATACAGAATGGACCTGAGGGACCTGTCAGCAACCTCACGGATAACGATCTTGCCGTCTTTACTCGGCTGAGATCCTTCCCTGCAATACTGGCGAACATAATCTCTCACGGAGTTGCTCCCTCGGGCCGAACCTAACAAAGAAATGGGGGCACCCCGCCTTGACAAGCCAGTCAAGAAGTAAATGTCTACTGCGGTCAAGGGGATAGATTTGCCCCTAATCTGGAATACTTGGTTAATAGGATCCCAAGCATCGAGCATATACTGCAGTAGGGAGATCTGTTGTCTCATGCTAGAGATACGGAAGAACTTCAGCAGACCACAGTTCCGCAGCGCATTCACCGTGACAGGATCATGTAGGGAAATCATGTCCTCTTCTTCATGTTCTCGTTCTTGCCATGTAAGGGTCATTTTTCTCCAATAATCTCTGAAGAACAAACATGAGAGGAGTTAGATCCTGGATTTGATGAGAAACTGACAAAATTTTCATCAAAAACTGTGCAACAAAACTCTTTTTCTGCGCCCAGCGCACCTAGCCAGTGTTCCACCTGCGTTGAAGGTCAAACTGCCTTCATACAGCTTGACATTCAGCGCAGGTTTCGAGTGAACCAGGTGCGCTGATGGCAGAGCGACCCAATCAAACCCCAGGGGCTCAGGAAAACAGGAAATCAAGCACATAATGCAGAAAGGAAACCATGAAATGAAAGAGCTCAAGTTTAGCTCCTACCTGGTCCAGACGGCGCCGAAAATCGTCCACAGAATCTCCCGGAATCAGCTAATGAAAATCAAGGGGGAAGAGGCACCTCCAAAGCTCCAACAAACCACGTTCAAATGAAACGGTAAAATGAGAGGTAAAAACACTTTTTAATTGCTTTTTACGTAGTTCAAAGCGAAATATTAGGGTTTTAATCTCATTTTCAAGCAAATTTTATTCATTTCTAACTAGTTTGATGCAGCAATTGAGGATGCAGTACTATCTTTGAAAAGGGAAAAGCTAGTTATGGTAAAAAATCAAAATTAGACCATGTTATCGAGCAGTTTTATCGTATAGTTCATGCTCGTTAAAAAATAAACATAAAATCAAGCAGTTTTAGCACATAGTTCATGCTCGTTAAAAAATAAACATAAGATCGAGCAAGTGTTTCAATCCGCATTTAAGCTCGTTAAAAAATGAACTACCCGGTAAATAACCACTGCGAATGTAAATTATCAGCCGTTAAAGCCTTGGTCATGTTTGCACCATCACCCCCACTTTTCCATTGGCCGATCATTCACCTCCATTTGATTGTTTACCCATTTTGAGGAACAGCTGCGAAGAGTGATTTCACTAGCCATCATTGTGACACTGCCATGATTGGAAAATTCCAAGCCTTACCTGGAATCAGCTGCTAACCCGTTTATCACTCGTTCCTCAAAAGATGAGTCTTCTTTAAGCTCTTTTCATCTGACTCGTAAAATATGAAAAGATTGCCGAGTTTTGGCCTTCCATCTCGTTAAAGCGACCGAAAGTGCTATCCCTCCTCTAGATTTTAATCTTTTTGGACATGAGGGATTATTGCACAAAAAAATCGAGCGCTTGTTTTGTTCGGCTCGTTAAAACTATCGAAAACTCATCCCTTCTGTATTGTTTTATACTTTTTCGGACTTAAGGGATTAGATGACGAAAAAGGAACTTTGGAGTTACCTTTACGTACCTTTTCAAACTCTCTAAAATTGAAAAGGATCGAGTTATCTTTGTCGTTAGACTCGTTAAAAAGCATTAATAGCGACAAACTTGTCTTTAGACGAGAACGAGTTTCACTATCGCTAGGCTCGTTAAAACATAGCGATGGGTTTGCCCGAAGGGAAAATTATAGAACAAGCATATGTTATCCTCCTCAAGCTTGACAAAAATAAAGAGGTACTGGTCAGAAATGACTGGGGAAAAATTGGGAAGAAACTCAAGGAACTTTTATTGGTAGCAAGTCGCTCTTGAACATGACACTTCCACTCCGTGCCTGAGTCGGGTTGGGTTGTTTCATTCACTGGTCACATCACCATGGTCTCGCCATACCATCCACCTTTGGGGTAAATGCTACCAATCCATCACACAAGTGTCGCCGATATGTTCAAGAGAAGTCATCCAGAGAAGTCAACCGTGTCCCATCCACTGCCATACATTGTCCTTCATCCTTTCATGACCACCACCCTGAACCATATATCATCAGATCGTTTTCACCTCCATCAAAATCATTTGCTCCGTTCCGTGTCACTGATGTGGGATACATTAAGGCCCTCCTTTGACAGATCGCTTCTTGTCGACACCAACTCATTATCCAAGAAGTTGATCTAGGAACACCCCCTTCAGTACTTTGAAGCTTGCATGCCTCAATGGCAAGTTTCTCACTTCCGGTGACAGGTATACATCAATGACCTTCGACCGAAAGATTTTGCGTGGTGTTCGACGCCAAGTCCTTTATTCACACCACGTGAATTGTACTGCAGTACCTTGAGGGTCATTATCATTATCGGTGATTCCTCTCGCGCTTGTTAACAGTTTACATCATTGACTGGTAATCAAGCGATGTCTTTCCATGTTCGACTTCAGAACATTTCTCACATGGATCGACTTGTACTTAGAGTGAAGATCGAACGAGTTTGAAGACCCCGGATCTAGTTTCATCCATCCGGGCTGCGATATATATTCAGGAAAGAATAAAGACATTGACATGTACAACATTGCAGCAGATAATCATCCTACCAAAAGGATGATGATTTCATCAAAATCATCAGTCTACCATCAGACGATTGTCTATTCTATGTACAGAAAAATGAATTTATAAAGCTGAGCATGGGAATGCCCGCCTCAGCTAGATCATGAAAGCAGTATGAAAAATAATGTATTGTATTGTATCTTATTACAGGTCTCCTCCCAACATTAGAATAACTTTGGATCCTCCTAATAAAGCATTTCACCCGATAAACGACCTCATACTTTAGGGGGCAACTGTTATAGACATTTTTGTGCCTTACAGAATTGAGCATGAAATGTCCATAATCCAAGGGATCCAAAGTCCCTAAATGAGCTGTTCCTACCCCTAGAGGAACAAGGTCAACCAATGACAGCTTCTCCCAGAAGTTCTCCACCAAAAACCACTCAGAAACAGTCAATTCAGGATCAATTCAGAGGCTCCACTAGCTGTCTGCGCTGAAATGCAGAGGTTACACTGGCCAGTTGCACTGCAACGCAGGTAGAAGCACTACCAGGGTGCGCTGAGCGGGAATTGACAAATGGCAAGTCCATTCAACGAGGTGGAAAGACCCTGGAAGCTTCCAGAATCTTCCTCAATGACACTTGCCTCAGTGAATTCGACTAGTGATGAGTAAGAGGTTCTCAACCTCCAAGTGGAAGCAAGAACTGACAAGAGAGAAGCCACAAGTCAAAACATGAGCTGACTCATCCTCTCTGCTCACATCTATATATGGATCTCTCACCCAGAGGTTCAGGAGGCTGGAATTTTGTACTTTGCAGAGAATTGTTGTTGGTTTGAGATTGAGATTAGTACATTGGGTGATTTATGCTTTGTTGGAGGAGAGGAAGGGATTCTTTTGCTGGGAGGTAGATGCTGGATGGGGACTCACTTGGTTGTATCTCCTCTTGAACCTTGTTTATCATATCAATAAAGCTACTTGAGTTTCTCCTATATGCTTGTATTTCAATGATGTTTTGTTATATTTGCATATTTAGTTTATATCTGATCCTAAACTAGTTATGAATGTGAATCTATATCTTTCGTGTAGTCTTCTACTCTTGTGATCTTGCAGGAACCGTGTGAAGCTGGACCAGTGAAAGAGCAGGCAGCGGGAAGCGAACGAAAGAGAGAGAGTGATTGGATCGACAAACTAGCGGAAGACACCAGTTAGTTACATCCTTCTTTCTCTATTTGCATCTCATAAAGAAGAATACTTAGATAGCTTTCCTTGTTTGTTGCTAAAGCACTATCACCTCTTAGAGTGGGATAGGGGCATTCTGAATTGGATACTTTTCCCAACAACAGGTACGTAAGCTTAGATGGTAATTCCTTTTGGTTTATGTAATTCACTTGCTGTTGGAAATAATACTGGGGGGGGGGGCGACTTAGTATTATCAGATCAATAATTTTATTTCCAAAACTTATTTATATACATTACTTCTGTGAAGTGAACTAGCGTGTAAACACAACTGTGACAAGAGAAAGCAACGTATACCTAGAGAAATTGTGATTTAGACAATTTATCATGTGGTGATCTTTAACCAGTGCATCAGTAACTTATTAAATAGTGCAGTAAAAAAGAATAAAGAATCACACATAAGCAACACACATGAACACCAAGATTTAAGGTGGAAACCTAATGTGGGTGAAAACCACCTACTGTTGTCGTCTTTGTCTTCTTTTAATAATATTAAAATGTGTTTACAATCTTGTATTGATGTTGAATCCTACTAGTATGCAGGAACCCACCTACAGAAGGCTACAACCTTCTCTTGTTTTCCATCTTCTATTGAAAAGGAGTTGCAACCCCCTAGCTCTTCTACTAGCCAATGTGATTACTAGCACATAGGCGTTGACCTACAGAAGGCTATGACCTCCTCTCTTCCTCCAGGGACCACGTTTCATAAATTTTCAGACTTAATGCTTTTGGTACACAATAATACACATGAAGGCTTCATTTCATCAAATTTTCATACTGGACCCATCAGAAACTTTGAAACTCAAACTGCATCAACCAACAATCAGTTGATCTAAAAATCCATATCACAATCACTAGAACATTGTGTTGAACCAAGGAATTAGCTGCAACCTCAATATCGTGCATCAAAATGTACACTCTACTTTACTAAACCCAACCTGCGTGTATATGCTACTTCCTATAATCAAACCTGCGTATACCTTCAAAACTAATGAAACTTTAAACTTCTGAATCAAGTCTGTACCAACCAGAAATATACTGACCATCTACTCTCTATTCACAGAGATTTACAGAGGTAGAAGTAGAGATCACCTTTCTCACTTATACAATCAGTCAATCAAATATCAAACTCCTTCTTCATTCAGTTTTACATTCAGATTTAAGAAGAATTCATTGATAGACAACAGTAAAACAACAACATTGATCTGATAGATCAATCATCCTTGAGCATCAAGATTTTTCTTTTGCATACGCTACTTGGAAGATCCAAACCAGTGTGTATACACACCTTTACCAAAGAGAAACAACGTACAGATCTACAAATACTTACTTCATAACTTCACTGCACTTCCAGACTTCAAACAAACCCAGATCACGATATTTAATGAATAAAATAGGTGTACATAATCAGATCTAACCCAATGAATATCAGATAATTCAATAATAAGTCATTTTAGGTCTCATGATCATGATCCAATATTGAATTCAAAGTGCACAAATTATTTCAGATCAAATCACAAACATGGTCCCTGCAACATAAAATATACTTCAGATAGAAGTATTCCTTAGAAACCCATACACTTGCACATTTTCCTTTTATTTAACACTTCATAAGATATTTATTCCTTATGTACTTAGCCCTTTGATATTCTCCTCCTTATATACTTAGATCATTTATCAATACCTCAGACCAAAACCGCCTAGGACCAATACCTTGGACCAAATACCTAAGGTCAATACCTAAGACCAAAACCTTGGTTTTCCAACATGTACATGCTTTTCCTCCTATGGGAGTGCGTGTATATGTATACGCTCTTTATGTTCTGTGGAACAACATGTATACATTGTTTTGACTAAGTGGACCTGCGTATACTTCTTAAACTACCTTTCATCAGCCTTTTCCTTTACCTTCTTTATTATGATCAGTAGACCTTAGTTCCATCTTCCTGTTCTTCTGTACCACTGCCCTGTTACCTCTTAATATACCTGTTGTACTATGACTTTCCTTTTACCAAAAATGAATTGACCTATGAGTGAGTTGCCATCAAGGACGACACGTGTATCATCTTGTATCATAATGCCAACAATCTCCCCCTTTGGGCTTGATGGCAACCATGATGGTGTTGATTACTGCAAGCTGTAGAAACTGGTAGAGATAACATGCAACACCAAAATAATCTCCCCCTTTGACATCAAGGGAAAAGGGTGGACCAAGCAATTTTCCTCCTTTGATATACATTATGTTGTCCATGCTCCCCCTGAGTACATGTCGAGTCTACAGAGATATGATTTAAAATAATAACATGACTCTATAATTCAACTAAGTGAGTATGACCTCATTATGACCAATAACTCGTACATACATCAATCACCCAACCAAGTGGGGATACACCACATTTGAATCATCCACCCAACCAAGTGGGGATATACCAATCATTTATACATGACAGGAATACAATAAATACTACATCATCCATCCCATGCAAAGTGGGGATACAAATTACATCATTTGTCCAATAGGACTCATTCAAATATATGAGAAGTCATATCACACCCTAGACCTTTACATGACTTAAACAGTAAATGGTATAAATATTTGAAGCCATAGCTGGAATCAACAACCATAATTCCAACAATGTAGAATGTTTGTGAAGGCTATCTCCCCTTGAATCTGTGCTACCTGTGCATTATTAACAAGTCATTCATCAAGGAATCTTTGTCATTTGAATAAAAAACAATGAAAAAAGCATATCATCAGACTATAATCCTCAACATCAGATAGATCACCCATATCAGAGTTTGACCCACTGTTTTTTCTATCAGAAAAACATATATGCTCTTTCAGCCACAGAAACCTGTGTGTATACACGACTATACTTAATAAAACCTGCGTATAATAACCTTCCTTTGAAAAAATGGATTTAACAGCAAGATGATGCAACAACTATTCCCATCTTTTGTCTAAGATATTTAGATGTTTCTCTGGGCAGTGGTTTAGTGAATATATCAACAACCTATTCTTTGGAGGGAACATACTCCAATTTGACCTTTTGTTCAAGCACTTGTTCTCATAAAAAATGGTACTTGATGGGTATGTGCTTGGTCTTGGAGTGCATGACTGGATTTTTTGAAATACTGATGGCACTTGTATTATCACATAGAATGGAGATGGGTGGAGTACATGTGATCTGAATGTCTTGCAAAGTTTGCATCATCCAAAGTAGTTGTGTGTAGCAAGATGCAACAGCCACATATTCTGCTTCAGTTGTAGATAAAGCAATCAAACTTTGTTTCTTGTTGAACCAAGACACTAACCAAGAACCCATATAGAATTCACCTCCACTAGTGCTCTTTCGATCATCAACACTTCCTACCCAATCTAAATTTATATATGCATGAAGAGTAAGGTTTGTATCTTTAGGATACCAGAGTCCAAAGTTCTGACTTCCTTGAAGATATTTAAAAATTCTTTTGATTTCCTGGAGATGTGATTCCTTTGGATTTGCTTGGAACCTTCCAACAATCCTACTGCATGCATGATGTCAGGTTTGGTACCTATTAGATAAAGCATACTTCCAATCATAGATCTGTAAGTTGGTTGGTTTACTGCTGGTCATTCATCATTAGAGCTGAGACTGCATCCTGTTACCATTGGAGTACATACTAGTTTAGAATCTTACATTCCATACTTCTTCAAGATCTTCTTGAGATATTTGGTTTGTGAAAGAAATATATCATATTTTGTTTGCTTAACTTGTAGACCAATATAATAAGTAAGTTCACCAAGTAAGGAAATTTCAAATTCTTGCTACATTACTGAAGCAAAATTTTAACTCATGGATTCTTCATTGCTACCAAAAATGATATCATCAACATAATAAACAATAATTAGCAATTTATCCTTCTCAATATTTGTGTATAAATTACTATTTGTATAACCTTTTGTAAAGCCTTGTTGTTGTAGATATTTGTCAAGGCGGTAATACCAAACCCTTAGAGCCTGTTTCAGACCGTAGAGAGCCTTTTTGAGCTTGCATATGAATTTTTCATCATTTCCAAGAATGAATCTTTCTGGATGTTAAATATAAACTTCTTCTTCTAAATCTGCATTAAGGAAGGCTGATTTTACATCCATTTGATATACTTTGAATTTCTGAAAGCTAGAAAGAGAAAGAAACATCCTTATGGCTTCAAGTCTGGCAACAGGTGATGAACCCTAGCAATGGGTAATTATATGGGCTCATTTAGCTTCCTAATTCAACTTAATCCACCATTCTCATTAGTTTATTGTATGTTTTTGATCATATTTATGCTAATAGAGTGAATTGGGTTAGTGATTATGCCAAAAAGTCTAATGTGTGCTTTTATGCAGATTTTTGGTCAATTTTGAGACAAAATCAAAGGTTTAATGAACATTTGGCAGCCAAATTCGTGGAAAAACAAGGGAGAGGATTTGTAGGAGGGTGTCTCCTTCATTTATGAGCCCTTACCTCAAATTCTCCATCAAAATCTCAGAGCACAAAGCCAAGGGGTAGCTAAGCAAGTCAAGTAGGACCATTGTTATCTTCAGTTCCAGGAAGCCGAGTTCCTTGATTTTAGGAGGATTGTTAGAGGTCCCCATTTGTATAAATAAGAAGGCTTAGGGCCTTAGTTTTGTTAGTTTGATTTTAGTTAGTAGGTTAGCCATTTAATAGTCTATTTTCACACTTTAGTGCAGCCTTGTAATCAACACATTTTCGAGTTCTTCTTGCAGACGGTTTTTGTAATGTAACTATTATTTTTTGATCAGTGAAGATGAATCCAGCTTTGAACCAGCTCTGAGATTTCTTAGGAGGCTATAGCTCTTGGGTTTGGGCCCAATCCAAGTGCCCAGTACCTCCTTTGGTTACTTTTATGTGTTTTTACTGCATTCATAGAATAATTTTTGTTATATAGGTTAAATCTTGCTTTGTTACTTAGGTTGTTTTTGATGATTAAGATAGTTGTTCATGATTTAGGTTGATTTGATAGTTTGATACCAGAAAAGATCCACAAAAAGGCCACCAAGCAGTCCTTGATCTCATTTCTCTCTTTTTGGGACCATGAACTGAGACCAGGGCACACTTGCTGCCACAAAAACACTATTTTTGCCTTCCAATGCAATTGCTAGTGTTAGATTTCGAGTTGGAGAAGTTGATATTAGTTGTGTTTTCATTCTTAGATCTGTTATTTCTCAATTTACATAGCTTTCTTACATGATTTCCTATCTATAAGTTTTTGTTCATCACGTTTCTGGTTTTTAGGTCAGAATTAGGTCAAAATAGATAAATCTATGTTTTTTTAGTCTTTTCTTGGATCAGTTTTGGAAAGAAGTGTGCAGAACACCTTTAAGACACTCCAACCTACCCTTCCTCCATCATACAACCTACTCTAGTCTCTCTCTCTCAATATTTCTTTCACCCATTCGCCATACTTTACCAACTTGCCCTATTTTCTACATTTCTGTGCAACATTGCTTTCTTCATATTTGAACAAATCCAACCATCTTCATCACTCCTGAGCTTCATCTACCAGATCTTATACCCCTTAACATCCTTATCCATCCTTCATTCCCACTTTCCCACTATTTTTCTACCATCAACCCCCTAAAAACCACTTTCGGCCTGTTCCTGTAGAACTTCCTGTAGAATTTCCTATAGATCCCCTGCAGCCTCCTGTAAAAGTTCATGCAAGAAATTTTTCGAGATCTGAGCATGGTGGAAATATCCAGAAGGATGCTAGGGGCCCCTTAGGTCATATTCTCACCTTCCCAACCTCCTGCAAATGCCCACTCCATTTCCTTTCGCCAATAAACCTCTACATAGTCAAAAATAGTTAAAACACATGCATAATAATCCTGCATAAAATTACTCAAAAATACAAAAAGATGATTTTTTCATATTTTCCTTAAAAAGTAGCTTAAACACATGCATTTTACCTTTTCAAGAATCAATGGCATCCATTTCACTAGCTTTCATCTCTTTTCTTGCACAAGTAGGGTTAGTCAGTGAAACTAGGGCTTGCTAGGGTTTGCATTTCCTTTCAACTTTCATCTTCTTTCTACAAGTAGACTAGCCCCTTTAGAGTTATCTTTCATCGATCATAGTTACAATCTTCTTCTAAGAACTCATAGAAGTTGGCTTAAGATCCTAGCGAACTTGTGCCAGTTGATCAAGTGGCAGCCTACAGTAAGAGCTAGTACTTGTGCATATAGCACCATCGCTTCCAAGTTTGTTACGAACTACCGGGTTGATAAAAGTAAAGTAGGGAGTCCCAAGAGTTGCAGCATCATTTCTGCAATACTGGAGCTCACCATCTTTTTGGCACCATTGCCGGGGAAGCATCAGAGTATTTTTGATTACTACTTTTCTTCTATTTTCTACTGCAACCTTCTGCTAAAGTAGTTTATTTCAGCAAGAGTAGAGTAGTTGTTTCATTTCAACTCTACAATTTCAATTCTGCAAAAGCAGATTAGACCATTTCCTGCTTTCATTTCAATTTCGCAATTTCATTTTAGCAAAATAGATTAGACATTTCCTGCTTTCATTTCAACTCCACAATTTCATTTCAGCAAGTGTATATTAGCTATTTCATGCTTTCATTTCAATTCTGCAATTTCATTTCAGCAAAATAGATTAGTCCTTTCCTGCTCCCATTTCAATTCTACATCTTCATTTCAGCAAGATAGATTTTAGTTAGTTGTAATTTGTTGTTCAATCAATTTCAGTTTTGCAGGTACAAGCAGAGAAAAAAAACGAAAAATCAACCAAAAAGATTTCCTTTCATGCCTTGTAAGAGTAGAGATAATTCAAAAAAATCTTTGCACAACACCCCCACTGCTTCACACAGCCAACCTTCTCTCTTCTTCGATGGCTGTGATTAAGAAGAACCCTTAGGTGGACAACAAGACATATTTGAAGAAACTATAGGGGAGAAGAAGAAGAAAACATTCCTCTGGAGCAAATGGCTGAAAACATAAATGTTGGGAGAAATACCTTTTTTTCCAACTCATCCATTGAAGGTGAAATTGGAAACATGTGGAAATATTTCAAGAGCGAGATGAGATAGACTATTGCCATGCAAATGGATACCTTGTGGATCCAAAGGAAGCAAGAGGAAGCCAAGAGGGCTTTGGCCATCTTTTGTCCCAGGTGCACTAGAAAGAATCCTAAGAACGAATGTCTATTGCACTCCATGGAAGTGTGTTTTCTCTGTGAAGAAGACCATCCTACGAATCAGTGCCCTTCCTTGCCTGAAATTAAAGCTGGATATCTGGGGGCCAAAGGTGCCACCGAACCATTCTATTTCATGAACCAAAGGAGGCCACATGGACCCAAACCTTACCAGTAGGGAATGCAAGGGACATCCCAGACTTATTACAACCCCTATTAAACCACTTCCATGCCTTCTTAGGGTCCCCCTACTCATCCTTCCTAGTCCACACCCCCTCCTTAGTTGTATCCATCTCAATATCATGCTCAACCAACTACTCATCCATTTCACCCCTATGCTCAGCCACAACCTCAGTGGAATGCACCTCATCAGGGGTGGAGGCCCCATTACAACTCTCCTCCCACTCATTTGCCTACACCACCTGCTCAACCGAACCTGAACCCAAATAACAACCACAACCCCATCTAAATCCGTCTCAAATATACACCCCCACTCAACTACCCGTACCACCATTGCAAAACCTGCACATTGGAGTAGCTCAACCTAATTACAATGTTGAGGCACAACATGTCCAAATGAATCCTCTTGAGCTCAATGATATTCACCATAACTCAGGAGGAGTATTGCAAAAAAGAGATTATATTGAAAGCATTGAAGGACCACATCCAAAAAAATAAGATTCAAAAGAGGAGATCAAAGGACCATGGGCTACACTTAATGAAGAGAAGACATCAGAATCAGAGATCGAGAGAGCTCCCTCATGTTTACCATCAAATCCTCCATGCATTCAAGAGAAGAATCAGCAAAAAGAGGAAGATATGAAGGTCATGGTAGAAGAAGACATGAAGAATGATCCAGATTAGCAAAAAGGCCAAGGACATCATAGCTATATTGAGATATGGTTCCAGACGGTCACTAAGGTGAAACATTCCTCTCTTCCTCAACTATGCTTGATCCCTTCAAACTCAAATCACTTGGTCTCTGAAATCCAGATACATGTCAAAGCATGCATTTCAAGCCTCCACATCATTTTGTCTATCATCTCGATGTGCACATGGCTCCATTGGAAGTATTCTTATACTTGAAAATTATTTTGTTTTTCAAGTAGGGTAGGGTAGAAAAAAAAGAAAAGAAAAAGGGAAAAAATGAAAAATAAGAGAAAAATAAAAATCTAAGGTGAAAACCTCCTCGGAGGCGCCTCAGATTGGTTCATTGATTGAAAACCTCCATGAGGTGGTCAATGGATTAGAAAGAAGAGAAAAGAAAAAGGGAACAAGATCCCTGGGTGAAAACCTCCCTTGGAGGTGCCCAGGGTAGGCAATTAGGGTGAAAACCTCCTTGAGGCGTCGTAGTTGTTTTCCAAAAAAAGAGAAAAAAATGAATTTCTAGTTGTATTACAGGTTTTCAAAACTTTAGGAAGTAGCAGCAGGTGCCAAGAAAGATTTGAAACCAATAACAACACCTATCCTACCTTCCCTCACCCTTCTCCATCATTCTTGACATCCTTTCCACCTCACTGTGCTTCTTTTCTGAAAACTGTGTTTTCTACAGGAGGATCCTGTAGAAATTATAGAGAGCTAGAAATGGACTTCAAAATAAGTTTGAGGAACAAGGAAGCTTCATAAAGGGTTTATAAATCCTCCTACAGTCTTCAAACCCCTCTTCCATCAATTCTAAGTCTGCATTACAGCCCAAGATCTTTTTTTCAAACACTGTAGAATGCTCTAATACAAAAATACATAGAGAAAAAATTTGTTTTTTCCCTAACTTGAAAACCATGCATCCATTTAAGAAAATTGTTTCATGGGGAGTTGTATAGGGATGATGGCAACATGCCAAGCAATTTCAGCCAATTCTAGTGCATAGTTTCCAAGAAATTATCCTCCATCACCTTCAGCCATTTTTGCATTTTCTCCATATCTGTCCATCCATTTAAAAACCTGTTCCATGGGGAGATGCATATGGGTGATAGTAACCTGCCCAAGCAATTTTAGCTAATTCTAGTGCACGGTTTCCAAGAAATTTACCTTTGTCACCTTTAGCCATTTTCAGTTTTTATCGAAATCCGTGCATCCATTGACCACAATGTTTCTATGGGAGGTGCATAATGATGATAGAAACATGCTCATAAATTTTTAGGTCAATCCAGTCTATCGTTTGCGAGCTATGGACAAAAGAAGTCGTTGTCCTACAAAAATCTAGCATCAGCAGCATGAGGTGCAAATCTAAAGGTTGAAACAGACTTCTGCAACTTAGATCCAGCCAGAGGATACCTGCACAAGAAAAATAGCCACACACCAGACAGAAAAAAGCATATAGCAAAAGGGATATAGGCATGCAACAATTGAATACGAGCATGCAGCAGCAAAAGAACCAAGCATCAAGTCAACTTACAGGTAAGTGTCTAAACCAGTTCCTCTATTTGCATCTGTATGATTCAAAACTTCACAAACGAATGAAATGGTTCAATTAAGCCAAAAAGGTGGCCAGTTAATTGGACACCCTCAGTTGGTTCGATTGCACTCATCTGGAGATCACCCAGCACACGTGTATAGTCAACTCACGGGAAATTTAAAAAACAGGTAGTGGCAGATCTTTTGAACTCTAGCACAGCTGATGTAAAGTGATTAACAGGTAGAGAACATACAATTTCATAATAACGTTGTAGTGGGGACCAAAGGTCTACATGGGGCCAACGTGCACTTGGCCAGCTCACCCTCCATCAGCAGAAGTCTCCATAAACAGTCGTAAGAACTCATCTTTGAAATACTCTCACAACCGTTTTTTCCATTTTATCATCGTCCCCACAGCTACAACAAGCTCTATACCACCTCCATAGCAGCAAACTAGTAGTTCTCTGCCATTTTTCAAAACCCTCCTGCTTATCGGCATTCTACAGGAAGCTGTAACAGTTCTACAGGAGCAGGAACACCGTCTACAGGAAGATTTCTACAGGAAGGGCAGAGAGCAGCTCTGCAGAAGAAAAATACGAGATTTTTGTCAAATTTCGAGCTTGAAACAAGGTAGGCTCGGGAAACCTCTCTGCATATGACTTATTTGTATAAGGTGGTGGATTAAAAACACAACATTGGATTGAAAAAAGGAGAATGAAGCTTAAAAGTCTGCCTGCATATCTTCTCTGAGTTCTACACAGTTCTCTATTTTTTTCCTCTGCATTCGAAGTCTGTCTTCTTCTTTCTCACATTCTTCTGAAAAGAGAGATGCAACCATAGAAACTAAGCCTATGTGAAAAAAAATGAATTTGCAAGATTGTCCACTCTCTGAAAGAAAAAACTGTGTTATTTGTTCTCTGTTCTGTCAAAAAATTGATTTCTTTTCAAAAATTGAGAAGCAAATTCAGGTTGGAAATAGTTTGAAGAGAGGAAAAATTGCAAATTGCTGTTGTGAAAAAACACAAAAATTCCAGGAGCAGTAATAGGTTCTACAGGAGCAGTAACAGGTTCTACAGGAGCACCTACAGCCAGTTCTACAGGAGGGGCAGTGAGCTGTTTTTTAGAAGAAAACACGGGTTTTTGCAAAATTTCTAGCTTCAGGAGGTAGGTTCCATGCATACCCACCTTGATTATCAATATGTGGAAGGAATGATATCATTTTAAGGAAGGATTAAACCTGAAAAAGAAGAGTAATTGCATTCAAAATTTTTGCCTGTTTCTTAAAAAAGAAGAAAACAAATAGTTTTATTTGTTGCATGTTTCTGCAAAAGAAGTGATGCAATTTTAGGGAATAATTAAGCCTGAAGAAGGGAGAAATTGCATTAAAAAAAGGGTTGCCTGTTTCTTAGAAAAAAAACACAGTTTTCCCCTGTTTTCCTATTTTCTTCAAAATTCTTGTCTCCATCCCTACATTTGGTGTTCAGAAGGGGTATAAGCACAATGATAGAAGGATTCATAGACTCCAACATTAAGTTTAAGGCAGGGAGTCCAAATCAGCTGGCTCACCGTGGGTTAATTAAAATTTTAGTGGAAGAAGCCCTCCATACATTCACACTCCCTATAGCATGGGAAGTCTTCAAAAACATGACAGTAGAAGGTGACATAAAAGCCCTCACCTATGATATCAGTCCTTCTGACAGTGAGGAAGAAGAGCAGAATAGGAGGAGCAGTGGAAGGACATGGACAAGAAGGCAGAATTTTATGGCACACATGAGTAGACCACATCAGAAGCTTGGGATGATAAGGAGGCCACCAGAGCCATCAAGAATGAAGAGATAGATTAGTTGCTCAGAGGATGAGCAACACCTTCAGTAGGGGGTGATGATGAGCCCCGGAAATGGGTAATTATATGGGCTCATTTAACCTCCTAATTCAACTTAATCCACCATTCTCATTAGTTTATTGTATTTTTTTGATCATATTTATGCTAATAGAGTGAATTGGGTTAGTCATTATGCCAAAAAGTCTAATGTGTGCTTTATGAAGATTTTTGGTCAATTTGGAGACAAAATCAAAGGTTTAATGAGCATTTGGCAGCCAAATTCGTGGAAAAACAAGGGAGAGGATTTGTAGGAGGGTTTCCCCTTCATTTATGAGCCCCTACCTCAAATTCTCCATCAAAAACTCAGAGCACGAAGCTAAGGGGCAGCCAAACAAGTCAAGTAGGACTACTGTTATCTTCAGTTCCAGGAAGACGAGTTCGTTGACTTTAGGAGGGCTGTTGGAGGTCCCCATTTGTATAAATAAGAAGGCTTAGGGCCTCAATTTTGTTATTTAGATTTTAGTCAGTAGGTTAGCTATTTGATAGTCTATTTTCACACTTTAGTGTAGCCTTGTAATCAACACATTTTCGAGTTCTTCTTGCAAACAGTTTTTGTGATGTAACTATTATTTTTTTATCAGTGAAGATGAATCCAACTTTGAACCAGCTCTGAGCTTTCTCAAGGGGCTACAGGTCTTGGGGTTGGGCCCAACCCAAGTGTCCAGTACCTCCTTTGTATACTTTTATGTGTTTTTACTACATTCTTAGAATAATTTCTGTTATATAGGTTAAATCTTTCTTTGTTACTTGGGTTGTTTTTGATGATTAAGATAGTTGTTCATGCTTCACGTTGATTTGATAGTTTGATAATAGAAAAGATACACAAAAAGGCTACCAAGTAGTCCTTGATCTCATTTCTCCCTCCTTGGAACCATGAACTGAGACCAAGGCACAGTTGTTGCCACAAAAACAATGTTTTTGCCTTCCAATGCAATTGCTAGTGTTAGATTTCGAGTTGGAGAAGTTGATATCAGTTGTGTTTTCATGCTTAGATCTGTTCTTTCTCAGTTTACATATCTTTCTTGCATGATTTCCTGTCTATAAATTTCTATTCATCACGTTTCTGGTTTTTAGGTCAGAATTAGGTCAAAATAGATAAATATTTGTTTTTTTAATCTTTGCTTGGATCAGTTTCCAAAAGAAGTGTGCAGAACACCTTTAAGACACTCCAACCTACCCTTCCTCCATCATACAACCTAATTCAGTCTCTCTCTCTCAATATTTCCTTCACCCATTCGCCATACTTTCCCAACTTGCCCTAGTTTCTACATTTTTGTGCAACAATTCTTTCTTCATATTTGAACAAATCCAACCATCTTCATCACTCCTGAGCTTCATCTACCAAATCCTAGACCCCTTAACATCCTTATCCATCCTTCATTCCCACTTTCCCATTGTTTTTCCACCATCAACCCTCTAAAAACTACTTTCGGCCTATTCCTATAGAACTTCTTGTAGAATTTCCTGTAGATCCCCTGCAGCCTCTTATAGAAGTTCACGTCAACGATTTTTTGAGATCTGAGCGTGGTGGAAATCTCCAGAAGGATGCTAGGGACCCCTTAGGTCCTCTTCTCACCTTCCCAACCTCCTGCAAATGCCCACTCCATTTCCTTTCTCCAATAAACCTCTACACAGTTAAAAATAGTTAAAACACATGCATAATAATTTTGCACAAAATTACTCAAAAATACAAAAAGATGATTTTTTCATATTTTCCTTCAGAAGTAGCTTAAACACATGCATTTTACCTTTTCAAGAATCAATGGCATCCATTTCACTAGCTTTCATCTCTTTTCTTGCAAAAGTAGGGTTAGTCGGTAAAACTAGGGTTTGCTAGGGTTTGCATTTTCTTTCAGCTTTCATCTTCTTTCTGCAAGTAGACTAGCCCCTTTTGAGTTATCTTTCATCCATCACAGTTAAAATTTTCTTCTAATAATTGATAGAAGTTGGCTTAAGCTCCTAGCAAAATTGTGTCAGCTAATCAAGTGACAGCCTGCGGTAAGAGCTAGTACTTGTGCATATAGCACCATCACTTCCAAGTTTGTTATGAACTACCAGGTTGATAAAAGTAAAGTAGGGAGTCCCAGGAGTTGCAGTATCATTACTGCAATACTGGAGCTCACCAACAGGTGCAAAAGTTTCTTCAAAATATATACCTTCTTGTTGAGGATACCCTTTACAAAAAAGTTTGGCCTTGTTTCTAATAACTTCTCCATTTTAACTAAGCCTGTTCTTAAATATCCATTTTGTTCCTATAATATTTTTATCATGAGGTCTAGGAACTAATTCCCAAGTATCATTCTTTTCAATTTTCTCAAGTTCTTCATCCATGGCCTTGACCCAACATTCATATTTGCATGCTTCATGTACATTCTGAGGTTCTGTGGAGGATAGTAATGCGAGATAACTTGAGGTCCCTGTAAGAGTTCTTCTTGTCTGTACTCCAGACCCTTTTTCTCCTAGAATTTGAGATTCTAGATGATTCTTCTAAACATACCTGGATGGAGTCTTTTCCCTATCTGTTGTATCTTCTTCTGATGCTTCATTGGTTTCTTCTTCAATATCATTTTGATTTGATGCGGGAAATCATTCCCCATCTTCCTCATTGTCATGTTCCCTTGTTTATTTCATTTGTTCCAGATTTCTGCATGCTTCATCAACTACAACATCAATGCTTTCAACAATTTTGCAAAGTCTTTTATTGTAATATTTGTATCCTTTACTTCAGGAAGAATAACCAAGAAGAATACCTTCATCTACTTTAGGTTCAAACTTTCCAAGTTTTTCATCAGTCCTTTTGATAAAAAAAAAATTTCCAAAAACTCTAAATTGTTTTACAGTAGGAGGCTTACCATACCAAAGTTCATGTGGAGTTTGATTGCTATTTAACCAAACATTTTATTTGTTGAGAATAGTCATGGAAGCGAATGCAACTTCACCCAAGAAGGTTGTAGGAGTTCCAAATTCATCTAGCATAGCTCGAGTCATTTGTTGAATTGTTCTATTCATCCTTTCTACCACACCATTTTGTTGAGGAGTTCTTGCAGTGGAGAATTGCCTTTTTATTCCATGTTGTTCATAAAAGTCAAAGAATTCATCTGATATGAATTCTCCCCCTCGATCAGATCTGAGGCATTTTATTTTTTGATCTCATTCATTTTCAACTAGAGCTTTGAAGGCTTTAAACTTTTCAAATGCTTCATCTTTATGTTTTAAAAGGCCTATCCAACACATCCTGAAAAAATAATCAATAAACAAATAAAGTATTCTTCTCCACGAGTTGACTTTTTCCTTTTTGGTCCACATAAATTAGTATGGATGAGTTCAAGAGGCTTACTTGGTGACCCTTCCTTTTCAATGAAGTGAAATATGGTTTTCTTACTGATTTGACATGGTTTTCATATGGTATCTTCTAGAATTTCGATATCTGAAAGATCACAAACTGCTTTGAGCCTGCATGCTTTTCTTATTTGGGAAAATCTTAGATGTCCCAATCTTCTATGCCACAACCAATTTTTATCTTCTTTTCTTAGACAACATTGTTGTTGTCCTCCTTTGAGTATGTATAAGTTGTTTTGAGTTCTCATACCTTTGATCATGATCATTCTTGTATCAAGTTCACGAACGACACATTCATTTGATCGAAACACCACTTCATTTCCTTGATCACACATTTGACTGATACTCGACAAGTTATGCTTTAAACCATCTATATACATGACATTTCTAGCTTTAACCTTTTCTTTCAAGAAAACATAACCTTTACCTTTAATGATAGTTGGAGTGTCATTTCCAAATGAGACATTCTTTTCCTTCTCTAAAGCATTATATGAATTAATTTTCTCTTTATCACTTGTCATGTGTTTGGAGCATCCATTGTCTATGAACAACTGATTTTCTTTTCCTTTTGCATACAAAGCTATACCACATTTTTGTGATTGAGATTCCTTCCTTCTCCATATCATGGGATTTAATGGTGTTTTCTCCTTTTGAAATGTTGGCCGAAATTTGCTCATGCATTGAGATTCTTCATGACCAAAGTTGTTACAAATCGAACATTCTATTTCATTTTTAAGTGGAGAAAAGTTATTATAGGAACTTTTCTTGATTCCTATTGTACTTCTTTGATTTCGTGTTTCTCTAGCCATGATGGTTTTGTAAGCAACACATTGAGTACCCTTGTGTCCAAAGTTATGACATGAAAAACATTTCCCATTAAATAAGTTTCTACGATCATAGAATCTTTTGACATTGTTTACCTGTTGGTTGCGACTTCTACTGATATTCCTCCTTGGAGTAAATTGAGTATGATTTACCTAATGAGTAGTTTTAGGCCTTTTTTGACGATTGACATACTGTTCATTCGTCTTTGCTGCATCAAGATAGATTCTAGTGGAAGTAGATGGTTTTTGTGATTGAGATTATTCTTCAGTATATCCAAGACCTGTGTTTAGTAGAGGAGAACGCCGAACTTTGATAATATCATTTAAAGTTTTTGATCCTTTAGCAAATCTTAGATTGAGAGATTTTGTCTTCTCAAGATCTTTTATTTCATATTATAGATTTTGATTGCCTTTTCCCCTTTCAGCAAGTTGGTGTGTCAAAGTATCTATGATCATATTCTTTTCTTCTAGAAAGATTTTGAGTTTAGTGATTTCTTCAAGAAAATATTCCTCTTCTACTGCATCCAAAAAGTCATCATTTTCATAGGCCATGAGAAGTCTATAATCTTGTTTAGTTTCATCTTCATTACTATTAGATAAACCATCACTATCTTCATGTGTATAGTAACTCCTTCTATTCACAACCTGTTTTCTATTGTCTTTTGCATATTCCTTCCCTTTTTTGTATTTACCTTTATGAGGACATTTTGCAGTAGAGTGGCCAACTCTACCACAAGAAAAGCATTTGAAATGTAGCTTACCTCTGAGTCTTTCAGAACACCGTTGAAGCTTCTTGACAAAATTTACCCCATCTTCTTCTTCTTAAATATGTCCTAATTCATGGTGATCCTCCTTTTATTTTCCCTTTATTGATGCTTTAAATGTAGCTTCTCTCATATATGATGGACCTCCTTTTCTCATTTCAAAGGTAGTTAGGATTCAATGAAGTTGAGTCACAGTGATAATCTGAAGATCTTGTTTTTCTTCTATGGCACACACTTTTGACTCAAACTTAGGAGACATGGATCTCAAAATTTTCTCAACTAAAGTACCTTCCTTTATCTCTTCACCCAGGTTCTTCATACAATTAACAATCTCATCTATGTGTAAAAAGTAACAAGAAATAATCAAATCATTATGCATATTAAGAGTTTCATATTGAATTCTATGAGTTTGAAGCTTAGCACGTTTTACCCGACAGTCTCCTTCGTAGCTCTGAATGATTTTGTCCCATATCTCTTTGGCTGTCTTGAGCTACATGACTTTGACAAATTCTAATTCTAACAGACTTCCCAATAATGTGTTGACTTCTTTGGCATTGGTTTCATATAACTTCTTACCTACAAATTCTATAGGAATTGCTGTTAGGAATTGATATCCTCCTTCCACAATTTCCCAAATGTCTACTCCAAGCAATTGTAGATAGGCCCTAGTTTTTATTTTCCAATATACTAAGTTTCTCCCATTGAATATTGGTGGTATGATGGATACCATTCCTTTGTGATTATTCATCTTGAAAGATCTACCTTCAAGCCGTCAAGCTTCTTTTGAAGGACCTACTCTGATACCAATTGTTGGAAGTAATACTAAGAGGGGGTGAATCAGTATTATCAAATCAATAATTTTATTTCCAAAACTGATTTATATACACTACTTCTATGAAGTGAACTAGCATGTACATGCAACTATGATAAGAGAAACCAATGTATACCTAGCGAACTTGTGATTTAGAGAATTTATCATGTGGTGATTTTTAACCAGTGCATCAGTAACTTATTAAACGATGCAATAAAACAGAATAAAGCATCAGACATAAGAAACACACATGAACACCAAGATTTAAGGTGGAAACCTAATGTGGGTGAGAACCACCTGTTGCTGCCATCTTTGTCTTCTTTTAATAATAAGAAAATTTGTTTACAATCTTGTACTAGTGCAGACTCATACTAGTATGCAAGAAATCACCTGCAGAAGGCTACAATCTTCTCTCATTTTTCAGCTTCTACTGGAAGGACTAGCCAATGTGATTACTAGTACATAGGCACCGGTCTACAGAAGCCTATGATCTTCTCTCTTCCTCCAGGGATCACATTTCATAAATTTTCAGACTGGATGCTCCTGGTACACAATAATACACACGAAGGCCTCATTTCATCAAATTTTCATATTGGACCCATCAAAAACTTTGAAACTCAAACTACATCAACCAACAATCAGTTAATTTGAACAATCATATCACTGTCACTAGAACACTGCGCTGAACCCAGAAATCAGCTACAACCTTAAAATCATGCATCAGAATGTACATGCTACTTTACTGAACCCAACCTACATGTATACACTACTTCCCGTAATCAAACCTGAGTATACCTTCAAAATTAATGAAACTTTAAACTTTTGAATCAAGTATGTACCAACTAGCAATATACTGAACATCTACTGTCTATTTATAGAGCTTTACACAGGAAGTAACAGAGATCACCCTTTTCACTTATATAATCAACCAATCAGATATCAAACTCCTTATTCATTAAGTTTTACATTCAAATTTAAGAATACTTCATTGATAAATAGCAATAAAACAACAACATTGATCTGATAGATCAGTCATCCTTGAACATCAAGCTTTTTCTTTTGCATACGCTAATTGGAAGAGAAAAAACAACGTGTATATGCACCTTTACCAAAGAAAAACATCATACAGATATGCGAATACTTCATAACTTCTCTACACTTCCAGGTTTCAAACAAACCTAGATCATGATACTTAAATAATAAAATAGGTGTACATAATTAGATCTAGCCCAATCAATATCAAATCATTCAATAATAAGTCATTTTAGGTCTCATGATCCCAATCCAATATTGAATTCAAAGTGCACAAAGTATTTCAGATCAAATCACAAACATAGCCCCTGCAACATAAAATATACTTCAGATAGAAGTATTCCTTAGAAACCCATACACTTGCACATTTGCCTTTTATGTAACATCTCATAAGATATTCATTTCTTGTGTGCTTAGCCCTTTGATCTTCTCCTCCTTATATACTTAGATCTTTTATCAATACCTCAGACCAAAACCACTTAGGACCAATACCTTGGACCAAATACCTAGGGTCAATATGTCAGACCAAATACCTTGGACCAAATACCTTAGACCAAAACCTTGGTTTTCCAACATGTATGCACTTTTCCTCCTGTGGGAGTGCGTGTATATGTATATGCTCTTTTCTTCTTCTTCTTCTTCTTTTTTTTGTCTGTGGAACAATGTGTATACGCTATTTTGACTAAGTGGACCTGCGTGTACTTCTTAAACTGCTTTTCAACAAACTTTTTATTTACCATCTTTTATTCTGATTAGTAGACCTTAGTTCCATCTTCTTGTTCTTTTGTACCACTGCCCTGTTACCTCTGAATATACCTGTTGTACTTTGAGTTGCCTTTCACCAAAATGGAATTGACCTGTGAGTGAGTTGCCATCAAGGACAACACTTGTATCATCTTGTATCATAATGCCAACACTTGCTACATTCCATAGAGCATTTTTAGGTATCTTTTCTGACTTGATCCATGATTGTGTACAAGTTTACATTGATGATTTTAATTTCGATGGAAATACTTTTGAAGAAGCTATGGATAAATTAGAAAAAATTCTCATTATATGTAAAGAAACAAATCTTTCATTGAGTCATGAAAAATGTTTTATGATGTTTAACGAAGGAATTGTTTTGGGACATCATATTTTAGGTGTTGGGATTAAAGTGGACACAACAAAGGTTGAAGTCATTTCCAAGATTTCGGTACCAACATGTCAATGAGATGTTAGAATTTTTCTTGGTTTTACAGGTTACTATACAATATTAATAAAAAATTTCACAAAAATAGATTTGCCAATTTTTAAACTTCTTACAAAATATTGTGATTTTGTTTGGAATTCTGACTGCCAAAAGGCTTTTGAATCATTGAAACAGAAAATTATTGAGGCACCAATTTTAAGAGGACCAAATTGGTCCCTACTTTAAATACAACTTTAGGAGCAATATTGGGACACAAAAAATTGACTCCTTATGTTATTTATTATACGAGTAAAATTTTGACTCCCTCAGAGTTAAATTATATAGTTATAGAAAATGAGTTTTTAGCTCTTGTTCAAGCCAATAGTAAGTTTGTACATTACATTACTGGTTATCAAACTTTCATTCATGCATATCATTCTGCTATTAGATATTTAATGAATAAACCAATTATTAATGGCAGGATCACTATATGTTTTTTTTTTTCCTAAGTAATACTATTATATTGAAAAGAAGCAAAATTAAAATACAGCGAGGCGCCGGCCTCTGTGGTGCTAAATAGAGTTATGTCAAAAATTATCAACAAACTAAACTCAACTGCCCAATGAGGGGAAACTAGTCTGAGTGAACCCAAGAAAAATCCCATGCAAGGGTCTCAATACTTAACTTAGAAAGGCCCACATAGGGGTCCTAGATCCAAGCAATCAAAAACATTCCAGAATGTTCGAAAAAAACAAAAGAAAAAAAAAACCTCAGATAACAATCTCATAAGAACACCTGGCGACAAGATCAATAGTCTGGATGAACCCCCTGGATGTCATCAGGGGTGGGCTCTTCAACAATGCGACAAGCGTACTCATACCAGTCATCATCCTCTGCTGACGTGCCACATGGGATTCCACTAACTTCTTGTATGCCTATTGAGTTGTCCTCGGCTGCATGTTTGTCTGATGTGTCGCTTGAGATGCCTCCAACTGCCTTTGTGCCACTTGCTCTGCCTTCGGTGGCATGCTTGCTTCCATCCAATACCTCGCCATGCAAAATGCCTATTTTCCCTACCATCTGCTGCTTGCCTGGTTCCCTATCATCCCTGTTCTTCTTAACAACCTTCTTCTACTCGTCGTTGTTCCTTTTCTTAGGTCCAAGGCCATGGGTCTGAGCATTCTGCTGAGCCTACGGACTGAATTCTTGACTGAAGGTAACAGTGACAGTGGCTATGATAACTGGATGAAGCAACGTGCTTTGGAAGCGAAATTGGGTTGTGTGGTGAGAAGGGTGAGGGAGGGTGGGGAGATTGGCTGTTTGGGTAGCTGTGTTTGCTCTTCGGGCACCATCGACCTGTGACCTACCTCTACCACTGCGAGTATCAGGGTATCTTTCAGTGGAGGGACCACAGGAATGAATGGCAAAAGGGGAAGAGGAAGGAGAAGCAAGTTCAGGGCTGGGAATTGCGGGGGGGCCAATGCTTCTGCCTCGACTACCCCCTCTTCTACTGTGCATTCAATGGCGAGTGCGTGCCATGACTGTATTGATTTCAAAGTTTGTAGTAGGGGAGACAGAGGTATCTCTGGGATTGAAGTGGCTATTCAGAAAAGGAGCAAAGGAATTCTGAGC
Organism: Pinus tabuliformis; assembly: GCA_031772625.1. Lineage (NCBI taxonomy): Eukaryota > Viridiplantae > Streptophyta > Pinopsida > Pinales > Pinaceae > Pinus > Pinus tabuliformis. The sequence continues at coordinate 1,561,167,155 of CM062804.1, forward strand.
ATAATTCAACACACAGTGAGGTGTTTGGGAGAAATGGATGCCATTTCCCAAATCAACACAACTTAGAATCCAACAACGCCTACCAGTGATGATGCGAGAATTCGGCTCCACAACATGAGGTGGCAAGAGCAATTTAGCAAGGGAGGGATGAGTGAATTGTGATTTGTAGAGGCCATAGCCTTAAGCCTGCTACTCGTTTCTCGACTTGAGAACCAGAGTAATGGTGCCTGCAGGTCGACTATAACTTGCCATAAATTGGCATGGAAGGGGGCGCGGGTTGCCATGTGGCCTAGCCACCTGCCATACTGCTGTCTAATATTCATTAACTGCATCATAATCACCCGCATCTGGGTGATCACTATATGTTTGTTACTATTACAAGAATTCAATATTCCTATCTTGGATAGGTCAGGAAAGGAAAAAACAGTTTTCAATTTCCTTTCCAGGATGCATAATGATAATATTGACACTCCTGTAAAGGATAATTTTCCTTACAAATATCTTTTTCAAGTGTCTAGTAAAACTCCTAGGTTTGTAGATATTGCTAATTATTTAGCTACACAAAAATTTCCTCCATCATTGTCAACAAGGGAAAAACTTAAATTGAACAGAGGGAGAATAGTGCACCCTATTCATGGATAGAGGGAGAATATTATTGAACAAGACCTAATCTGATTTTCTGAAGGTGTGTTTGAGAGGATGAAGTACCAAAGTTATGAAAATCCTGCCATGATGAACCCTGTGGAGGACACTTTGATGATAAAAGAACTACATATAAGGTGCTTCTTTTGGGATATTATCAACCTTCTCTCTTTAGATATGTCAAGTAATATGTCAACATATGTGATAATTTTCAAACACTGGGAAGACCCATTCAATCAGACGAGATTCCTCTACAACCTTAGGTGCTTATAGAGCCTTTTGAATAATAGGCTCTAAATTTTGTTTGTTCAGTCAGCCCTCCATCCAAACAAAAGAGGTAAAATCTTGTTTTTACAGATTATGTCACAAAATAGGTAGAAACTAAGCCACTTCCTTTTGCTACTGAAAATGTTGTAGTTACATCTCTTTTTGAGGATATTTTCACTCGTTTCTGTGTCCCAGTGAAAATTGTGACAAATAAAGGTGCTAAATTTACATCTAAGTTGGTACAAAATATTATGGAGCAATAAAATATCAAACATCAGAAATCCACTCCATACCATCCATAAGCCAATGGACAAGTAGAATCTACTAACAAGGTTTTAGACTATTCTTTTTGGTATATGGGTTGTGACTATATTGTTTTTGTCTCTCTGAAATAATTCGATCCCATGGAAGCAATGTTTAATTATTTGAAGGTCAAATTTTGAGGGTTTTTATTTATTTATTCTTGGATTAGGATTCATTAGGTGATTTTTGTGATTTGAAGGTGGAACATGGTAAATCATTATGACCAAATCTTAAGTCTGAAATCATTCTCATTGGACTCAGACAATCAAACTAAGACTGGATAATGCGATCATTTTCTGAAGAATCTAGACACAATTCAAAGAACTTGAAGGAATTAATATCATGTAGCCAAATTCTAGTAAAGGATAAAAATACTTTGGTGGCAATACCCAAATATTTGAAGTCTATATGCAATATTATTTATGGTGGCCTAGAACAATACTTCCTTTTGATCTTGTCTAACTAGTGATCTGTGGCCCTTGGGGAAACGTTTGAGCATAATATTGACTTGAAATTACATATATTTGTGCTAAATCTATCGATTCCATTCTAATTAAGTGTGTGGCCTTTGTATATATCAAAAGATCAGTGAAGAGTGGAGGTAAGGATTTTAAATTTTAACCCAACATTCGCACAATCTTCACTTTAGAAATACATTGAATGATCTATGGTTAAAGTAAGATCAAGATTTAGGTATGTGATTGAAAAGAGAATTGACATGACTAGTGGTTGGTTGTTGATAAAATCTTTCAGATTAGATCATTACTGATGAAACAACATATGGTCTATTATCAAAACTTTCTACAACTATTAGACATATATAATAAGTATTGTTGCAGAATGATGATAAAAACTTGAATATTGTATAGTCATGGTTCCTCTTTGTTAACAACTAAGCTATAACACAATCGGTGTAAAACATGTTTCGATATGGTATAAGTATCCTGAATAGTGATAGTTTCTTGAATATTACAAAGCGCTAGTTTTTTTGGGAAAAATTTGTTTGTTGAGGGAAAACGATTGGTACAAAGACTTATGGTAGTAACCTTAATGCATTTAATATTCTTCTGACATGATTGAACTGAAGTAATATTGATGAAACCTTAATGGAATATAGCGATAGTCCCTTGTGTTGGGAGCAGTATCCCCCAAGGACAATTTTGGGGCTAAAAGCCCATGCTTGAGTCAAATTTTGTAATAAGATTGTAAAAAATCTGCATTTTGTGGTTGTGGAACGCGAAGGTGTTATGTGTCATAAAGGGTAGTCCGCCCTTAGTTTTGTAAAGTAAAGTCGGTTGTAAGATATCTACCCATGGTCCGCGGACCATGGGATTGTATAAAAGGAGCTAAGCTCTAAGTAGTTTTAAGGAGATACAATGTGAGAGAGTCGTAGCTTTGAAGTAAGAAGTCTAAGTCTTGGGTTGTAGCATAGGTAGAGGCTTTGTAGCTGAGTGCGTAGAGGCCTAAGGATAGAAGTCAGTAGCTGAGTGCGCAGACCCCTACAGCTATGTGCACATGGTGGATACTGTTTGTAAGAACTTGGAAGATATTAATAAAGAAAGATATTATGCCATTTTTGTGTTTTTGTTACGTTGATGCATCTTGATATGTTATGTATGAATTTCCTTTATTATGCTTATATGATGCACAAATGAATAAAAATACCTTGGATAATTGAACACAATCAAGGATATCTGTTTACATGATGTAAAATTTAATTATCTAATAAGATAAGTAAGACACTTAGGGTAATTCGGGAATCTGTAAGGACCACTGCCCTAGCAACGCGAAAGAGCCTGCATAGCAAGTTAGGGTTTTGTGAAGGTTGACCGTACCTTTCGCGGAGGTATTCATGACTGGAATAGAGGGCTCATCTCGCAAGCCCTAGAGTGAAGCAACCTACGTGAAGGCAGGGATAGAGGAAATCAAACAACACCACAACCATCTTAGGGTGCAGAAAGTTGGTTCCAACATCTCCCCATACTGCTTTGGGTGGGACTTCGGTCTGCACTCTGCGGGCTAATGCCAAAAGGGCTAGTAGTGTAGGGATTTGTTTGGCTAATTAACGCTAAACTTGGGTCAAGCCCCCTCAAGCCAACAAATGGTTCTATTGCTAGGACCAGACCCTACATAAGAGATGTGTGATGTCGTATCACTAGAATCCAACTAAGAAGGAGACTAGCAGGGAAAATTTTAAGAACCCCCCCTAAATTTACATGTATAATAAATGGGCGAATCTCCATGGTATATAGGAAAAATGGAAGGCAATTTTATCAATAATATGATATGTATATATAATTTTTTGGCGAATCTCTCACCAGGCATGGCGAATATTTTACTCAATTATAAAATCTTGTGTTTATTGAATACAAAAATGAAATCATTGCATTTCTTTAAAATATCTTTTGAAATCAAAATTACTGAAATTACATATCGATAACCTAGTGGGTGTAGGATAAAATTCACCCATGCCATTCACAGAAAGCATGAGAAAAAACCTAATACTATATATAAAACCAATAAAAATTCAAATTCATCACTTCTAGGACCTTGTAACCACCCTGCCAATACACAATATACAAGCATGTTCCTATTTGCAATTAGAAAAATTACCCAAATTACAATCTGTTTACTCTAGCATATGTTGGAAAGTTATAGAAGGATGACTAGTGCAGTCAATCCATTCCTTTTAGCCATAGATTTGTTTCAGTTTAAAACAGAAGTATAAAAATATACTTGTCTAATGTCTATGCTTTAACCATTCACCTTAAGATGTTTTTACAATATAATTTCCTAATTCTATTTAATATCTTCATTATCATAAAAACCAACCTATATCCATCTTAACTCCACATCTACCACTCTTAGGGGGATGAAATCTATTTATCCCTCTGAGCACTTGGTAGACCCAGAATTAAGATGGATCTAAGATGATAGAATTTCCCATTTAAATAGTAATACTATATATAAAACCAAGAAAAATTCAAATTCATCACTTCTAGGACCTTGTAACCACCCTGCCAATACACAATACACAAGCATGTTCCTGTTTGCAATTAGAAAAATTACCCAAATTACAATCTGTTTACTCCAGCATATGTTGGAAAGTTATAGAAGGATGACTAGTGCAGTCAATCCATTCCTTTTATTCATAGATTTGTTTCAGTTTAAAACAAAAGCATACAAATATACTTGTCAAATGTCTATGCTTTAACCATTCACCTTAAGATGTTTTTACAATATAATTTCCTAATTCTATTTAATATCTTCATTATCATAAAAACCAACCTATATCCATCTTAACTCCACATCTACCACTCTTAGGGGGATGAAATCTATTTATCCCTCTGAGCACTTGGTAGACCCAGAATTAAGATGGATCTAAGATGATAGAATTTCCCCTTTAAATAGTCTATGCTCACATGAATAGCATAGTATTACCATGGGTCAATACCATGGGTTATCATAAACCTGGAGCTTAAAAATTACTATTAGTAATTTATAAAAATTAATAAAATTAATAGTTGATTTTTATTTTATTTTTTTATTTTAACCAAGCTAAAATGTTTAACATACATTAAATTACAACAACCATTTTTACTCTTGATTGGATCAAATATTTTTTCACTCTATGCTAGTTTTCATATCACGATATTTGATACGGGGTTAGTAGATCCAGACTAAAAATGGATCTATGTTATAGGCTACATTCCAGGTGAATACCATGGGTCAATACCATGTGCCATTTTGGTGAATACCATGGCTCAATACCATGTGCCACTTTTATTTTTATTAATACTAATATTAGGGTTAATAATGTTTTTTTGCATGGTATTAATAACAATCTAGTAGTCCATGGTATTTGTCCCATAGTATTTTGCCCATAGGTTTCACCTAAATATAACACATTTGAGTGTTCGTAAATATAAGGTGACTTATGGAGTAAATATAAAAGAATGTTTTATTTGTTTACCATACCTCTCGTTTATTTATATTTTTATTAATTTACCATACCTCTTTTACAAATATGGTATTTGGCCCATAGGATTCACTTAAATAAAACCTCTTTCTTGAGCGTTCATAAATAGAGACTAAATATAAAAAGAGGTTTTATTTATTTACCATGCGTCTAGTTTATTTATATTTTTATTTATTTACCATACCTTTTGAGTAAGTATAAAAAGATGTTTTATTTATTTACCATACCTCCACTTTACTTATATTTTTATTTTCTTACACCCTTCCATATATATAAGGTGACTTATGGAGTAAAAATAAAAAATGTTTTATTTATTTACCATACCTCTCATTTATTTTTATTTTTATTAATTTACCATACCTCTTTTATAAATATGGTATTTGGGCCTTTGGCCCATAGGATTCACTTAAATAAAAACCTATTCTTGAAAATGGGTGAATGGATTCACTTAAATAAAACCTATTCTTGAAAATGGGTGAATGGAAGGTTGTAAATCCTAATTTCAAGGGCTAAATTTACTTTTTTTACCCTCTCCCTTAAAATAAGGTGGGCTATTTGAGGTGATTTGTAAAAATGTACTATGATACAAAATATTCGCCCACTAAAAATTTAAAACCCCTTAATTTTGCCAAAGGGCGAACATTCTCCCCTAAAATTTTCTATGGAGATCGGATTCTGGTTGGATAGGAAGATCCACGAATTCACGGTGTAGGAGAACAAAAACCCATGACTGACAAAGGAATAATGGTTGGACAGATATCTATATACAGAAATCCATGAGATCTTTTTCTACTCCTCCAAATTGGGCTATACGAGTGGATCGCGAAGCTAGCAGACAACCAAGGATGGTGGAAACTTGACGGTCCTATTGTTTGGACCCCAGAGCTAGTACATAAATTGGAAGCATCTGAGGACAAGATTTCCTACTCTATCAATCATTGGCTCGACCACATCATAGGAGGGTTTGTGACTGAGTTCATGGTCGAAACCTAAGTTAGCTACAACAAGGTAGAGTGACGCTTTTTAAAAGGACCACGACGTAAGTACGTAAATATTTGAATACCTAGATTAAAATGTTATTGTGCAAAAAATGGGTTATGCAACTACCTTGATGTTTCGGGCTATGCGAAGTGGAAAAACTTATAGAAATGAAGAGAAAAGGACCATGAGTATAGTCCATTTATTTCACCTCCGTGAGGTGACGAAGAGGGAATAGCGAAGGTTTCTCCATGAAGTGATATTTAGTTAATAAGAAAAGTATTCCTGCGAATGCCACCTCTCTCCACACCACCTTTCGATTTCATGACCATCACATGTGACTTCACCTGTACAACCTCCACCTCCACCATAGTTTAGTATGGAAAATTCATTGAAGCTGCCTTTGTTCAAAGGCCTAGGGAATGAAGACCTGGACCAATTCTAGTTCATTGTGAAATCTCTATGGGAAGCTTAGGGTGTTACAGATGATAACATGAAGAAGGAAACATTAGTTAGTTCTCTGCAGGATCGCGCGCTAACCTGGTATATCAAATATGCTAATGGTAACTCGAATGATGGAGTGTAAGACATCTAGACAACAATGAATAGAGAATTTAGTAGGCCTAAGTCTGAAGCATAGTCTATTGTGGGGTTCAAAGAAATCGTGATGCAACCAGGTGAGACACTTTGGGAACTCGATCAGAGTTTGAAGTGTACAATCCACAAAGCTGACATGAACCTAACAGATGGGCAACATCACGAGTGATTTGTTGCTTTGCCCTTGCCACACTTAAGGGCTGTGTTGTCACAGTAGAAGATAACAACTCAAGCAGAGGCCTTCAATATTGAAATGAGGCTACATGAAACATTGATGCAAGATCCAAATCTAGGAGTTTAGTAGATCCATGCATAGTTGAAAAATCTTTGCCTTGAGATGCAAAGCTTGAAGCAGGACAGGAGAATTGGACCAGAGGTGCATGAAGAGGTGGTGTCTGAAATGGGAGAGTCATGGGCATGATAAAGACCATTGTCTAGTCTTTGCGAACTACCTTATAGGAGGAGAACCGATGCCTTTGAGCCCAGAAGCTCAAGAAGGACCGAGCGCGGGGCCTAAATTATGGTGTGCTATATGTCAGGTAGCAGGAAAACATGCTACGGATAACTGTAACTTGTTACAGAAGTTTGTACAGGCACCACAAAAAATATTCTGCAACTTCTATAGGTCAGTAGGGCATGATGAGCATAATTGTAGGAGTTATGAGTTGATGATTGATAGAACTCCACCTATAGGGTTAAGGCGAAAATCCGCCCCCTCGACCAGAGCATAGGGATGGCGCAGACAGGATTTCAGGGGCCTGGATGAGGCCGAGGCAGAGTACAACCTGGCAGAGTTTGAGGACAGTTGATTTTCTACTATTACGGATGACCAGGACACTATGCATGTGATTACACTAACCCAACACGTCTGTCATGCAATTATTGCATGTTGTTTGATCATGAAACAAAATACTATCCCACATTGATAGCTAGGATATGTGACAAAGGGGTGCTACCATCTTCGTCGACTCAAAACCTGTAGATGATGAGGTCAGAGCCGCGCGAAGAGGATCCAAATGTAAATATAGTGCTCAAAATTGGAATCACGATAGGAGATGACAAGGGGAAATAGCCAGAGGATAGTACATGGCTTCGAAAAGCTCCGGTGAAGGAGGCTGAGTTCAATTTGGAGCATGCATGTAAAACCTTCATGGAAGATAAGAAGAGCCTCACTGAGGCCTCCGCCTCAGGAAGCAAGGATAAGGCTGAGCAGGAGATGGACCCCTCTATGCTCACAACTTTCTTGAAGACCTGTATGAAGTTACTGCATGACAGTAATGCTGTGAAATGGTTACAAGAGCTCATTAATAGATGTGTTGGGACCGCGCTGGGTGAGCCGCGCATAGTATGAAAGATTGGCAAGCATAAAACAAGAATGGGATGGGAGATGAGATTGATTGCACAAATAGGAATGTATGAAATGGATCAGGTTATTTTGGACCTGGGGTCAGATGCGAACGTCCTACTAAAGCAGACTTGGGAATGAATGGGGAGACCCATGCTGCAGTGGTCTCTAATTTAGCTAAGGATGGCCAATCAACAGAAGATCATCCCCATGGGGTGGCTATAGGTGGTGATAGTGGATATTGAAGGTGCAAGCTCTCTAGTTGATTTTGAAGTAATAGGGATAGTGGATGACATATATAGTGCTCAAAATTGGAATCACGACAGGAGATGACAAGGGGAAATAGCCAGAGGATAGTACATGGCTTCGAAAATCTCCGGTGAAGGAGGCTGAGTTCAATTTGGAGCATGCATGTAAAACCTTCATGGAAGATAAGAAGAGCCTCGCTGAGGCCTCCGCCTCAGGAAGCAAGGATAAGGCTGAGTAGGATATGGACCCCTCTATGCTCACAACTTTCTTGAAGACCTGTATGAAGTTACTGCATGACAGTAATGCTATGAAATGGTTACAAGAGCTCATTAATAGATGTGTTGGGACCGCGCTGGGTGAGCCGCGCATAGTATGAAATATTGGCAAGCATAAAACAAGAATGGGGTGGGAGATGAGATTGATTGCACAAATAGGGAAGTATGAAATGGATCAGGTTATTTTGGACCTGGGGTCAGATGCGAACGTCCTACTAAAGCAGACTTGGGAATGAATGGGGAGACCCATGCTGCAGTGGTCTCTAATTTAGCTAAGGATGGCCAACCAACAAAAGATCATCCCCATGGGGTGGCTATAGGTGGTGATAGTGGATATTGAAGGTGCAAGCTCTCTAGTTGATTTTGAAGTAATAGAGATAATGGATGACATCAAACCCTATCCAACACTCCTGGGAATTGACTGGGATACTGATATGAATGGGGTGATAAATCTAAATAAGCGGAAGATGATCGTTGAGAAGAAATTCCTACGTGTAATAGTACCCCTAGATCCTACTAATGGATCGTGCTATATTGAACCAATCCGTGATTATGAGAGTGATGATGATTTGAATTGTATCTATAAGATAACGATGCGAGATCAAGATTGGGTGAATCTCACCATGGATGGGCGGATCACCTAGGATCATGAGAGTTCCTACACTTTGGACTATGATGAAGAGTTAGAATGCCGACAAAATCGGTTACATGAAGTGACTACGCTGAATTGCAACGTGATGACCCGATCATTGTGCTGCGTGTCCTCATAGGTAAGGAATCTGCATACTTATGATGGTCTGAATGAGGTAGATATTTTTTTGGATGCATTTGAAAGGAGGTGCTAGAAAAGTAGCACTTCCAGGCATTGGACTGGGCACTACGTGCTACACCTGCAAGCTGGTGGGTACTCATATGGGAAGCTTTGATGATTGGCATGAATGTAGGGGGATGATGAGAACAAGATTCGAGAAGCCTAAGATGTGAATGACATACAAGTATGACAGATAGGATGATCCATGCACACATTTGTCCAAATGGGCCCAGGCTTATTGAGAGAAGCCCTAACTTGAGTGGGTGCACTTGTTCTGTCATACCCTAGATATTGTCTCGATGAATTGGTATATAGAAATAGAGCTCTGCCATGGGATAGGTGAACGGGATGACCTCTGTGAAGGATTCATGATGACATTTAGTTTTGAAGATAGGTTTGAAAGTATTGATGAAGCACTACAAGAGGTGAAAGCAGCCATATTTCGGATACCATAGGATCCTTTGGACCTGATTCAACCTGAGTGGGCTACTCAGCCAAGTCACGCGCTGGAATGATATAATGTGACCACTGAAGAAGAAGATGAGGATCCGTGAAAGATTAACATTCTGGAAATAGAAGGTCACTGTGAGGGTAAAGGATCGTAGACTGAGAACCCTGATATAGCCACGTTGTTGAAAAAAAAAGAAGTAAACATTGGTACGGAGGAAAAACCCAAATTCGTGAAGATTGGAGACTACTGGGATGACGCGATGGTGGATAAGGTCGCTAAATTTCTCCGTGAATACCAAGATTTATTCCCTACCAAGTTTACGGACCTGAAGGGGATAATTGAGGACCTAGGTATGATGAAGATTACGTTGAAGCTTCACGTGAAATCAGTTAAGCAGAGACCTTACCATCTCAGCCTAAAATATAAGGAAAAATTCCACTTAGAGGTAGACAAGATGCTCGCGGCAGGCATCATTGACCCGGTGGAGAAATTTGAATGGGTAAGCCCAATGGTGGTATAGGAAAAGAAGAAGAAGGATGAATTAAGGATATGCATGGATCTCAGGAAGCTAAATGATGCTTGTGTACATGATCCTTTCCCGGCTCCGTTCCCTGATGAAGTGTTGGACAATGTAGGTGGCCAGGAAGTGTATTCCTTTACTAACAGGTTCTCGGGGTACCACCAGATCAAAATCGCGTCAGAGGATAGGAGCAAGTCAACCTTCGTGATTGAGTGGGGTTGCTTTTAGTACACTGTAATGTCGTTTGGATTGAAGAATGTACTTGTGATCTTCTCGCGCATAGTTGTGGCTGCGTTCAAGGAATTTATTCATGAGCTCCTGGAGGTATGTTTTGATGACTGGACCATTTTTGGGCTAGTTAAGTGCCATGTAACAAGCTTGTGCCTGATGCTAGATACCTATCAAAGATACCAGATCGCACTCAATCTCAAGAAGTGTCTGTTTTGTGTTCCTTTTGGGAACCTATTGGGGTATGTGGTTTGCAGATAGGAATTAATGGTAGATCCCGCAAAGATAGCAGTCATATATAACTTGGAAGCATTGAGGAGTGTGAAGCTGTTGCACACTACCCTAGGACATATAAGATATTACGGGAAGTTTATCAAAGGTTGTGCCCAGATCACCATGCCTATGGAGAAACTGCTGAAGAAGGTTGTCACATTCTGCTGGAACAAGGACTGTAAGAAGAGCGTGGATATATTAAAAAAATATATTTTGGCCCCAAAACTATCCTTGGGGTATTCGACTCCCAATAGGCCCCCAACACAAACATCATGAGTCACCCTCGAGTCACTCGGTAGGTGTGGAGATCTTTGAGTGAAGCCCATCTAGCTTGACCCGTATGACTGCTACCTTGGTCATGCACTGAGCTACCGCCTACTTTGTGTCTTCCACTATCTGCTCAGTCACTGCTCCTATGCTATTAGCCTAAAGTTTTTGTTGTGTCACTTGCAGAGTCACAATCTTTCCTTCAATATTTTCTATGACTGCGTAAGCTTCCTCCAGCTATGGTTTTAGTCTCTCCTTCAACACTGCTTCCTTGTGTAGTGCTATGTCCACCTATTCCTTTAGCTGCTTAGCCTCCTATAGCTGGGCTAGCCTCTATGTTAGTGTGACGGTTCACGTTGTTCCCTTAACCTCATCGTAGCACTGTTGTAGCTTGCACGATTCTATCTCTAGCCTTTGTATATTGGGGTCCTCCTGCAAGCTTATTAGGACCTCAAAGGACTGCTCAAACAACTATGTGCAATCTTCTACTACACTATCCACTAGTGCTGCTACCTCTATAACAGCGGTCACTCATTGTTCCTTTACTTCTGGTGGTGTTGAAAGCTAGGCCCTCAACTATAGCTTGGTAATTTGCAGGTTCATCTCCAACTGAACCTATGCCATCTCAGTCCGAGTGTCACGCAGCCCTATGGCCAACTTGCAGATGCATACCTTTACTGGCTCCACCTCTGGAATGGCCAAATTTGGGACCATTCAACATGCCTCCTCAATGACCTGCATAATCCCGTTTCTTTGATTAGTCACCTCAGTCTCACTGGTGATGGCAGGATTTCTCTCTAGGGCCATTTTCTCAGTGTTGATCCACTATTTTCTGATTATCTAGAGGGCATCATGCTCTCAGGCCCTCAGTTTTTCAATTACTCCATCCTGCAAGAGGTGGAGTGCTTTGCATGGAAGCACTGTCAGGTTCAACCCAACTCCCTTCTGGGTGCTGACAGTGGGCCTGTCAGGCTCATTTTATGTGGTAAGTGCTCCCTCCAGTAGCAATAGCACACTAGAAGCCTTCGTGCTTAGCATATTGGTATCCTCTAAAGTGCCAACAGCCAAGTTGGTAGACACCGTTGTAGCTTGCGATGCGTGGGTCTGCAACTCCTGCAACCCTGTCTAGATGGCCCCTAGGATGATCTATTGTTGTTGTTCAAATTGTTGCAGGGCCTCCGTGGTGACATCCCTGACTGTGTCACTGATATCATGTAAGTCGCCATCTGTCAATGTGATAGGGTCCAACAAGGTCTTTGTCACTTTTGATTTCTTCTTGAACCCTCCCTTCTCCGGCTCTCTTAGGTGCTTGATGAGGGTGGACGTCTCCTGAGGGTTTGCGTCATGCTATTCTATTTCTTCCCCTTCTGTCTCAGGTGAAGATGACCTTGCACCTTTGTTAGAGCCACACTCTATTCCACCTGTCTAATTTCTAACCTGCTTTCTTGTGTGCTCCGCCTGAGCCTTATTGGTGGCCTCCTTTTTCCTTTCCTTGACCAGCTGTGCCATCTTCAGCTTGGCCTCCTCCTTCTTTTGAGCAGCAGACTTGCTTCCACACACCGCCAAGTCTGTGGTAGTGCACCACTCCACCGCCCATTGGTCAAGCATCATACCAATGGTGTCATCCATTGCCAGATACTAAAGTAGTACCACTTTTGCACAGGGTCCTTTCGCGCCCTGATGGATACTCAATGGAAGTCCACTTTGAATTCAACGTAACTTTGTAGATTAGTGTATAGTGTAGGTGACAATCGCATATTGCGATTGATGGAAATCCTAATGTTCATCTCCATCAAGATCCGGAAGATCTTGTTGTCCCAGACTCACTGCGCATCCTTTGTCGCCCACAACGAAGCATACTTTGTTGCTTCAGGGAGTTCTGGTGTGACTGAAGGGAACTAGCTATCCTCTGGTAGCTCCCACACTACCAACACAATCAATAGCAAGAGCCATGTGTAGTAGTCCGACCAGTTAAACTGGACTCCTTCAGTGCACTACTATGCGAGCACGATGATGGGCACCAACACCTCATCGGCGTGACACTTCCGTATCACCTTCCCCGCAAGGATCTATGTGACTACCTTCATAGCGGGGTCACAGATGCTGGAGATAGCGTACTCATGACTTTTTCACCAGCTTGAATTTTTCCTTCATTGAGTCTGTGAGAGCCTTCTCACCACCTTTTCCGCTAAAGATCATTGCTAGATTCTCACCTGTATATGGTAGGCACATTATTCGATGAATCAACCTATCTGTGATGGTTATCGACTCCTCCATCCATAGACACCCATCATGCGCCAAGCACAATAGTTCTTTGATGACCATAAATGTCACTGAGTGCAGTTATAGTGCGACACCCAGAGCAGGTTGAGCAACCCTGGCTTTCCTACTCTCTTGAGCCACCTCCATAGCTCCAATGTTGTCATTCCTATATTTTTATCGATGATGTAGTGCATCAATTTCTTGGTCACCAGGTGTGGGAACTTCTCATGGTCCAACAAGTCAAGATGTATCAACAGAACGAAAACACAAAAATGGAAGAATATCTTTCCTTATTAATATATTCCAAGTGCTTACAAAATCTGTCCACCTTGCGCACACAGCTATAGGGGTCCGCGCACTCTGCCATGGACTTCTACCTTTAGGCCTCTACACACTCAGCTGTAGATCCTCTACCTATGTTACAACCCAAGACTTAGACTTCTTACTTCAGAGCTACGACTCTCTTACATCGTATGTCTCTAAAACTACTTAGAGCTTAGTTCTTTTTATACAATCCCATGGTCTGCGGACCATGGGTAGATCTCTTTAAGCAAACATTACTTTAAAAAACTAAAGGTAGACTACCCTTTATGACACATGACACCTTCGCACTTCGCGACCACAAAACGTAGAGTTTTTACAATCTTATTACAAAATTTGACTCAAACATGGGTTTTTAGCCCCAAAATTGTACTTGGGGGATCCCTCTCCCAACAGGCCCCCAACACAAACATCGTGACTCACCCTCAATTCACTCAGTAGGTGTGGAGATATTTGCGTGAAGCACATCTATCTCAACTCGTATGACCGCTACCTCGGCCGTGCATTGAGTTGCTACCTGCTCAGCCACTGTTCCTGTGCTATCAGCCTGAAGTTTTTGTTGCGTCGCGTGTAGAGTCGCAAGCTTGGCTTCAATATTTCCTGTGACAACGTAAGCTTCCTCCAGCCAAGGCTTTAGTCTCACCTTCAGCACTATTTCCTTGTGCATTGCTGTGTCCACCCGTTCCTTCAGCTGCTTGGCCTCTTGCAACTTGGCTAGCCCCTCTATCAGCATGACGGCTCGTGCTATGCCCTTAACCTCCTCATAGCACTATTGTAGCTCGAATGCTTTCATCTATAGCCTTTTTTTATTGGGATCCTCCTGCAAGCTTGTCAGGACCTCAAAGGACTACTCAAACAATTGCGTGCAGTATACTACTGCACTATCCACTATCGCTACTACCTCTATGACAACAGTCACCTACCGTTCCTTTACTTCTAGTGGTGTTGAAGGTTTGGCCCTCAACTGTAGCTCAGTAATTTATAGGTTCAGCTATAACTGAATCCACGCTATCTCAGTTCAAGTGTCGCACACCCTTGTGGCCAACTTGTGGATGCTTACCTCAACTGCCTCCTCCTCTGGAATGGCCAACTCTGGGACCATTCGGCACACCTCCTCAATGACCTACATAATCCTCTTGTTTTGATTAGTCACCTTGGTATCAATAACGATGGAAGAATTTCTCTGTAGGGCCATCTGCTCATTGTTGATCCGTTGTTCGGTGATTATCTAGAGGGTGCAATGCTCTCAGGCCCTTAGTTCTGCAATTACTCCATCCTGTAAGAGGTAGAGTTCTTCATGCAAAAGCGCTATCAGGTTCAACCCAACCCCCTTCAGGACACTGACAGTGGGCGTATCATCCTTAGTTTCCATGGTCAGTACTTTCTCCGACAACACTATCACACTGGAAGCCTTCATGTGCAGCATATCATCAGCCTCTGAAGTACCGATAGCCAAGCTCGTAGATGTTGTTCAAATTTCTGCAGGGCCTCTGTAGTGGCATCCCTGACTGTGTCAATGATATCATGTATGACGCCCTCTGTCAGTGTGATAGGGTCCAACGAGGTCTTGGTTGCCTTTGGTTTCTTCTTGGACCCTCCCTTTTCCATCTCTCTTGGGTGCTTAATGCAGGCAGACATTCCTGAGGATCTGTGTCATGTTGTTCTATTTCAGGTGAAGGTGACCTCATGCCTTTGTCAGAGCCACACTCTATCCCACTTATCTACTTTCCTACCTGCTCTGCCTGGGCCTTATCAGTGGCCTCCTTTTTCCTTTTCTCGACCAGTTGTGCCATATTTAGCTTGGCCTCCTCCTTCTTCCTTTGCGTGGCAGACTTGCTCCCGCCGACTACCAAGTCTATTGTAGTGTGCCATTACTTAGGCAATTAATCAAGCACCGCATCAATGGTGTCATTCATGGCTAGATACGACAAGTCGTACCACTTCTATACAGGGTCCTTCCATGCCTTGATTGATACTTGATGGAAATCGGCTTTGAACTTGGTGTAGCCCTGCAGGTTGGCATACACCATGGGCGAATATCATGGCTTGCAATTGATGGCCATCCGGATGTTCATCTCCATCAAGATCTAGAAGATCTTGTTGTCCTTGACTCACTGTGCATCCTTGGTCACCCAAAACGAAGTGTACTTTGCTGATTCAGGGAGGTCTATCGTGACCTACAAGAACTAGTTATCCTCTAGTAGCTGCCACACTACCGGCACAATCAACAGAAAGAGGTACGCATAGTGGAACATCTTATTGAACTCTTATGAATCACGGAAATTCACCAGGAAATCTCCGCAAAGGTAGTCTGACTAGTTAAATTGGACTCCTTTAGCGCATTGTTGTATAAGTGCGACGATTGGCGTCAACACCTCATTGGCATGACACTTCCGCATCACCTTCCCTGTGAGGATCTGCGTGGCTAACTTCAGAGTGGGGTCACAGATGCTGCAAATAACATACTCGTTGTGAAGGTAGCAAGGATAATCCTGAGAAAGAGATGGACCCCTCTATGCTCTCAACTTTCTTGGAGACCTGTATGAAGTTACTGTGCAATAGTAAGGCTGTGAAAGGGTTATGAGAGCTCATCAATAGATGCCCTGGAACTGTGCTGGGTGAGCCGTGCGTGGTACGAAATATTGGAAAGCATAAAACAAGAACAAGATGGGAGATGAGATTGTCCGCGCGGATATGGGAGTATGAAATGGATCAAGTTATTTTGGACTTGGGGTCAGATGTGAATGTCCTACCAAAGAAGACTTGGGAATGAATGGGGAGACCTACACTGCAGTGGTCTCCAATTCATCTAAGGATTGCCAATCAATAGAAGATCACCCCTATGGTGCGGGTGCAAGGGGTGATAGTAGATATTGAAGGTGCAAGCGCGCTGGCTCATTTTGAAGTAATAGAGATAGTGGATGACAACAATCCCTATCCCACACTCCTGGGAATTGACTGGGCTACTGATATGAATTCGGTTATCAATCTAAAAAAATGAAAGATGATCTTTGAGAAGCAATCGCTACGCGTAATAGTACTGGTACATCCTGCTAAGGGATCGCGCTATACTAAACCAGTCTGCAATTATGAGAGTGATGACAATTTGGACTGTATCTATAAAATAACAGCATGAGATCAAGATTGGGTGAATCCCACTGCAAATGGGTGGATCACTTAGAATCATGAGAGTTCCTGAACTTCGGACTCCGATGAAGAGTTAGAACACTGACAGAATCGGTTACTTGAAGTGACAACACTAAATTGCAACATGATGACCCGATTGTTGCACTGCGTGTCCTCAGAGGTAAGGAATCTGCCTACTTATGATGGTCTAAATGAGTTAAATATTTTTTTGGATGCATTTGAAAGGGAGGTACCAGAAATGCAACACTTCCAGGCGTTGGACTGGGCACTACATGCTACGCCCGCAAGATGGTGGGGTGCACATAAGGGAAGCTTTGATGATTGGTGCGAATGTAGGAGGATGATGAGAACACGATTTGGGAAGCCGAAGATGTGAATGACATACAAGTATGATGGGTAGTATGATCCATGCACACACTTGGCCAAATGGGCCCAAGATTATGGAGAAATGCCCCAACCTGGGTGGGTGCACGTTTTCTTTCATACATTGGATATTGTCCCAATGAACTGGTATATAGAAGCAAAGCTCTACCACGGGACATGTGAATGGGATGTCCTGCATGAAGGATTCATGATGAAATTCAATTTTGAATATGGGTTTGATAGTATTGATGAAGCGCTACAAGAGGTGAAAGTAGCCATATTTTGGATACCACAGGATCCTTTAGACCTTATTCAGCGTGAAGGGACTACTCAACTGAGTCATGCGCTAGAATGTTATAATGTAACTATTGAAGAAGAGGATGAGGATCCGTAGAAGATTAACATTCTAGAAACAGAAGGTCACCATGAGGTTAACAGACCGTAGATTGAGAACCTTGATATAACCACACCATTGAAAACGAAACAAGTAAACATTGGTACGAAGGCAGAACCAAAATTCATGAAGATTGGGGACTACTACGATGACGCGACGGTGGATAAGGTCACTGAATTTCTCCATGAATACCAAGATTTATTCCCTTCAAAGTTTACAAATCTGAAGTGGATAATTGGGGACCTAGGTATGATGAATATCACATTAAAGGCCAACACGAAGCCAGTTAAGCAAATACCTTACCATCTCAATCCGAAATATAAGGAGAAGGTCCGCTTAGAGTTAGACAAGATGCTCATGGTAGGCATCATTGAGCCTATGGAGGAATCTGACTGGGTAAGCCAAATGGTGGTACAAGAAAAGAAGTAGGAGGATAAGGATAGGCGTGGATCTCAAGAAGCTAAATGACGCTTGTGTACATGATCCTTTCCTGACTCCATTCACTGAGGAAGTGTTGGACAATGTAGGTGGCTAGGAAGCATATTCCTTTACTAACGGGTTCTCGAGGTACCTCCAGATCAAAATCGTGCCAGAGGATAGGAGGAAGACAACCTTCGTGACTAAGTAGGGTTTTTTTTAGTACACTATAAGGCCGTTTGGATTGAAGAATGCACCTGCGATCTTCTCACGTTTAGTTGTGGCTTAATTCAAGGAATTTATTCATAAGTTCCTAGAGGTATATTTTGATGATTGGACGTGTTTGGGCTGGTTAAACACCATGTAGCAAGCTAGCACCTGATGCTGGATACTTTTTGAAGATACCAGATCATGCTTAATCCCAAGAAGTGTTTGTTTTGTGTTCCTTTTGGGAACTTGTTGGGGCATGTGGTTTGAAGACAAGGTCTAATGGTAGATCTCGCAAAGATAGCGGTGATATTGAACTTGGAAGCACCGAGGAGTGTGAAGAAGTTGCACATTACCCTCGGACATAAGCGATATTACAAAAAGTTTATCAAAGGCTATACCTAGATCACTGCGCCTATGGAGAAATTGTTGAAGAAGGATGTCACATTCTGCTGGAATAATGACATTAAGACGAGCTTGGGTATATTAAAAGAAAATATGGTGACCACAATGATTCTATTCTTCCCGGACTGGAAGAAAGAGTTTCATGTACATGTCAACGCGTCATGTATAACGTTGGGAGTAGTATTGACATAGGCTGGTGGAGAAGGCTTGGACCATCCTATTGTGTTCGCAAGCTGAAGATTATCCAAATCGGAGAATTGAAACACTTAATCCTTTGGGTTATATTAATATCTCAGCAAAGGGCTGCTATAAAACTTTACATAGTGATATAGATCAAAATAGTGGTGAGAAGAAGACAAAAAATAATAATAAACTATGTTCCAAAGGTTCAAGGCAATATACTTAAGCTTACATAAGATGCTGATGATTTATTGATTAGAGGGGATTAGCTAAATAGACAATTCATTAATCCATTCTCTTAATAGATGATCACTTCAGGAGCTTATAGGAATTAATTGAGTCACAGTTATTCCTACCTAGATATCTCTATAAGTCATAAGCATATGAAGAAAGACATAATGATTGATAACTAGAAAAACTTACAGGATAACACAAACTAAGTAAAACCAAATTCAGAATCCTCTGCTTTGTATTAAGGTTCTAGAAAGACTGAGTACATCAAGTGTCTACAAAAGCTTCCTTCACAGGTGCAACCAAGTTCAAAGTAGAATGAATAGTCACAACTTAACAAGTAATGAACAATGACTCTTGAACTTCGAACCCATAACAACTTGAGAAGAGAGTTATTTATACAATAATGAAACTAAGGAAATATCTTAAATTTGATTAAGATTTATTCTAGGAAAGGAAATATCTTCATACAAGAAGATAGGGGCAACGTTTTAGCTCCTTTCTTGTTGCCCCTCTTATTTAGGTTGTGCTAGATTTGTTGTTTGATATTTCGCCCCTTTAAGCTGCTTGATTGTTTGTATTGTTTGTGGAGTATTGAAGAAGGTATGTTTTTATTGATTATTTTGTCATATTTTCTTTAGAACTCATAAGCTCTTTGCATCATGAACTAGGTAGATAATAAGAAATCATGAGAAAATCTATAGGATTTATACGCAACATGAAAACACTAATAATTGTTATTTCTTATGCAGGAAAAGGGAAAAATGAAAGATTTCCATTCCAAAGAAAAAGACAGGGCCAAGTTAACTGTTGTCCCTTTGGCGGGGAACCATGTGCAAACAAGGTGATCTAAATTAAAACATATCAGCCAAGGAAAGGAAAAGGAGATATCGACTCGGTGCAAGAAAACAAACGGATAACTAGGAATTAATAGTTTTGCGAATCCCTCAGGATCCTCTGATCTTGAGGGATCACTGCCTTAACTATTTTTGCATCCCTGATATCTCCACTTTAGCTATTATAAAAAGGGGCAGTACTGCTAGCACGGGGGAGGATCGACTGTTATTTTTCTATGTAACTTTTCTCTGTATTTGAAACCTTGATCATCAACTCTCGTTGAGAAGTGATTCGTTGTAACTCTATTTTAATGCTTTAATATAAATCTGGCTGCTGTTCCGTCTTTGATCCTAGAATAATCTCAAGCAGTGTATCCCTGGAGGCTAAGGGCCCGACCCTGGTGGAACACTTACTCCTATGCCATTATCTTTAATTCATGCGTGGTTTTCATTATCAGCTTTGATCGGTAATCTGGTGTGTTTTGTTCTTTTGTATCACAGCTCTGTTATATTTACAATATCGTTCTCTGTAACATGAATGTTGTTTTGTTCATTTTGAATTTATGACGCATTTTTGTTCCTTTAGTCATTAATGTAACATTAATGTTCTTTACAGAATGCTATTGTTGTTTAATTATAGAGTAACTGGGTTGTAACAGTCATAAGTACTATATTAATCTATGGTTTATACTTAATTATGATTGTTGTTCTACTGATATCGCTGAATTACAATCGTTATTATTTATAACTAAGGTTGATATTTGTAGTACTGAAATCAGATTAATGTTTTTCTCAATACTAAGGTGTGCCATGTGTGTTATTTATCGTAGTTTATTGTGCATTTACATTTGGTTCCAAGTGTTGTTCTATATTTCATTACTAATCAGTTGTCATTCCATTTCCGTGTGTTGTCTGAGTTATTCCTAGAGTAAATAATGCTATCTGATTTATGTAGGATACGATTGTTGCACTTATTCCTGTAGATTAAAGTGTTGCAATTACATTTCTTAGTTGCTGTTCCATTTCCTAGTTACTGTTCCATTTCCTGTTATTTGTGTTCTCATTGCTTTGGTGCGTAGAACGATCTAAAACTGTAGTGGGTGTTGACATTTGTTGTCTAGTTCCCAGATTGATGATCTATTCTTTGATTGTCTTTAATTACATCAGTTTACAGAGGGATGAGTTACTATTACTGGAACCTTGACTGATAAACCGTCGAATGCATGATTTAGGCTTTAAAGTGCTTTGCTGTAAGTAAATCTTGTTTTAAGCATCCATTTACTCTTGTATTTTGAGCACTGTACTACTAGCATTACTCTAACAAATGACAGCCTCAAAATGAGTACACTCTTTGAGATAAAAAATCGTTCCTAGATTGACAAGTTAATGTGAGGTAATTAGAGGTGAAAAAGACCCTTTTTACGGCTCGACATTTTGGCGCCGTTATCGGGGAAGAGTGTAGACATTTGTTTCTTTTCCAGAGTAGTGTGAGAACCTATAAGGAAAGAACTGGGATTTAAAAAGGAAAGGTAAGAACCTGCGTGTGGAGTATGTAATAGCCCTGCTCCCCTGCCCACTTTCCTATAGATTTGTTGCTATCTTTTTTGGGTAGAACATAGTAGTTGATTATAGGGAATGACCAAGCAGGAAAAGCCTGAAAAAAATCCTAAACCTTTACCCAAGCCCGATAAAGCTAAGGGGCCAGTGACCCTTGGCCGATCGACCTTTATAGATGAAATCCTTAAAAAAGCAGAATCTTAGCCTTCAGTAGGACCTAGAAAAGTTGCTTCTAGACAGCCTACTAGTTCCCTTCAGGCCACAGGATCACCATCTGTAGCCTTTGCTGAGGTGCATAGTCAAACTGAAGAGAAAGATTTTCAAGAAATTGAAAATTCTAGCCCAAAATCATTGCAAGAAGGGAACCTTAGCAATCTTTGTGAAGGAAGAGGAGAAACAAGAGAAGCTGAAGAACCAAAATCTCCTCTTGGGGTAATACAGCCATTAAGTAGCCCAGATAAGGGAAGTGTTGCAAAAATCATTTATAACAAAGTTGAAGAAATTCAAGAACCTAAACCCTCCCAGACATTAGACACTCTCATCATCCCAGATAAAGGAAGTGCTATTAAGGCCATTCTCGTTAAAGCCATTCCCCCTCAACAACCTAGGAATACCCTCCTAGACATCCCAAAAGATTATTGGCATATATTTGACCAAATAGCCTAGAACCATCCAAACACCCAAACTTCTACACTGCAATAACCCATTGTGGATACTACAGCTAATGCACCTATGAAAGAAATTCCTCTCCAACATATTCCTACATTCCATGGCCTTACATCAGAAGATCCGGATGCATTTTTATTTGAATTTGACGTGCTGTGTAGAGGATATGAATATACCACCGACCCCTAGAAACTAAAATTATTTCCCTCAACATTAAAGGGGGCTGCTCTAATATGGTTTATGCGATTAGGTGGTGGTGTTATAAATAACTAGACCCAAATGAAAGAGTCCTTTCTAAAAAAATATCAGGACTATTGTAGGTCTAGGGAGTTAAAAGATGAAATATTTCAGATGGTAGCTAGACCAAATGAAACATTAGAAGAATATGTAGAGCGTTTCCAGTAAAATCTTCAAAGATCTCCTTATGCATCATTACCATTACCTAATAATGTATTAAAAACAACATTAATTAGGGGAATGAAGGAACAATGGATTGAAACACTCAACATTATGGGGAAAGGAGATATTTATTAGGAAAATTTTGCTGACATTATTGATTTATGTATCAGGAGCTCGAGAGGCAGCACAAGACTAAAACCAGCAGAACATGATCGGTTTACAAGAGATAATAAAATTTCAGCAGAAGGAGTAACTCGTGCAGAAATTAGAAATTTATTAGAAAATTTTAAAACTGACATATTAGGGACACTAACAACACAACTTGATATTATGCAGGCCAATCAAAAGCAAGCAGAAGCAAAACAGAATTTGGCAGTCTTCTGTCCCAGATGCAGAAAGAAACACAGTCATAAGGAGTGTCCATTAGATGCAGTCCACATTTGCACCATCTGTACAAAAGACCATTCTACAGAGAGCTGCCCCTCACTTCCTGGATTGAAAGTAGTATACAAGGAAGGAGAAGAAGAACCAGAACCAGTGTATCTACTCAATCAACGCTGTCAATCGCAGCCACGACAATTAGGTATGTTTTCAGACCCAGATTCTTCTTTTCAGCCTCCACAATATCATGCTCAACAATATAATACAATGTGGCAAAATCAACCTCCCTTCTTGAATTGGTCACAGTAACCATTTCCTTCATCACCTCCATGGCCAAATCAAGCAAACCAACCCAATTGGCCAAATTTTTCCTATACCCCACTATATTGGAAAAACAATGCATATCCAGCACAATGGGCTCCTCCTACTTCATAGAGTCAAGTCTGGCAGACAAACTGGCAAAGATCGATGAATCAGCCAGTAGGAACCGTCCCACTCCCTCAACCTACATTACCAGCATTACAAAAAAACCCCATCCTAACTTAAGACCGCAACTCCTAGCCCAACCCAACCCCAATCCAAATAATAGACTGGTCCAATCCATTCAAATAATTGAGACACCAGAGATAGGAACCGATCTAAGGGAGTGTAATGGCCTTCAATTAAGATCTGGGCATATCATCGAAACAGAGGGAGATAAAACAACTCAAGTTGAAAATAAGTTACCTACACAACAACCGCTACAAGAAGAGGACGTGACTAGACAACAAATTCATGACCCAACAACCACATCCTCTCCCCATTCCCAGAGTGATTAATTATACCTCGACCTATACAACACCCTAATTTTGATATTCTGGGAGAACTGAAAAATCTGTACATAAAAATCTCATTCCTCCAAGCCATTCAAGACATCCCCATATATGCAAGGACTATCAAAGAATTATGTATAAAGAAACCAAGGAGGAAAATAACAAGCAACCCAAAAGTCCAAGTAGTTGGCACTCTATCCAATTTATTATCAGGGAAAGAAACACCCATTAAATACGAAGACCCAGGAAATCCAATAGTAACCGTACAAATTAATGGACAAACCTTCTCAAATGCCTTAGTTGATCTAGGAGCTGCAATTAATATCTTAACAACCACCACTTGCCAAAAACTGGGCATTACATCAATAGAACCGACCTCCACTTTATTAGAACTGGCTGACTGATATGTGGTTAGGCCAGAAGGCACACTACATGACGTCATGGTATCCATTTACTCCTGGGAGTATCCGGCCGATTTTCTGATAATAAACCCCAAAAACTGACCTAATGGACATCCATTAATTTTAGGTAGACCTTGGCTTGCAACTGTCGATGCTTATATTGGCTGCCGACAAGGCGGGGGGGCAAATACCAAGAATCTAGCTTTATATCCCCCAGCGCAGCCAAGTGTCACAATAATAAAAAATAACAAGCATCTTGTATCATACCTTACCAAAAATATTAGATCTCCATTAACCATAGAAGAGGCCCTCGATTTCAAAGACCAAACAGAAGACAATGCCATTAACAATTTTATTAGCCAAACCGAAGTGAGATCTCGCATACAATGTCACATGATAGAAGCAACATTTGATAATGAATTAGAAGAATATCCTCTTAAAGAAATGCACGATCAAACAATACCTACTACCTCTTTCTCCAATAGTAAAATTGTAGAAATTGAGCCAGGAAAGACTTTAAACATTAATGACAACCTAACTTCCAAACAAGAAAAAAAACTCATCCAACTATCGAGGAAATATAAAGAAGCATTTGCATGGGACTACCTTAATATGAAAGGAATTGATCCCCAATTATGTACACACCACATTTACATAGAAAAGGATGCGAGACATGTTCGCCAAACACAAAGGAGACTTAATCCTCATCTAAAAGATGTTGTAAAAGCTGAACTTCAAAAACTTTTAGATGTCAACTTCATCTACCCTATCTCCGATAGTAAATGGGTCTCTCCACTTATTGTGGTACCAAAGAAGAATGGAAAGTGGATGATTTGTGTAGATTATAGAGAACTAAATAAAGCAACACAAAAAGACCACTTTCCCCTTCCATTCACTGACCAAGTATTAGAAACTTTGGCAGGGAAGAAATTCTTTTCTTTCTTAGACGACTTCAGTGGATACAATCAGATTTAAATTGCCCCTGAAGACCAACACAAAACCACTTTTACTTGTCCCTAGGGAACATTTTCCTATAGAGTTCTACCTTTTGGCTTATGCAATGTTCCTGCCACATTTCAAAGGGCTATCCTCAACATCTTTTAAGACTTAATAAATGAAGGGCTCGAACTATACATGGATGACTTTACACCATACGGAGATGATTTTGACCCAGCATTGGACACACTGGAAAAAGTTCTGCAACGCTCCATTGCCACCAAGCTTTGTTTGAGCCATGAAAAATGCTATATGATGATGACTGAAGGACTTATTCTAGGCCATTAGATCTCAGTAGCTGGCATACAGGTAGACCCAGACAAAATTCGAATAATTTTGCTAATTCCCACTCCCACCACTCAAACAAAGGTACACAGTTTTCTCTGTTGTGTGTGGAGCATGATTGTTCAAAGGTCTTTGTTCCAGCTGGATATATACCCGGGAAGTCTTGTACACCCCTCCACGCGGGGGGGTGCGGGGGGGACTTGTCCCCCGCGGGGGTCCGGGGGGGCCGATCTCCCCCAGCTGGGGGGTCCGGGGGCCAGTGGTCCCCCGGTGGGGGCTCGGGGGCACGTTATACAGTGATAATCAAAGTGCCATTCATCTTGCAAAGAACTCAACATTTCATTCCAGGACTAAACACATACATCTCAAGTACCATTTCATACGATCAGTGTTGGAAAATGGAGAGTTGAAGCTGGAAAAGATACACACTAGCAAGAATCCTGCAGATATGCTAACAAAAGTTGTAACCAGGGAGAAATTGAGAACATGCTAAGTTTCAATTGGTCTCCAAGGATGACGATGAAGATGAAAAACAGCTAGGTCCAAAGAGGAGTCGTTGTCCAGCAAATGAAGCAGCAGTGGAGTTGCTACAATCATTCTCCAAGTGGGAGATTGTTGTGTGTGGAGCATGATTGCTCAAAGGCCTTTGTTTCAGCCGGATGTATACCCCAGGAAGTCTTGTACACCCCTCCACATGGGGGGGTGCGGGGGGGACTTGTCCCCCTGTAGGGGTCCGGGGGGCTCGATCCCCCCCGGCTGGGGGGTCCGGGGGCCAGCGGTCCCCCGCGGGGCTCAGGGGCAGCGCCCCGCCCGAAGCTAAAAACAAATGTAAAATTGACCTGTAAAAGTATAGTAATTTCTAGTCAATCTAGGTCGTTCATTAGGCGAATGATCTAACGGTAGAACTTATGTTTAGTTTAGGGTTTTTTTCCCTAGAAGGCAACACCCTCTCTTTGTATGAGGGTATTGTATTTGAGGTTGCGAAATAGATGTGCATTCTATGAGCGAGAAACAAAGAGGTGAGACTGTGAGAGAAAATAGAGGATATTACAGTGGATTTTCTGTAGATTGTGTCTCTTCATTTTGCTGGATAATAGAAAGGAAGGACTGGCTGTTCGGGTTGGACGTAGCCCAAACTGGGTGAACCAAGTATATCTGTGTCTCTCTTGTTTTGTGCCTTTTCTGTGTTTATATTTCTGCAATATTTTATGTGTTCCATTGCTCCATAATATATAATTTTCTAACAACTGGTATCAGAGTCGAAGGTCCATTTGGCTGATAAACTCGCAGGAAAGAAGGGTTCCTGGTTCGAGTGGGAGCAATGGTGGAAGATGGTAAGTTTAGGGTGGAGAAATTTAATGGCCAAAACTTCTTGCTATGGAAGATGTAGATGGAAGATTATCTATATCAGAAAGATCTATACCTACCATTGGGCGGAAAAACAAAGATGCCGACGGGTATGAAAGACGAAGAATGGAACCTTCTCGATAGAAAGGCACTCGGAACAATACGATTATGCCTTGCTGCGTCAGTCACCTTCAACATTTCGAAGGAAACCATGACTGAGGGTTTGATGCAGACGTTTTCGAAACTATATGAAAAACCCTCGGCCTCAAACAAGGTATTTCTTATGAAACGGTTATTTAATATGAATATGTCGGAAGGTGGATCTGTTGCAAACCATTTAAATGATTTTAATACAGTTACAAGTCAGTTACGTTTTGCAGGGGTAAACTTCGATGATGAAGTTAGAGCTCTGTTATTCTTGTGCTCATTACCAGATAGTTGGAATGGTTTGGTAATGGCCATTAGTAACTCTGTTTCTAGATCTAGTACTTTAAAGTTTGATGATGTTGTCGGTGCTATCCTTAGCGAGGAAATGCGACAGAAAAGCTCCGATGATACATCTGGAAATGCTTTGAGTGCAGAGTCTAGATGAAGAAAAATGGAAAGAGGAAAGAGCTCAGGATATCACAGTAAATCAAGGAAAGGCAGATCCAAGTCCAGATCGGGGATAGTGTGCTGGAAATGTGGAAAGAAAGGACACCTAAAGAAAGACCGTAGATCTCAGAAGGGAAAAGAAGGAGATGCACAGCAAGAAAACAATCATGAAGCAAATGTGACAGGTGAGGTGTTACAAGATGCTTTGATTCTTTCTTTCAAAAATATTACTGATTCCTGGGTGGTAGATTCAGGGGCTTCATTCCATGCCACACCTGATAAGAAATACTTTCATGACTATGTTCAAGGAGATTTTGGACAAGTTTGGCTGGGTGATGATAAACCCTGTAAAATCGTTGGAATGGGTAAGGTTCTTGTAAAACAGCAGAATGGAAACCAATGGCTATTAAATTAGGTAAGGCATGTTCTGGATCTAAAGAAAAATCTGATTTCAACAGGGCAGTTAGGCGGTGAAGGTTGTGTGACAACTTTCACAGATAAAGCTTGGAAGGTCACCAAAGGAGCCCTGGTAATAGCAAAAGGCGAAAAGTTTGGTACATTGTATTTATGCAATGGTATTTCTAACTCTGTTAATGCTTTAACTTCCAAAGGAGCAGATACAACATTATGGCATCATAGGCTCAGACACATAAGTGAAAAGGGGATGAAGATTCTTCACTAAAGGAATTTGTTGCCGGGTTTGAAGAATGTTGATTTGGACTTCTGTGAGAATTGCATTTATGGAAAACAGAAGAGAGTCAGATTTCTCAGAGTTGGGAAAGAAAAGAAGAATGAAAAATTAGAGCTTGTGCATACAGATGTATGGGGACCTGCTCAGGTATCATCTCTCGGTGGCTCTCATTATTATGTTACTTTTATTGATGATGCAACTAGAAAAACTTGGATTTATTGTATTATGAATAAATCTGATGTATTTGATACTTTCAAGAAATGGAAAGCTTTGGTTGAGATTGAGACAGGAAAGAAATTGAAGTGTCTTAGATCAGACAATGGAGGTGAATATTGCAGCAAAGAGTTTGATAGGTACTGTTCAGAGCATGGAATTCACAGAGAGAAGACAGTTCCAAGAACACCACAAGAAAATGTTGTGTCAGAAAGGATGAACAGAACAATCATGGAGTGTGCAAGGTGCATGAGATTGCATGCAGGATTACATTTACAGTTTTGAGCAAATGCTATAGATACTGTTGTTTATCTAACAAATAGAGGGCCTTCAAGTTCCTTGGATTGTGGTGATCCGGAGGAAGCATGGATAGGTAAAAAGGTAAACTACTCTTTTTTAAAGCATTTTGGTTGTGAGGCCTTTGTCCATATTGATAAAGAAAATAGAACAAAGCTTGAAGCAAAGTCAAAGAAATGTACCTTTATTGGATATGGTGTTAATGATTTTGGTTATCGCTTATATGATTATGAAAATCACAAAATCATTAGGAGCAGAGATGTAATATTAAATGAAAAGGTCTTGTATAAGAATCAGTTCCAGGAAAAGAAACAAGAAAAAGAAAACAAGGAATATGCAGTTCTTGATGAAATCACTAAAAAGGTAAAGGTGACTGAAAATAATAATAATCAACAACAACAACCACCACAACAACAACGGGCACCCCAACCACCTGAAAGTGGTGTTAGAAGATCTACCAGAATAAATAGACCCCTTGAACGATACTCTCCTTCATTATATTATTTATTGTTGACTGATTCTGGTGAACCCGAAAGTTATGAAGAAGCAATGCAGGTTGAAAGCAGGAAGAAGTGGGAGGTAGCCATGGAAGAAGAGATGGACTCCTTAATGCATAACCAGACTTGGGATTTAGTCAGGTTGCCTGCATGAAAAACTACATTAAATAATAAATGGGTTTACAGGCTAAAGGAAGAAGATGGAGGAAAACAAAGGTATAAAGCTAGACTTGTGGTGAAGGGGTTTGCACAGAAGAAAGGTATTGATTTTGATGAAATATTTTCTCCTATTGTTAAAATGACTTCAATCAGAACCATTTTAAGTCTTGTAGCAGCTGAAGGTTTGCATCTTGAGCAGTTAGATGTAAAGACAACCTTCTCCATGGGATTTGGAGGAAGAGATATATATGCAGCAGCCACAAGGATATGAGGTGAAAGGGAAGAAGAAACTAGTGTGCAGGTTGAAGAAGAGCTTGTATGGCTTAAAACAGGCTCCAAGGCAGTGGTATCTAAAATTTGACAAGTTTATGTCTGAACAAGGTTATACTAGATGTCACTCTCATCATTGTGTTTATTTGAAAAAGCTAAATGATGTCAGCTATATTTATATTGTTATTGTATGTAGATGACATGCTTGTTGCAGGATCTAACATGCAGGAAATAAATGTGCTCAAAAGAAAATTGGCAAATTCATTTGCAATGAAGGATTTGGGAGCTGCAAAACAAATCCTTGGTATGAGAATAACTAGAGACAGGAAAAATCATAAATTAACATTGTCTCAGAATGAGTACATACAAAAGGTGTTGAAAAGATTTAACATGCACAATGCAAAACCAGTTAGTTCACCTTTTGCTAGCCATTTCAAAGTTAGCAAGGAAATGTGCCAAAAGACCCAAGAAGACATGGATTATATGTCCAAAGTTGCATATGCATCAATAGTTGGAAGCTTAATGTATGCAATGGTCTGCACAAGGCCTGATATTGCACATGCAGTGGGAGTTGTAAGCAGGTACATGAACAATCCAGGAAAGGAACATTGGATGGAAGTGAAATGGATTCTCAGATATTTGAAAGGTACCACAAATCAAGCATTATGCTTTGGTGGTTCAAACATCTCCCTACAAGGATATGTTGATGCAGATATGGCAGGCGACAGAGATAACAGGAGGAGCACTACGGGATATGTATTTACTATTGGAGGAATAGCTGTCAGTTGGGTTTCAAAAATCCAAAGTGTTCTTGCACTTTCAACAACAGAAGCAGAGTATGTTGCTGCTACAGAGGCTAGTAAAGAAATGATTTGATTACAAAGATTTATGGGTGAATTGGGTAAGGAGCATGATATGGGCACGATATACAGTGATAGTCAAAGTGCCATTCATCTTGCAAAGAACTCAGCATTTCATTCCAGGACTAAACACATGCAGCTCAAGTACCATTTCATACGATCAGTGTTGGAAGATGGAGAGTTGAAGCTGGAAAAGATACACACTAGCAAGAATCTTGCAGATATGCTAAAAAAAGTTGTAACCAAGGAGAAAATGAGAACATGCTCAGTTTCAATTGGTCTTCAAGGATGACGATGAAGATGAAAAACAGCCAGGTCCAAAGAGGAGCCGTTGTCCAGCAAATGAAGCAGCAGTGGAGTTGCTACAATCATTCTCCAAGTGGGAGATTGTTGTGTGTGGAGCATGATTATTCAAAGGTCTTTGTTTCAGCTGGATGTATACCCCAGGAAGTCTTGTACACCCCTCTGTGGAGCACCTGGAAGGTATGCTTTTTGATAAGTAATCTAGTGGTTTTTCAAATACTATTTCTAATCTTTTCTGCATATTGAGCCTAAAAACATAAGGGTTTTGGTAAATTATGTGAAAATGGACAAACGAAGCTCAATCACTAATAATCGATGTTTTCTATGCAGAAGGACGCGGAAATAGGGGATTATCGAGTAAAAACGAGAAGCGCAAGGAAAGTAACTGCTGCCCCGTCGACAGGGAACCGGATGTGGACAAGATCAAGTAAAATTGGAGCCGAATAATCCAGGAAAAGAGCGCAGGATACCGTGACGGAGAACGCAAGAGACCTGAACGATTAAGCGAATCCCTCAGGATCTTCGATCCTGAGGGATCACTGCTTTAAAGCTTATCTTTTGTATCTAGACATCTCCGTCAGTTATGTTATATAAAGGTACCACGCCATCGAGCGTGGGGGGATGACTGTTATTATATTATAAACTCAGAACGATTTTGATCACTGAGCTTTTGTAAGATCTGATTTTGTACACTTTTGTTATGCAATCAATATAAAGGATTTGGTGTTCACTTCGTTTCTGTATTTGAAGTAACTCTAAGCAGTGTACCATCGTAGCCAAGGGCCCAGCTCCGACGGTCACTTGCTGTTGTATCATACGGTGATTTGTGTGGTTTGCTTATTTCTTTCATTACAGTAATCCGATACATTTCTTATATGATAGACTATGCTTCTTAATTAATATCTGAATCTGAATAAGTTCTGTAATTCACGTCTCTGTATTACACAAACTGAATCTATTCGAATTGCATCCATTTCTACAGCAAGTTATTGGCATGAATGTTATCATTATTGGATTCATATGAAATAATTACTTGTGAGACTTGAAGATAATATCACTTTGTTCAGAACCATAGTCGCATCATACATTGCTCTCGGATCGCTACAGTAGTACAGACCGTGTACATACTTCAGGATTTGCTGTTCCATTTCATTACTGCTGTTCCACTTTAAGAATTGTTGTTCCATTTTACTTTCATTAATCTGCCTTTATTGCTTTCGCGTGATAGCAGGCCTAAGGCTGTCGTGAGCCCAGCAAGACGCTGCCTAGCTCCCTGACCTATAAGCCCATGCTTTGGTTTCCTTTCTTTATCAGTTTCTAAAGGGAAGGGTTATTGGTTTCGTACCCTTGACTAATCATTTGCCTTGTGTGATTTCATTTTCTGAATTGGTTTAGTTACAGCTTAGTGATTGTTTCCTTTCAAGTCATTAGAACGCTATACTACCGAGCACTACTTGGACAGAATAGCCTCGGATTGAGTTACTCCTTGAAAGAACAAAACGATCCCGGATTGACTTAATAATGTGGAATAATTGGTGGTGTGAGAGACCCTAGTTATAGCTCTACATTTTGGCGCCGTTGCCGGGGAAGGGGTAATAGCCATTTGTCCTTTATAGAGTAGTGCGCAAATCTGCTAGGAGGGAGTTGGATTTTAAAAACGGAAGGTAAGAACCTGCGTACAGAGCATGTAAAAGCCCTGCTCCACCGTCCGCTCTCTTAGTAGAATTGCTGGTTAAATAGGATTTAGTAGTTTACTTGGAGTGCATGACTAAGCAAAAAAAGTTAGAAAAAGATCAAAAGCCTCCATCCAAAGCTAAGGGGCCAGTGACCCTTGGGCGAAAAACCTTCATAGACGAAATCTATAAGAGAGCCGACTCTCAGCCATCAGTGGGTTATAAGAAAGTCAATTCTAAACAGCCTACTAGTTCCCTTCAGGCCTCGGGATCACCATCCGAAGCCTTTGCTGAGGTGCACAGTCGAACAGAGGAGCAGGATTTTCAAGAAATTGAAAATTTGACTCCTGGACCATTGCACGAAGGGACCCAAAGTAACCTTTGTGAAGGAGAAGGAGAAACAGGGGAAGTTGAGGAACCTAGATCTCCTATTGAATTGAACCAGCCTTTGAATAGCCCGGACAAGGGAAGCGCTGTAAAAATCCTTGTTGAAGGAATTCATTCACCGAAAACAGTTGCGGCCATTATCATCCCTGACC
Source organism: Pinus tabuliformis (assembly GCA_031772625.1). Lineage (NCBI taxonomy): Eukaryota > Viridiplantae > Streptophyta > Pinopsida > Pinales > Pinaceae > Pinus > Pinus tabuliformis. The sequence continues at coordinate 1,561,200,043 of CM062804.1, forward strand.
AAGGGAGTGGTGTCAAGACAATCCCTGTTAAGACTATCCCTCCTCAACCAAGGAACACTCTCTTGGAAATTCCTGAAGATTACTGGCATATATTCGATCCCATGGCGCAGAACCAGCCAAACACCCAGACCTCCACATTGCAATATCCGATAGTAGATTCTGCAGCAAATGCGCCCATGAAAGCCATCCCTCTCCAGCATATTCCCACATTTCATGGCCTCACATCAGAAGATCTGGATGCCTTTTTGTTCGAATTTGATGTATTATGTAGAGGATACGATTACACCACCGACCCCCAGAAACTGAAATTGTTCCCCTCTACATTAAAAGGGGCTGCGTTGAGATGGTTTATGGGCTTAGGTGGTGGGGTTATTAACAATTGGGATCAAATGAAAGAAGCCTTTTTAAAGAAATACCAAGATTACTGTAGATCGAGGGAACTAAAAGATGAAATCTTTCAAATGTCAGCCAGACCAAACGAAACCTTAGAAGAATATGTGGAACGTTTCCAATATAACTTGCAGAGATCCCCTTATGCATCACTACCTCTGCCTGATAACGTGTTGAAAACTACATTAATTAGAGGTATGAGAGAGCAATGGATCGAAACGTTAAACATCATGGGGAAAGGAGACATTTATCAGGAAAATTTTGTTGATATCATTGATCTGTGTATCAGGAGCTCAAGAGGTAGCACGAGGATAAAACCAGCGGAATACGATCGCTTCCCCAGAGATAACAGAACATTAACAGAGGGAGTAACACGGGTAGAACTTGGAAATTTGCTAGAAAATTTTAAAACTGATATCCTGGGAACACTAACTACACAACTTGACATTGTGCAGGCTAAACAAAAGCAAGCGGAGGCAGAGCAAAATCTAGCCATTTTTTGCCCACGATGCAGGAAGAAACACAGCCACAAAGAATGCCCGCTGGATACAGTCCAAATATGTGCTATCTGTACCAAGGACCACCTGACCGAAAGCTGCCCTTCACTGCCTGGTTTGAAGGCAGTATACAAAGAAGCAGAAGAGGAGTCAGAACCGGCGTATTTTGTTAACCAGCGTCGCCAATGGCAGCCTAGGCAACCAGGTATGTTTTCAGACCCCTCCTCTTCTTTTCAACCCCCGCAGTTCAGTACTCAGCAACAGAACATGTGGCAAAATCAGTCCCAACCCCCGTTTTCAAATTGGTCACCTCAAATGTTTCCTACTCCAAATCCTTGGATGTCCCAATTTGGTTGGCCAAACTGCCCTTATCCTCCATCATATTGGCAGAATAGTTCCTATCCTCCACAGTGGACCCCTTCCACTTCGCAAAGCTCATACTGGCAGACAAGCTGGCCAAGACCGACATATCAGCCAGTAGGATCAATACCACTCCCTCAACCAACTCTGCCAGCTTTACCACAAAATCCCCAGCCTAATCTGAGACCGCAACTCCCAGCCCAACCTAATCCCAACCCTAATAATAGGCCAGTCCAATCTATTCAAATCATAGACACATCAGAGATTGAGTCTGACCTAAGGGAGTGCAACGATCTTCAGTTAAGATCGGACGAATAGTAGAAACAGAGGGAGACAAAATGGTTCATATTGAAAATCAGTTACCTGTAGAACAACCCCCACAGCGGGAGGATGAAAACAAAGAGCAAAACAATAAGCAAGCAAGCACATCCTCTCCTCCTTTCCCAGAACGATTAGTCATATCTCGACCTATACAACCTCCAGACTTTGACATTCTGGGAGAATTACAAAATCTGTATATAAAGATTCCATTCCTCCAAGCTATACAAGATATTCCTATATATGCAAAAACCATAAAAGAATTATGCATCAAAAAATCAAGGAGGAATACAAACACTAACCCTAGAGTCCAAGTAGTTGGTACTTTATCTGACCTATTATCAGGAAAGGAGACACCTATCAAATATGAAGATCCCGAGAACCCAATTGTGACCGTTCAAATCTATGGCCAAACCTTGACTAACGCTCTAGTCGACCTGGGAGCTACAATCAACATTTTGACAACCTCCACTTGCCAAAAGCTTGGCATTACGTCAGTAGAACCTACTTCTACTCTGTTAGAATTGGCAGATCGATCTGTAGTTCGACCAGAAGGTACTCTGAATGATGTCATGGTTTTCGTAGATTCATGGGAGTATCCCACAGATTTCCTGGTAATTAATCCTAAAACCCGACTAGATGGACATCCGTTAATCCTAGGCAGACCCTGGCTTGCTACTGCCGATGCCTACATTGGCTGCCGGTAGGGAAACATGACTATAGCTAAAGGACCCGATGTTAAAAATTTAATTTTGTACCCTACAGCTCGGCCAAGCCTGCCAATGATTAAAACTAACCCTTATCCTGTATCATATCTCGCTAACAATATTAGATCTCCATTAACTATACAGAAGGCGTTAGATTTCAAAGATCAAACAGAAGACGACGCCATTAACAATTTTATCAGTCAAACTGAAGCTAGAAAACATATGCAGTGTCTTATGATAGAGGCAGCATTTGACAATGAGCTAGAAGAAGACCCCTTAAAAGATCCGCATGATCAGACAATACCAGTAACTGCTGTTGCTAATACTAAAGTAGTGGAAATTGAACCTGGTAAGACTCTGAATATTAACGCTAATCTTACACCAGATCAAGAGATAAAACTTGTTAATCTGTTACAAAAGTACAAAGATGCATTTGCGTGGGATTACCCCGACATGAAGGGGATTGATCCTCAATTATGCACCCATCACATCTATATAGAGAAAGACGCAAGACCTGTCCGTCAGCCGCAAAGGAGACTCAACCCGCACCTAAAAGAGATAGTGAAAGATGAACTTCAGAAGCTCTTAGATGTTAACTTTATTTACCCTATCTCTGACAGTAAATGGGTTTCTCCCCTTGTGGTGGTACCAAAGAAAAATGGAAAATGGAGGATCTGCGTCGATTATAGGGAGTTAAACAAGGCTACACAAAAGGATCACTTTCCCCTCCCATTTATAGATCAAGTATTGGACACGTTAGCAGGGAAGAAATTTTTTTCCTTTTTGGATGGCTTCAGTGGATATAACCAAATCCAAATTGCCCCTGAAGACCAGGATAAAACTACCTTTACGTGCCCTTGGGGAACATTTGCCTATCGTGTATTACCCTTCGGCCTATGTAACGCCCCTGCTACATTTCAAAGAGCTATTCTCAGTATTTTTGCAGACCTAATGAACGATGGACTTGAGGTGTATATGGATGACTTCACACCGTATGGGGATGAATTTGATCCAGCTCTGGATACCCTGGAAAAAGTTTTACAACGCTGCATTGCTACCAGACTCTGCCTGAGCCACGAGAAGTGCTACATGATGATGACGGAAGGAATCATCCTAGGGCACTACATTTCAGCAGCTGGTATCCAGGTAGACCCCGCTAAAATTCAGATTCTTTTGCTCATCCCTACCCCCACTACTCAAACAGAGGTACGTAGTTTCCTTGGATTTTCTGGATATTACAGACGCTTTATAGAACATTATTCACGAATTGCAGCACCTCTATATGCTCTGACAGGTAATGTCGATTTTTTGTGGACAGATAAATGCGACCAAGCTTTTAAAGAATTGAAAAAGCTCCTGTCAATAGCTCCAGTCCTTCGAGGACCAAACTGGAATCTGCCATTCCAGATCTCATCGGATGCCTCGGATACAGCAATCGGTGCAGTCCTAGGACAAGAAGAGGATATGAAGCCATACGCTATTTACTATATTAGCAAAAATTTATCCTCTGCTGAGCTCAATTATACTGTTACTGAAAAGGAATTTCTCGCTGTAATCCATGCTGTTAATAAATTTAGGCATTATATTACAGGTTACCCTGTTGTGTTATATACAGATCATTCTGCTATTAAATATCTAGCAAACAAACCTGTTACGAACCATCGCAATGAACATAAAAGCATGATATACCGAAACCTGCATATCATAAATCACTATTATTTTAACAGTCAGTATATATAAGAAGTCAAGAGGAAGGACATTAACTTTCGTCTTTACTGTCATTATCTTGTTCCTGAACCATGGTTTGGTAATTTTTATCATGTCAATTTCCCTAAAAACTTTCTTGATCATTACTCAGGAATATGAGCAAACAATTTATATCTGTCTGTTGGGATTGTAAGACTTCTTCCACCATTCCCCGCTCTTAAGGAGTGCGGAACCACCCTTATGTGTAATCGAACAAAGAAAAAAGAAGTGTGCTGCAAAAGAAAAAAATATATATATATAAAAACAAGATATGAAATTGTCAAATGTAGGATAGGGGGTCTCATTCAGAGCCAGCCTACCATGATCATAAGGATGGAAATGAAGTGGCATACCCATTACGGCCACCACACCAGGGATATGGTCCAAAGGTAAAATAACAAGCAAACCTTGGAACAGGAGGTCTCATCACGAGCCGGCCTGACCACGTTTCGTGACTACCTTGTGAATGGCATTATGGTTATCTGGTCACCAAGCCAGCATAATGGCCTGCATTTTGACAAAGCACTTTTCAGTAGATACACAAAGGATAATGGTTCCGGAGGGTGAGATAAACAACTTTGCCAAGGTTATGAACACCTGTTGGCAGCAGAGATCTGTTAATGGCATTGGAGTCGTAATGTTTACACCAACAGGTATGATATTAAGTCTGTTTGTCTTTTATTTCCTTCGCATGTATCATATGTCACACCCTAATATAATTATCGCATGAGCATTATCACCAATCATGGCAACGGAATTGACAATGACTACTGGAGACTTGGTACAGTTGACAGACGTCCAACCCTCGGTTCCTCATTATATCACACTGGCTTATCTTAAAAGCGATCCATTTTTCTGCCTCGGTTTCGGTACTTCATTGTCTTTTTACAACATGGCATAATTTCCACTTGCTGAACTTTATGATTTGACTCCCGACTGGCTGCTGCTCCTCTCTTTGACGGCTGGGGCAGCCTATCAGATCGCGGGGGGGAGGTGACCTCATTACTCCAATGGTTACGTGGCTGCACACCATTCGGGCAAAATAATAACACGATTTAACGGTATGATGATTTCATTTTACGGACTGCCACCCACGGTCTTTCTCTTTGCTGCATGCTCTGCGAAAATCCTTCCTAAAAATAGCATCGAGTACCCTCTCTGTTCGGTAAATACCGCGGACAGTTGCTGTGTCATTCCCGAGTTCATTCTTGAGAGTAAGCTATGGGTGGGAAAACAATCCGAAGTGAACCGCACAAGCTGATCGCGTCTGATGCTGCCCGCGAAATTCTGGAAAATGCAGGATGGTTGAATTATTTCAACCGCCTGCAAGAATCGAACGAGGCTGTAGCATTGGAATTCCTGCAAAATCTGCAGGAAAACCACTCTATATTCAGAGGAAAGCGGATAGAAGTCACGGAGGACATTATTGCAGAAACCTCAGGATTACCAGCTGTTGGACCCAGATGGGAGCTGAAGAAGGAAAGACTGCAGAAAGCAATGGAAACTTTCCAAAGCGAAGGCCAAAGTCTGACAGTCAAAGGGAAAGGAGTTCTGCCGACGACACTGGGGGAACCCTGGACCGAGCTGGCAAAAATAGTGCAGAGCTATATCACCTGCGAGGGGAGAAAAGATGTGGTAAGGGCTCGTCACTTAAAACTTCTAGCTGTTTTGAAGGGAAAATGCTCTGTAAATCTCCCTGCCTTTTTAAATTCATTATTACATGATGCGGCCCAAATTTTGAAGAAAGCTCAGCACACAGAGACGGTTGTTAGCCACCACGGACTGATTCGGCTAATAATAAGCCACAGTCTTGCCCAACAGCAAGGCACTTGGGAGGAATTGGTTGAAACAGTCAAAGTGGGACTGGCTTTACCTCGAACCTCCAGCACACTGGAACGTTCAGAAGAACACAAGGCGCCAGCAGCAGAAAAGCATGCTGTTTCAAAATGAAAGCAGTCCTCTAGCACGCCGGAACAATCAGAGAAACGTAAGAAGTCGGCGGCAGAAAAACATGCTGTGTCGAAACGGAAGCAATCCTCCGATACGCTGGAACGACCAGAGGAACCTAGAGAACCTGTTGGCACTCCCAACCTGCCTGAAAGACCCAGGAAGTCAGCTCGATTGGTTCGAATAAGGGGAAGGTTGGAAAAGATTCAGAAAACTGCGACCCAACCAATTGAAATTGAGGACGAGCCTTCGGAAGAGGAAGGTGAATTACCCGAAGGAAATGCTGAGCAATTAGAGGCTGGAACTAACCAGCCAGAAGAAGGAATTGAGGAAGAAAATGCACAATCCATGGGTAGCCCGTTGCAAGACCATCCAGGAGAAGAGGAATTGGCAGCAGTTCTGGCCAATATGGGAGAATACGGCCAAGCCTCCAGTCCAGGAGGCATCCTTGACGGTCCCGCAGAAGAAGAGTTACCTGAAGAAGGGCATGCAGAAGAAGCAGGGGAAGAAAACCTGCCCGGTAAAGAAGCAGAAGACATCAATTCGGGACAATCTGTCCCCAGGGCACCGGAAGATGTTCCGGGAGAGGAAGAAGAAGTAAAATTAAAGGCCAAACCCTCTGCCGAGGCTAGGGAAATTGCAAAATTGAAGAAGAAGCACCAGAGGATGCTGGGCACGATAACCAGACTTCGGCAACAAATCAGAATGTTGAAAGCCAGTCTGAGAATACAAAAAACTGCAAGGCAAAAGAAAAGGACCACGGCAGCGAGGACCCCGAGGGTTAGGGTTCGTTTTGAAGGACGAAACCCCATCAGGAGACCTACTGTTGAAGAACAGTTCGCTGTTCCGAATGTCAATGAGGAACAGGGTGCTGTTCCATTGGAAACTGCTGTTCCATTTGGCCCGGAGGAACGAATGGACATTCCAATGGAACAGAAAGAGCCTCCGGTGGTAGGAAGATCACACCAACCCTTTGTTCGCATCAAAAAGGAGACGGATAGCAAAGAGGTTCAAACGGAAACACCCCCCTCGGGTGTAATTCGGGTCCTAAATTCCAAGCAACGCAATAGGAAGGTCCAGGTTAAACTTCCAGCTTCTACGGCTCTGTGGAAGAAAGACTCGAAGACCAGGACCTTGCATAAAATGATGAAGGAAGCCCAGCAGGAGGCCGAGCGGTTGCGAGAACAGACGGTCCCCAAGGAAAGATACGAGGAGCTCCAACAACAACTTCGAAACATCAGTCAGTCTGAGAGCCAGGCCTTTGAAGGATGGCAGAAGGAGCAGGAAAAGGTTGGTAAGGTAACTCGTCGACTAGATAGTGTTGTTAAGCAGATGGACACCTTGTGTTCCTTGTATACTGATTTTTTGACTTGTAGAGCCCCTGCTAAAAATTATGCTTTGTTTTTGCTTGAACGTTATTTGAGATTAAAAATAAAAGTTGTTAGGGCAGGAGCACCCATCCATATCAACACTGTTAATGATTTTATAGATTGCTGCAAGCACTATGGAGTTAAAGTTCAAAGATTGTTATGTGAATTCTACTTGCACAATCTTGTCTTAGACCAGGAAACTGATTTGAATCCTGGCCCTTTCGTTGGCGATATACAATTTCAAGCCTTTATCTCATTTGGGGTGAATCAGTTAAAATGGCTTAAAGCTTACAACATCTTCCAGAGGAAAGAAAATAGCTTAGACCTTTGGGTATGAGCTGAACCTAGGGACCCAGCAGCATTATGGAGAGAGCATAGGAGTATGATGAGGATCCCAGGTGTCATGAAGATATTAGGTCCCATGCATGAAGACTTGATCCGAAATGGTCTGGAGTATTTCCTGACTATTAAAGACTAGGCCTTCCATGCTACAAAGTGTCGATACCGAACCTCTAACCCAAACATCCAGCTCAGAGAACCCTTTAACTTTGAGAATTTTGAATTGGCTACCAGTCGATTGAGTCTCTATGGGGAACGGATTCTGCGAGCAGGCCCATTTTGGTTGGGGTATCGGTTTCGCAGCCCAATTGTTTGGCATCTTGCACCTAGATATCAGGCTCTATATGAGATGCCTGCAGATCAGTTAGACCAGTTCTTTGACCATCTAGTTGCTAATCATGGTTGTTGGCCTCTTCGAGAGATCCCTTCTCCGGCCTACTCTCTCACAGCCCTGCATGTCAATTACAACGTTTTCATGAGGACATGAAACAGGGTAAGCAGGGGGGTGTGTGGAGCACCTGGAAGGTATGCTTTTTGATAAGTAATCTAGTGGTTTTTCAAATACTATTTCTAATCTTTTCTGCATATTGAGCCTAAAAACATAAGGGTTTTGGTAAATTATGTGAAAATGGACAAACGAAGCTCAATCACTAATAATCGATGTTTTCTATGCAGAAGGACGCGGAAATAGGGGATTATCGAGTAAAAACGAGAAGCGCAAGGAAAGTAACTGCTGCCCCGTTGACAGGGAACCGGATGCGGACAAGATCAAGTAAAATTGGAGCCGAATAATCCAGGAAAAGAGCGCAGGATACCGTGACGGAGAACGCAAGAGACCTGAACGATTAAGCGAATCCCTCAGGATCTTCGATCCTGAGGGATCGTTGCTTTAAAGCTTATCTTTTGTATCTAGACATCTTCGTCAGTTATGTTATATAAAGGTACCACGCCATCGAGCGTGGGGGGATGACTGTTATTATAATTATAAACTCAGAACGATTTTGATCACTGAGCTTTTGTAAGATTTGATTTTGTACACTTTTGTTATGCAATCAATATAAAGGATTTGGTGTTCACTTCGTTTCTGTATTTGAAGTAACTCTAAGCAGTGTACCATCGTAGCCAAGGGCCCAGCTCCGACGATCACTTGCTGTTGTATCATACGGTGATTGTGTGGTTTGCTTATTTCTTTCATTACAGTAATCCGATACATTTCTTATATGATAGACTATGCTTCTTAATTAATATCTGAATCTGAATAAGTTTTGTAATTCACGTCTCTGTATTACACAAACTGAATCTATTCGAATTGCATCCATTTCTACAGCAAGTTATTGGCATGAATGTTATCATTATTGGATTCATATGAAATAATTACTTGTGAGACTTGAAGATAATATCACCTTGTTCAGAACCATAGTCGCATCATACATTGCTCTCGGATCGCTACAGTAGTACAGACCGTGTACATACTTCGGGATTTGCTGTTCCATTTCATTACTGCTGTTCCACTTTAAGAATTGCTGTTCCATTTTACTTTCATTAATCTGCCTTTATTGCTTTCGCGTGATAGCAGGCCTAAGGCTGTCGTGAGCCCAGCAAGATGCTGCCTAGCTCCCTGACCTATAAGCCCATGCTTTGGTTTCCTTTCTTTATCAGTTTCTAAAGGGAAGGGTTATTGGTTCCGTACCCTTGACTGATCATTTGCCTTGTGTGATTTCATTTTCTGAATTGGTTTAGTTACAACTTAGTGATTGTTTCCTTTCAAGTCATTAGAATGCTATACTACCGAGCACTACTTGGACAGAATAGCCTTGGATTGAGTTACTCCTTGAAAGAACAAAACGATCCCGGATTGACTTAATAATGTGGAATAATTTGTGGTGTGAGAGACCCTAGTTATAGCTCTACACCCTCCACACACGGGGGACTTGTCCCCCCCGGGGGTTTGGGCGGGTCGATCCCCCCCTGGCTGGGGGGTCCGAGGGCCAACGGTCCCCCGGCAGGGGCTCGGGGGCAGCGCCCCCAAAGCTAAAAACAAATGTAAAATTGCCTTGTAAAAGTATAGTAATTTCTAGTCAATCTGGGCCATTCATTAGGTGGATGATCTGATGGTAGAAATTATGTTTAGTTTAGGGTTTTTTGCCCTAGAAGGCAACCCCCTCTCTTTGTATGAGGGTATTGTATTTGAGGCTGTGAAATAGATTTGTATTCTGTGAGCGAGAAATAGAGAGGTGAGACTGTGAGAGAAAACAGAGGATATTACAGCGGATTTGCCGTAGATTGTGTCTCTTCATTTTGCTGGATAATGGAAAGGAAGGACTGGCTGTTCGGGTGGACGTAGCCCAAACTGGGTGAACCACGTATATCTGTGTCTCTCTTGTTTTGTGCGTTTTCTGTGTTTATATTTCTGCAATATTTTATGTGTTCCATTGCTTTGTAATATATAATTTTCTAACAACTGGTATCAGAGCCGAAGGTCTATTTGGCTGATAAACTCGCAGGAAAGAAGGGTTCCTGGTTCGAGTGGGAGCAATGGTGGAAGATGGTAAGTTTAGGGTGGAGAAATTTAATGGCCAAAACTTCTCGCTGTGGAAGATGCAGATGGAAGATTATCTGTATCAGAAAGATCTATACCTACCATTGGGCGGAACAACAAAGATGCCGACGGGTATGAAAGACGAAGAATGGAATCTTCTCGATAGAAAGGCACTCGGAGCAATATGGTTGTGCCTTGCTACGTCTGTCATCTTCAACATTTCGAAGGAAACCACGACAGAGGGTTTGATACAGACGTTGTCGAAACTATATGAAAAACCCTCAGCCTCAAACAAGGTATTTCTTATGAAACGGTTATTTAATATGAATATGTCGAAAGGTGGATCTGTTGCAAACCATTTAAATGATTTTAATACAGTTACAAGTCAGTTAAGTTTTGTAGGGGTAAACTTTGATGATGAAGTTAGAGCTCTGTTATTCTTGTGCTCATTACCAGCAAGTTGGAATGGTTTGGTAATGGCCATTAGTAACTCCGTTTCTAGATCTAGTACTTTAAAGTTTGATGATGTTGTCGGTGCTATCTTTAGCGAGGAAATGCGACGGAAAAGCTTAGGTGAGACATCAGGAAATGCTTTGTGTGTAGAGTCTAGAGGAAGAAAAATGGAAAGAGGAAAGAGCTCAGGATATCGCAGTAAATCAAGGAAAGGCAGATCCAAGTCCAGATCGGGGATAGTGTGTTGGAAATGTGGAAAGAAAGGACACCTAAAGAAAGACTGTAGACCTCGGAAGGGAAAAGAAGGAGATGCACAATAAGAAAACAATCATGAAGCAAATGTGACAAGTGAGGTGTTACAAGATGCTTTTCTTTCTTTCGAAAATATTACTGATTCCTGGGTGGTAGATTCATGGGCTTCATTCCATGCCACACCTGATAAGAAATACTTTCATGACTATGTTCAAGGAGATTTTGGACAAGTTCGGTTGGGTGATGATAAACCCTGTAAAATCGTTGGAATGGGTAAGGTTCTTGTAAAACAGCAGAATGGAAACCAATGGCTATTAAGGGAGGTAAGGCATGTTCCGGATCTAAAGAAAAATCTGATTTCAACAGGGCAGTTAGGCGGTGAAGGTTGTGTGACAACTTTCACAGATAAAGCTTGGAAGGTCACCAAAGGAGCCCTGGTAATAGCAAAAGGCGAAAAGTTTGGTACATTGTATTTATGCAATGGTATTTCTAACTCTGTTAATGATTTAACTTCCAAAGGAGCAGATGCAAAATTATGGCATCATAGGCTCGGACACATGAGTGAAAAGGGGATGAAGATTCTTCACTCAAGGAATTTGTTGCCGGGTTTGAAGAATGTTGATTTGGACTTCTATGAGAATTTCATTTATGGAAAACAGAAGAGAGTCAGATTTCTCAGAGTTGGGAAAGAAAAGAAGAATGAAAAATTAGAGCTTGTGCATACAGATGTATGGGGACCTGCTCAGGTATCATCTCTTGGTGGCTCTCGTTATTATGTTACTTTTATTGATGATGCAACTAGAAAAGCTTGGATTTATTGTATTAAGAATAAATCTGATGTATTTGATACTTTCAAGAAATGGAAAGCTTTGGTTGAGATTGAGACAGGAAAGAAATTGAAGTGTCATAGATCAGAAAATGGAGGTGAATATTGCAGCAAAGAGTCTGATAGGTACTGTTCAGAGCATGGAATTCATAGAGAGAAGACAGTTCCAAGAACACCACAAGAAAATGGTGTGTCAGAAAGGATGAACAGAACAATCATGGAGCGTGCAAGGTGCATGAGATTGCATGCAGGATTGCCTTTACAGTTTTGGGCAGATGCTATAGATACTATTTTTTATCTAATAAACAGAGGGCCTTCAAGTTCCTTGGATGGTGGTGATCCGGAGGAAGCATGGACAGGTAAAAAGGTAAACTACTCTTTTTTAAAGCATTTTGGTTGTGAGGCCTTTGTCCATATTGATAAAGAAAATAGAACAAAGCTTGAGGCAAAGTCAAAGAAATGTACCTTTATTGGATATGGTGTTAATGATTTTGGTTATCGCTTATATGATTACTAAAATCACAAAATCATTAGGAGAAGAGATGTAATATTCAATGAAAAGGTCTTGTATAAGAATCAGTTGCAGGAAAAGAAACAAGAAAAAGAAAACAAGGAATATGCAGTTCTTGATGAAATCACTGAAAAGGTAAAGGTGCCTGAAAATAATAATAATCAACAACAACAACCACCACAACAGCAACAGGAACCCCAAACACCTGAAAGTGGTGTTAGAATATCTACCAGGATAAGTAGACCCCCTAAACGATACTCTCCTTCATTATATTATTTATTGTTGACCGATTCTGGTGAACCCGAAAGTTATGAAGAAGCAATGTAGGTTGAAAGCAGGAAGAAGTGGGAGGTAGACATGGAAGAAGAGATGGACTCCTTAATGCATAACCAGACTTGGGATTTAGTCAGGTTGCCTGCATGAAAAACTACATTGAAGAATAAATGGGTTTACAGGCTCAAGGAAGAAGATGGAGGAAAACAAAGGTATAATGCTAGACTTGTGGTGAAGGGGTTTGCACAGAAGAAAGGTATTGATTTTGATGAAATATTTTCTCCTGTTGTTAAAATTACTTAAATCAGAAACATTTTAAGTCTTGTAGCAGCTGAAGGTTTGCATCTTGAGCAGTTAGATGTAAAGACAACCTTTCTCCATGGGGCTTTGGAGGAAGAGATATATATGCAGCAGCCATAAGGATATGAGGTGAAAGGGAAGGAGAAACTAGTGTGCAGGTTGAAGAAGAGCTCGTATGGCTTAAAACAGGCTCCAAGGCAGTGGTATCTAAAATTTGACAAGTTTATGTCTGAACAAGGTTATACTAGATGTAACTCTGATCATTGTGTTTATTTGAAAAAGCTAAATGATGGCAGCTATATTATATTGTTATTGTATGTAGATGACATGCTTGTTGCAGGATCTAACATGCAGGAAATAAATGTGCTCAAAAGAAAATTGGCAAATTCATTTGCAATGAAGGATTTGGGAGCTGCAAAACAAATCCTTTGTATGAGAATAACTAGAGACAGGAAAAATCGTAAATTAACATTGTCCGGTGTTGAAAAGATTTAACATGCACAATGCAAAACCAGTTAGTACACCTTTTGATAGCCATTTCAAACTTAGCAAGGAAATGTGCCCAAAGACCCAAGAAGACATGGATTATATGTCCAAAGTTCCATATGCATCAACAGTTGGAAGCTTAATGTATGCAATGGTCTACACAAGGCCTGATATTGCACATGCAGTGGGAGTTGTAAGCAGGTACATGAACAATCCAGGAAAGGAACATTGGATGGCAGTGAAATGGATTCTCAGATATTTGAAAGGTACCACTAATCAAGCATTATGATTTGGTGGTTCAAACATCTCCCTACAAGGATATGTTGATGCAGATATGGCAGGTGACAGAGATAACAGGAGGAGAACTACAGGATATGTATTTACTGTTGGAGGAACAGTTGTCAGTTGGGTTTCAAAAATCCAAAGTATTCTTGCACTTTCAACAACAGAAGCAGAGTATGTTGCTGCTACAGAGGCTAGTGTTGGAGAGGTAAATCCCCTCTACGGATAGAGGCGATCCCTACCAGCCCAGCAAGGGTCTAGCAACAATCAATCAATGCTACTATGCAAGCTCCTAACTGCAATTAAAAGGTAGGCAAAGAACACCTACTTGGATTCCAACGCTCTTGTTTGATGAAGAGATGCCACACAAAAACACTATGAATTCCTTGATGTCAAAAACTATTCCCAAAAACTAGCTGCTCATGGCAATGGTAGAGGTTTATATAAGAGAAGGAGTCTCCATGAAGGGTGGAAGGATAAGCTTATCCCCAAGAAAGGTGGCCCATATGACGAACAGACATGCCATAGAAGGGAGGGCGATACTCACAAGGCCAACAACCAGGTTTGGAGTCATCTGGAAGGTTGGCTGTTAGAACAAATTCGCCCAAACAGGATCAGCGCGGATTATAACAGGACTGGCGCGCTGACGTCGCACCTCAATAACTGAGACGGCCATGTCAGCGTGACTCAATACAAAGGCAAGACGCGCTGGCTCATGAAATTTGATCAGCACGGAAAACAGGTGTACTTCCGCGCTGGCAGCGCATTTGGTCTGTTATGGAGCGCCCATCAGCGCGGTTATTTGGACAAAAGTCGCGCTGATAGCAAAAACTTTGGCAAAGTGGGTTATTTGGCCAGTTTAGAGAGCATGAGCATGATGAATTTGATTTCATGACACAGTAGGGATACTGACAGGATGACAATGACAAATTGCTGTGTAACAGATGCCCCCTAAAGCATGAAGCTCGAGAGAGTGGGAGGGGTGAAATGCTTTACAAAACTGCCGAACTGGAACACCATCAGGAAGGACCTGCACATATGTACAACTGATAGCTTGATTACATGTAGTCTAGGCATGGGCGCAGCCATCCAAAAGACATATGAAGAAAGGTCTGTGGTATGGACGTAGCCACCCAGCTGAAGAGACCATGATGATAACAAGGTATGGTCGCAGCCATCCTAAAGGACTCAGGTATGGTCGCAGCCATCCATCAATGAGTCATGTAATATCAATCCACAAAAATCGCAGCCTGGCTCACAACAGACTAGAACCAGGGTCTTGCGCTCCATCCCAATCCGAACAAAGTACAAGTTCAAGCACGTGAATACATGAGTTGAAGTCGAACATGCATGAACATCGTCTGATTACCAGTCAATGATGAAAACTGTTAACAGACGCGAGAGGGGCCACCAATAATGACAATGGTCCTCAAGGTACTATAGGTACAATCCACGGCATGCGAATCAATGAGCTGGCGTCGAACACCCGCGGAATCATTCGATCGGAGGCCAATGATGAAAACCTCGCGTCGAACACGAAGAACCTGCCATTGAGGCATGCAGGCTCTAAGGCACCTGGAAGGGGTCTCTAAGTCACCGTCCTGGATAATGAGCTGAAGTCGACAGGAGGTAACCTTGATCGAAGGTGGGCCATAATGTTTCCCACATCATTGACACGAGACAAAGGAAGATTAGTGTGATGAATCAGAAGTATGTGAGGCGTCAAGGGTAGGTTGTAACTCTGCAGAGGTCAACTTCTCTTGAACATATCGGCGGCACGATAGCGGACTTGGCAGTGTTTGACATCAAATGAGCAGGGGTCATGGTGACAAGGCAATGAGCAGATGAGAGGTCAAATAGGATAACCCAAACCCACGGAGCCCAGTGAAAAACAAGATGAGATGGTCCCACCCAGACACGAAGCAGAGGAGTGCCATGTTCAAGAGCGACATACTGCCGACATGACTATGATTACAGTTCCATTTTCCCCACCATTTCTGGCAGGTACCCCGATTATTTTTGGATGACAAGCTTGACGGGGGTAGCATATGCTTGAAAAAGTGTCATTTCGATGATACCCGATGTCATTTAAGTTTTAACGAGTCTGACAAAGGAAGAACTCGGCGTCTTTTCCTGTTTAGAGAGTATGAAAAGACAGCAGAAAAGAAAACTCCAGGGGGGGTCCTTTTTCATAAAGTTGTGTCTCTCGAGCCCGAAAAAGTATAAAACAATGCTTGAAAGAACCGCCCGACCAGTATGATCGAGGAGTACTTTTCGTAAGTAGTGACTTCGACCCGAAAAAGTAGAAAAGCGGTCAGAAGTACGTCGTTTTGGAGCCAATAACGAGTGCGAAACGACAAACACCCGGCAATCTTTTTAGTTTAAACGGTCGAAAGAAGAGCTTTAAAGCGACCGCCTCTCGTTCCTTTTAACGAGCCGAGAGGGGGACTCGGAAATCTTTTCGTCTTTAAACGGCCGGAAAAGAGCTAAAAGCAGACCTCCATTTTTATTCTCTTTAACGAGTCAAAAAGGGAAAAATACTCGGCAATCTTTTCATATTTTACGAGTCAGAAAAGAGCTTAAAGGCGACTCGTCCTAGAGGAACGAGTGGTATAAAAGGATAGCAACTGGTTCCGACAATGGTGGAACTGCTCAAAACATGTAATGGTTAAGAGGCTGGCTAATAAAACCACTCATCGCTGCGGTTCCTCAGGAAAGGATAAACAACCAAGTGAGAGCGTATGATCGGCAAAAGAGATGGTAGCAATGGAATGAAACAACCAAGGCTCATCTAGCAGAATTCAGCGGATAAAAATGGCAATCACAAGATGTAAATCAAGTATGGGTTCATTTTTACACAAGCTTGAACCATGGAGAACTCTGCTTGGATTCGGTTTCATGTTTACACAAGCTTGAAACGAAAAACTATGCTTGTTATAAGCTCGCATGCCCCCAGCATAATGACGCAAATCACGGTACATGCCCCCCAAGCTTCATTGCATTCAGCAAAGTGGATGGAATGAAGGTTCACTCTCGAGATCTATGAAAGACTCGACTTGTATTTTACGAGATCTTAATCAAAAGACTCGATTTGGAAAGGGGGTTGTTTCATTTTTTAATGAGGTTGACACAGTAAAAGAACTATCCTCATAACCCTTGTTTCATGATTTTAACGAGCTTGACACAAGATCAGGAACTATGCTCGACCACCTTGTTTCGTTTTTTAACGAGGTCGCCACAAGATCAGGAACTATCCTCGGACTAAGCCTAGTTTCATTTTTTAAGGAGCTTGACACCGGAAAGGAACTATGCTCCGACCGAACTTCATCATAATGAATGGGAAGTGGAGGCCCCCAAGAAAGTGGTTCCGGAGGGAAGGCCGACATCTTGGAAATCAGGACCTAATGCCCCCAGGACACTATGCACGATGGTGTCATCACTGGGTACGGGCACGGGGTAGGTGGCCACGTAGTTGATTTGCGGTGAGGCAGATGCAACTTGTGGATGAAAGCCAGGAGGGAAGGATGAGTGCGCCGGAGGGGCTTGTGGACGAACGAACGATAATTGATCGAACGTCACGATTCTTCCATCGTGTGGAAAACAAACCACACGGAAAAGTGAAGAAACAAGGGCTCCCATGGCATACACATAATCACGACCAAGGAGAAGACTGAAGTCTAGAGAACCTTGGGTGACTGAGACGTCTATATAGACAGTCTTGCCCCCCAAAGTAATAGGAAACTTTGGAAGGATCCCTAATGGCTAACTCGTTCCTCCGTCAAAAGCGGTGAGATTCGGTGCGACATGTACAAGCGATGGGGAACCCAAAGCCTGCCAAGTAGTAACGGGCATAAGACTAACCGATGCGCCTTCATCCAACACAGTGCCAGGCAGCGCCATATGGGAGGCATAGGCGGTGACCCAGAAAGGCACATGGGATGGAAGGGGAGGGGTAGTCAAACGACTCCAATCGAAGGAAACGACCGAACTACTTGGTGGGGGAACCATATGGTTGCCCCCCTGCTCGGAAGGAACCGAATTAGAATTCTCCGGAGAGGTTGGGATGGGAAAACCATTATCAAGCTCAGGAGAATTTGATGAGACGAGAAGAACATGGGAATTTGGCTCTTCCGAAATAGAATGAGCGAGCGGCGGACTCGAGTCGACACTCTTTCCGACCAATGGTTGGTCTGGAACAGGCTGGACACAGCCGGGTTCGGGAAGAGGAGCCTGGACAAGAGAAGAATGTGAACCAATCTCATTGTCGGGAGGCGGATGATCTGCAGCTGCAGAAAGACGTTGATATCCAACGGGGAGTTGGGGTGAGGGAGCTGGGAGACTTTCCAAAACAGTGGAGGCTTTATCCATGAGTGGACAAAGGTGAAGGGGATGATTGCCTTCACAAAGTCTGCAGGGGATTCGAATCTTCCCTTTTCCCTTGCCATTCCCAACTGATGAGGTAGCATCGCCGTGAGGTTCAGTGGACGATGAGGGGCGGGCCGGATCGCGAGACCATACTTCTAGTACCCTGGGAATGCCAGGACAATCGCGAAGAAGATGGTCCTCCTTGCATAATCGACAAGGAAACTTAACCTTCCGTGGAGGAGTGAAAGGGGGCCCAACTTCAGGTGTACTCGAGGGAGTAACAGTCGTACTTGCAGCCTCTCCCTTAGGGGACTTCTTCTTCTTGGTCTTCTTCTTCTTCTTCTTAGCCACCTGGTTACTCGAAACGAGGTCTTCACCAGGCGAAGTAGAAGATGAGGACGTAGAAGTAGGCGTCGAAGGGGAGAGGTCCACCTTAGGATCAACATGATGTTGTTCAGGTGGAGGGACTAATGGACTAACAGCCGACACGGCAGGGACCAAAGAGGTCAAAAACAACCAGACAGGCAACCCAACAGTTAACCCTAGTAGGGACAACGTTGCCATATACGGAGCACCAACATTCCCAAGAGGAGGGAAATGCCCAAGATTCCCGTCAGGAGGGGAGCTTGGGTTGGTGAACCCTGGAAAAGTTGCCATTGAGAAATAAAACGAAACCTACTCAAGCTAACGCACACAAAATCTAACCAGGTAATGTTATCGTGGCCGAATAAATTTTTAAGACACAAGAACCAAACTTGACCTTTTCATGTTTCAAGAGTCGAGAAAAGGACGAAAAGATGACTCCAGTCTCCTTCGAATGTTTAATGAGCACGAAGTGACAAGACGCTCACAGGCACCTTTTCATTTAGGGAGTCCGAAAAGGATTAAAAGTGACTGCTCTGGAGACTCTAGGTAAAGGGTTTACCAAGCGACCCATAAAACTGCTTATACACCTTAGCAATCGTATGAGAGCCAAGGACTTTCCGTACTGCAGTCAATCTTCCCGAATGCTGTGTTCGGTGCGTTACGGTTCACAAGGCAGCAGACTCGGCTTCCTATGGATAAAAGATAAAAGCCTAGTGGGGTCTCCCCTATATACGCGACGGTACGTGGGAGCACAAGTCCGTGCTAGGCCACTATCGAGTCACAAAAGGAGGAATCACCCAACCATAGTGTGAAACAACAGTGACTAGGTTTAACGACGCCGGAACACGTCTCTAGCCTAGACCTCTAGATATTTGCGTTAAGTTCCAATGCGTTTTTAGATTTATTCAATTTATTTTATGGTTGATCTTGAATTAAGTTTCGATTTCAGGTCCTACCGTGTGTTCTCTCACAATTACTTAGATGCAAACTACATGCCAAAGAATACCATTTCGTTCGATGAATTCTAGCTATGAGAAGGTTAAGAGTTTTCGATCAAAAAAAATGAATGCAAGCAATCAAACAATCTAATGCAGCTAAAGGCAAGGAAGCGAAACTTTTCTTTTGAGAATGCAAATCAACGAAATGTTCTTTTCCTTTTCAATTATTGAATACAAAGATACTAGTTTGATTTTTTTTTCAATGGCACAAAGCACCTAAAATGAATTTTGAGGAACAGGAACACCAAGCAAAAAAGGATAAAATCACTTAATGAAAGCACACAAAGTTCCCAAGACACCAAAACAGTTTCTCCAAATCAAAGGAAAAACAAAGGCTTGTACGAGCTATGTGATCTAAGCCCAACAAGGTAAAAAGGAATTCAAGCAAGAAGGAAGAAAGTGTGAACTGATCGATCCAAACAATCGTAATCTATGCTTGGTAGTGAAGAAATCGAATCAACATAAAAAAGTGGTCCAATAATCGACACTAAAAATCAACCAGCAACAAGCAGTGAAAAAGCCTCAAGCAAATCAATAAGAGGGTTGTGGATGAACCTTGAATAGACAAGTAACCCAAGCAAATGGTTTCTCGATGAAACTTCTAAAGGGCTAGGTCACATGGTCAAAAACACAAGACTCACTCGAATGAAATCAAAGAGAGAGTGCCCCTAACCAAAAGTAATCAAAACAAGCTAATGAGGGACAAGAAACAACAGGGGATAAGAAAGATTGATGAATTCAGGATATAAAGTTATAAAAACAACTTTTTCAGGAATCAGCGCAAGTTTTACACTAAAAACCCATGTCAGCGCAATTTTTACAAAGACCACCAGCGTTGTCAGCGTGACTTTTGCCCAAAAAACCGAGCTGATCTCAGAAAAACATAGTCGCCGCGGGAATTAAGCTAGCAACCCAAGGTCAGCGCGGGTAAAAAGCTAGCAAGTTGCGCTGACGTCGCGACTATACACGTCTTTTCTGCGCTGATCCGATTTCCAGGATCGTCGTGACTGTTAGGCGTAATTACGCGATGAACAGGATGTTGCAAAAGGGTGAGCGCGATGTCAGCGCGACTGTTAAAATTAAATCCGTGATGGAGCTCAAAAATAGTGACAGGCAAATCAAAACTCCCAAATCAAAACAGCCAATCTTTCAATCAAACAGGGGCATTTTCCAGATCAACCCAGGAAACGCAAAAGACTGATAATTAATCCCCAAAATTTCAAAAAGAGAGCAATCAAACAAACTCAAAACAAGGATGAATGAAAAAGGACAAAGGCCAGCTCCCCAGCGGAGTCGCCAAATTGTTGGAGAGGTAAATCCCCTCTACGGATAGAGGCGATCCCTACTAGCCCAGCAAGGGTCTAGCAACAATCAATCAATGCTACTATGCAAGCTCCTAACTGCAATTAAAAGGTAGGCAAAGAACACCTACTTGGATTCCAACGCTCTTGTTTGATGAAGAGATGCCACACAAAAACACTTTGAATTCCTTGATGTCAAAAACTATTCCCAAAAACTAGCTGCTCATGGCAATGGTAGAGGTTTATATAAGAGAAGGAGTCTCCATGAAGGGTGGAAGGATAAGCTTATCCCCAAGAAAGGTGGCCCATATGACGAACAGACATGCCATAGAAGGGAGGGCGATACTCACAAGGCCAACAACCAGGTCTGGAGTCATCTGGAAGGTTGGCTGTTAGAACAAATTCGCCCAAACAGGATCAGCGCAGATTATAACAGGACTGGCGCGCTGACGTCGCACCTCAACAACTGAGAAGGCCATGTCAGCGCGACTCAATACAAAGGCAAGACGCGCTGGCTCATGAAATTCGATCAGCACGGAAAACAGGTGTACTTCCGCGCTGGCAGCGCATTTGGTCTGTTATGGAGCGCCCATCAGGACGGTTATTTGGACAAAAGTCGCGCTGATAGCAAAAACTTTGGCAAAGTGGGTTATTTGGCCAGTTTAGAGAGCATGAACATGATGAATTTGATTTCATGACACAGTAGGGATACTGACAGGATGACAGTGACAAATTGCTGTGTAACAGCTAGTAAAGAAATGATTTGGTTACAAAGGTTTATGGGTGAATTGGGTAAGGAGCATGATATGGGCACGTTATACAGTGATAGTCAAAGTGCCATTCATCTTGCAAAGAACTCATCATTTCATTCCAGGACGAAACACATACAACTCAAGTACCATTTCATACGATCAGTGTTGGAAGATGGAGAGTTGAAGCTGGAAAAGATACACACTAGCAAGAATCTTGCAGATATGCTAACAAAAGTTGTAACTAGGGAGAAACTGAGAACATGCTCAGTTTCAATTGGTCTTCAAGGATGATGATGAAGATGAAAAACAGCCAGGTCCAAAGAGGAGTCATTTTCCAGCAAATGAAGCAGCAGTGGAGTTGCTACAATCATTCTCCAAGTGGGAGATTGTTGTGTGTGGAGCATGATTGTTCAAAGGTCTTTATTTCAGCCGAATGTATACCCTAGGAAGTCTTGTACACCCCTCCACACGAGGGGGACTTGTCCCCTCGCGGGGGTCCGGGGTGGTCGATCCCCCCCAGCTGGGGGATCCGAGGTGGTCGATCCCCCCCGGCTAGGGGTCCAGGCACCAGCGGTCCCCCGGCAGGGGCTCGGGGGCAGCGCCCCCGAAGCTAAAAACAAATGTAAAATTGCCTTGTAAAAGTATAGTAATTTCTAGTCAATCTGGGTCGTTCATTAGGCGGATGATCTGACGGTAGAACTTATGTTTAGTTTAGGGTTTTTCGCCCTAGAAGGCAATCCCCTCTCTTTGTATGAGGGTATTGTATTTGAGGCTATGAAATAGATGTGTATTCTGTGAGCGAGAAACAGAGAGGTGAGACTATGAAAGAAAACAGAGGATATTACAGTGGATTTGCTGTAGATTGTGTCTCTTCATTTTGTTGGATAATAGAAAGGAAGGACTGGCTGTTCAGGGTGGATGTAGCCCAAACTGAGTGAACCACGTATATCTGTGTCTCTCTTGTTTTTTTCGTTTTTTGTGTTTATATTTATGCAATATTTTAAGTGTTCCATTGCTCCGTAATATATAATTTTCTAACATTCTCGGATTTTCTCGTTACTATAGAAGATTTATAGAACATTTTTCGCATATTGTTGTACCTCTATATGCACTGAAAGGTAATGTTGACTTTCTTTGGACAGAAAAATGTGACCGTTCTTTTCAGGATCTGAAGAAGCTTGTGTCCATAGCCCCAGTCCTTAGAGGACCAAATTGGGACCTGCCATTCCAAATTTCATCAAATGCCTCAGATACATCTATTGGAACAGTCCTTGGGCAGGAAGAAGATAAAAAACCATATGCAATTTATTATATTAGCAAGAATTTATCCCTTGCTGAATTGAATTATACTATTACTGAAAAGGAATTTCTAGTTGTAATACACGATGTCAATAAGTTTAGGCATTAAATTACTGGATATCTTGTTATCTTGTATACACATCACTTTGCCATAAAATATTTAGCAAATAAACCAATCACAAATGGTAGAATAACTAGATGGCTGATTTTATTGCAGGAATTTGATATCACAATCAAGGCCCACCCTGGAAAAGAAAATCCTATAGCTGACTTTATCTTATGGATGCCTAAACGGGTGGATGCAACAACAGTTGAAGATCAATTTCCAAATGAGCATTTGTTTGTTGTCACTGTTAAAACACCCTGGTATGCTGATGTTGTTGATTACTTAGTAGTAGGAAAATTATCGAAACATCTGACCCCCAATGAATGAAAATAGATTGTCCAGTGAAGTGCTCGATTTTCCTGGATTGGGGGCTACCTATTCCATACAGGATCAGATATGCACATTAGGAGATGTGTCCGAGAGGATGAAATTTTTTACATTTTGAAATCTTGTCACGACGAACCATGTGGTGGACACTTTGCCGATTGGGAAACTAGACATAAGGTGCTCCAAACAGGGTATTATTGGCCTACGATCTTCAAATATGCAAAGAAGTTCGTTCAAGCTTGTGACAGTTGCCAAAGAACAGGACACCCTCGTCAGTCTGACGAAATGCCCTTGAACCCACAACTGGTTATTGAACCATTCGAGTGATGGGCACTCGATTTTATTGATCCAATTAACCCATCCTCAACCCATCCTTGAACAAGAAAACATATATTCTGGTGGCAACAGAATATGTCACCAAACAGGTTGAAGTAGAGGCATTGCCGAGAGCTACAGAGGATTCCATCATACAGTTCCTGTTCCGTATATTTGTGTGATATGGGCTTCCAAGAGACATAATTAAGATGGTGGACCACAGTTTGCTGGTAATAAGATTGCTTCAACACTAAAAAACTATCATATCCAGCATAAAATTACTACTCCATACCACCCACAGGCAAACGGTCAAGTAGAAAGTAGCAATAAAATAATAGACGCAATCTTAACAAAAACCATTGTGTCACATAGACGCGATTGGGCTGCAAGACTACCAGAAACCTTGTGGGCCTACAAAACAACATAGAGAAGCACTACCAGTTATTCACCATACTAATTGGTATTCGGAAAGCAACCATTTTTCCCATAGAATTCGAAATCCAAACACTATGAACAACACAAGAAATCAGCCTAGATCTAAACGAGGCACAAATTAATAGATTACAACAGATCAATGAGCTAGATGAGATTAGGCTCTCTACCCTTCAACGCACTGCATTAATCCAACAACAGCGAGCTAAATGGCATGACGCTCTCATTAAAAAGAAAGTCTTCCACGAAGGAGATTGGGTGCTCTTATATAATTCCAGGTTTCAGGATTTTCCCGAGAAGCTTCAGACTCGTTGGCTGGAGCCATACGAAATCCAAAAGGTACATCATAATGGCACCCTTACCCTAATCCCCATTGACGGATCTAGATATACCTTCAAGGAAAACGGCCACCGAGTTTGACTATACTGCAAACCACTTACTCGGGAATCCTTCTACCAGCAACTCCGCGAAGATTAGGACATGCAAATTTTGGTGGAGGAAGAGAAATCTTCCTCACCTATAGTTCATTAAAGTGATTTAATTGTTTTTACATTTTGTACATAATTCTTTTGCTTTGTTAGCATAAATTATTCTCTGTACATATTTTTTGCACTTTGCAGTTCCTTTTCCAAGAATCAGAAATTCTATTGTTTTTGTTGTTCCTTTTAGAAGGAACAACACCTTCACTATCTTGCTGATTCCTTTCCTTCAGCTTGTATTTTTCTGTTGTTCCTTTTCCAAAAGCGACAATACTGTTGTTTTTGTTGTTCCTTTTCCAAAGGAACATCATTTGTGTGCACTTTTGTTTTTATGTTGTTCCTTTTCCAAAGGAACAACACTTGCGTATTTGATGTTCCTCTTCCAAAAGAACAACACTTTTTGTATTAGCTATTCCTTTTTCACTTTGTTGTTCCTCTTCTAAAGGAACGACACTTGAGTTTTTTTCTGTTCCTTTTCTAAAGGGACAACACTTTCGGTTTTTGTTGTTCCTTTTCGAAAGGAACGACACTTTTGTTTTTCACTGTTCCTTTTCCAAAGGAACAACACGTTTGGTTTTTGCTATTCCTTTTCCAAAGGAACAACACTTTTGGTGCACTTGCGTTTTTTGCTATTCCTTCTCTGAAGGAATGATAGTTGCATTTTCTACTGTTCCTTTTCCAAAGGAACAACACTTATACTTTTTGCTCTTCCTTTCTGAAATAAAAACATTCTCGTATTCTTTTTATTGATGCTTGTTCTCCTTGCTGTTCAAATTAAAGGACAACTGACGTTCTTCTCAATATATGATAATTTTGAGTCTTTTTGGAGCACAGTTATACACTTATGCAATGGATACAAAAATAGAGCATACTGAAATCAGTAGCTCATATAAAATTGCTACTTTTACAAGAAATCGTTGTGAATTGATAAGAGGAAAGAGGAAAGGACACAATTATCCATCACTTTTGTTGTCATTATCCTACTAATACTGATATGATTGGTTATCTTTATCATGCTAGTTCTTTTTAAATTCCAATAATCTTCTTTCATCACTATAAAGGAATAAGAACAAAGGGTTTATTTTTCTATTGAGATGTTAAGACTTCTTCCACCATTCCTAGTCTTAAGGAGTGCTGAACCACCCTTTGTGTATACATAGGAATGTACTTTATAAAAGAAAAAAAAGAGATAGAGCATAACCCCTTATATAACTTATGGGTTGTCAAATATAGGATAGGGGGTCTCATCAAGACACAACCTACCATGATCATAAGGAAGAAAGTGAAGTGGCATTCCCACTATGTCCACCACACCAGGGATATGATCCAAGAGGCACATCATAAAAAATAAAGAGTCCTTGGAACAGGAGGTCTCATCACAAGCTGGCCTGCCCACCTTTCACTCCTTCCTGGTGAATGGAATTATGGTTTAACTGGTTACCAAGCCAGCATAATGGCCTCCATTTTGACATTGTACGACACTTCCTTAGCATACACAAAGGATCATGGTTCCATGGGTGAAACAAACTAATCTATCAAGGTTATGGCACCTGTCGGCAGCAGAGCTCTGTTAATGGTATTGAAGTCACATTCTTTATACACCAATAGTAATCATTAACACCCTTCTTTGTCTTATACCTTTGTAATATGTCACATGAGATTATGTATATCATTTCCCCGAACCATTAAACACATGAAAAATCTATCATAACCAATCATGACGGAAAAGTCGATAATGACTGCATTAGACTGGTTGTGCACGTCAACTATCCTATCCTCCCAGCCTCGCATAATATCATAGCATTCTCTTATTTGTTAAGTGATCCTACTATACACCTCGATTTTGGCAATCTGCTCCTTTTGTAAAACATGGCATTCCGGCATATGTTGTTCCTTTATGACTCTGTACTATGGCAGGTCGGCACGTCGCTCCCTCATTTGATGGCCAAGGGTGGCCTATCACATTGCAGGGGGGAGGTAGGTGACCTCATAATGTACTGGTATACGTGTTACACTATTATTCGGAAAACTGTTTACTTGGAAATAGCAAGGCTCAAGGGTATATTGTTTTCAATCTGCATGGCTTGCTATTCCTAAGACATTTTTGTATTATGCTTTATAGCAATTAGTAAGTTACCCAGGATTTGAACGAGCCTTGTTGTTTCGTTATTTCCTCTGGATTTCTAACAGTTTGAACAACCTGCTATTCCATTGTCGTCTATATGTTTTTACAGTGAGATAAAGCATGGGAGGAAGGTCAATTCGGAGAGAACCACAGGTATTGACAGTTTCTGATGCTGCATGGGAAATTCTAGAAAGGGCAGGATGGCTAGTTTATCTTAATCATTTACAGGAATCCAACGAGACCGTAGCAATAGAATTCTTGCAAAACTTGCAAGAATATCACTCCATAGTGAGGGGGAGACACATAGCAGTCACTGATGACTTAATTGCGGAGGTCTCAGGATTTCCAGCCACTGGACCTATGTGGACTCTAAAGAAGGAGAGACTGCGAAAGATCATGACGATTTTCGAAGATGAAGGCCAGAACTCGATAGTTAGAGGAAAGGGAGTCCTACCAGCAGCATTGGGTGAGCCTTGGGCAGAATTGGCGAAGATCATCCAGAGCTACATCACCTGTGAAGGCAGGAAAGACATGGTAAGACCACAACACCTTAAACTATTAGCTGTATTAAAAGAGAAATGCTCTGTAAATTTACCTGCATTTTTAAATTCATTACTTCATGATGTCGCCCAAAGTATGAGGAAATCACAACATTTAGAATTGGTAGTAAGTCACCATGGGCTGATATGACTAATAGTTAGCCAAAGTCTTGCTCAGCAACAGAGTAGCTGGGAAGAGCTAATTTCCATGATAGAAGGGGGGCTGACTATGCCAGCCCCAAAACGTAAGCATGCAACCAGTACACCAGATAGACCATTGAAACAGTGGAAATCAGTCAGATTGGCATGGATTAGAGGGAGGCTAGAAAATTCCCAAGGGGATACTAACCAACTAGTGGAAATAGATGATTCAGGGTATGAGCAATCCCCGCAATTGGAAGGGGAAGAGAATGAGAAAGGATTGGAAGGAGAAACAGAGGAAGAGGCCGAGCAGCCTGGGCAGGAGGAGGTAGAAACAGAGCAATGCAAAGATAGCCCATTGCAAAATCCATTGCAAGAGGATGAATTGGCCAAAATTCTGGCCAATATGGGTGAATATGCCCAACCTCTCAGCCCGCTAGGCCTCCATATTGAAGAGGAACCAAAAGAGCAATCTGCTCAGGACAAGAATGCACCCAAAGAATTACGCGACAGGGAAGTAGAAGAAGAAAATAATCATGTTCATGATGAAGGTATGACAGGAGAGAAAAGTGACACAAAGGAGGAACAATCTATTCCTAGCTAAACTACATTGGAAGAATTCCAGGAGGAAGGAGGAGTGGAAAAAGAAGTCACCCAAGAAATAACAGAGCCAACTAGGGTTTTTACTCCTAAGAAACCCGAACAAAACAGTGAAGGAGCACCCCAAGAAGAAAACCAGGGAATTGGCCAAGGTGACAGCCTAGGCCCGACTAAACATACAACTATTCTTTCTAGGGAAACAGAAGGAATTAGAAGACTACGAAAAGAACAAAAAAGATTGTTGAATGTGATAGCACACCTTTGACAACAAATTAGGGTTTTGAAAATGAGAAAGAGAGAAAAAAGGACTTTAGGGGTAAGCATGCAACCACTCCAGTGAGAGCCCCCAAGAAAAAGGTTCGGAGGATCCATGTCCAACCTACTGTTCAAAACCCTATTGAAGAACAATCTGCTATTCAAAACACTGTTGAAGAATAGTCTGCCGTTCAAAACACTGTTGAAGTGCAGACTACCATTCAAAAGCAAAAGGAATAGCATTCAATTGTTGCCCATGTTGAAGTGAAAACAGATGATATATCGTCCTGTGACAAAGAAGCTCAGATAGAGGCACAGTCCTCTGAAGGAATGCAGACTATAAACATGAGGCGACGTAATAAGAAGATTCAAGTAAATCTTCCACTTGCCACTACTACATGGGATAGTGATCCAAGGGAAATAAACCTATGAGAGGGTTTAATGCAAGCTTAGCCAGTAGTAGAAAACACAGAACAAACAGTTTCTCGAGAAAATTATGAAGAATTACAACAACAGCTAAGGAATGTCAATCTTTCCGAAAGCTAGTCTTTTGAAGGATGGCGAAAGGAAGAAGAGAAAGTTGCAAAGGTAACTCATAGGTTAGATGTAGTTATCAAGAAGATGGATACCTTATGCTCTTTGTACACTGGCGTCCTAGCATGTAGAGCCCCTGTTAAGAATTATGCCTTGTTTTTAATGGAACGATATTTGTAATTGAAAATTAAGGCTGTCAAAGTAGGAGACCCTATACAAATTAATACTATTGATGATTTTATAATTGTTGTAAGCACTATGGAGTAAAGGTTCAAATATTATTATGTGAATTATATCTACATAACCTCGTGTTAGATCAAGAGACATAACAGAACCCTCACGCACCAAGCCCTATATGAGATGCCTGAGGGCCAGACATGCCATCTTTTGAACACCTAGTTAGGCATCATAGCTGTAGACTGCC
The DNA here is from genome assembly GCA_031772625.1 of Pinus tabuliformis. Classification (NCBI taxonomy): domain Eukaryota; kingdom Viridiplantae; phylum Streptophyta; class Pinopsida; order Pinales; family Pinaceae; genus Pinus; species Pinus tabuliformis. The sequence goes on from CM062804.1 coordinate 1,561,228,997, forward strand.
ACATGAGATCCCGTCTTCGGCCTACTCTCTCACTGCCTTACATGTCAACTACAATGCTTTCATGAGGGCATTAAAAACGGTAAGCAGGGGGGTGTGTGGAGTACTAAAGAAGGTATGTTTTTATTGATTATTTGTCATCTTTTCTTTAGAACTCGTAACCTTTTTGCATCATGAACTAGGTAGATAATAAGAAATCATGAAAAAATATATAGGATTTATACGCAACATGAAAACACTAATAATTGCTATTTCTTATGTAAGAAAAGGGAAAAACGAAAGATTGTCATTCCAAAGAAAAAGATAGGGCCAAGTTAATTGCTATCCCTTTGGCAGGGAACCATATGCAAACAAGGCGATCTAAATTAAAACATATCAGCCAAGGAAAGGAAAAGGAGATATCGACTCGGCGCAAGAAAACAAATGGATAAATGGGAATTAACAGTTTGTCGAATCCCTTAGGATCCTCTGATCCTGAGGGATCGCTGCCTTAACTATTTTTGCATCCTTGATATCTCCGCTTTAGCTGTTATACAAAGGGGCAGCACTACTAGCCCGGGGGAGGATTGGCTGTTATTTTTCTATGTAACTTTTCTCTCTATTTGAAACCTTGATCATCAACTGTCGTTGAGAAGTGATTCGTTGTAACTCTGTTTTAATGCTTTAATATAAATCTGGTTTATGTTCCATCTTTGATCCTGGAATAATCTCAAGCAGTGTATCCTTGGAGGCTAAGGGCCCGGCCCTGGTGGAACACTTTCTCCTATACCATTATCTTTAATTCGTGCATGGTTTCATTATCATCTTTGATCGGTAATCTGGTGTGTTTTGTTATTTTGTATCACAACTCTGTTATATTTACAATATCGTTCTTTGTAACAGGAATGTTGTATTGTTCATTCTGACTTTATAACGCATTGTTGTTCCTTTAGTCATTAATGTAACATTATTGTTCTTTATAGAATGCTATTTATGTTCAATTACAGAGTAACTGGGTTGTAATAGTCATAAGTTGGTATTACTGTATTCATCTATGGTTTATACTTAATTACGATTGTTGTTCTACTGATATCGCTGGATTACAATCGTTATTCTTTATAACTAAGGTTGGTATTTGTAGTACCAAAATCAGATTACTGTTTTTCTCAATATGAAGGTGTTCCATGTGTGTTATTTATCTTAGTTTATTGTGCATTTACATTTGGTTCCAAGTGTTGTTCTATATTTCATTACTAATCAGTTGTCGTTCCATTTCCGTGTGCTATCCGATTTATTCCTAGAGTAAAGATGACTATCTGATTTGTGTAGGATACGATTGCTGCACTTATTCCTGTAGATTAAAGTGTTGCTCTTCCATTTCTTAGTTATTGTTCCATTTCCTAGTTGTTGTTCCATTTCCTGTTATTTGCGTTCTCATTTCTTTGGTGTGCATAATGATCTGAAATAGTAGTGGACGTTGACATTTGTTGTCTAGTTCCCAAATTGATGATCTGTTCCTTGATTGTCTTTAATTACATCAGTTTACAGAGGGATGAGTTACTGTTACTGGACCCTTGACTAATAAACTGCTTAGTTTTCCGAATGCATGATTTAGGCTTTAAAGTGCTTTGTTGTAAGTAGATCTTGTTTTAAGCATCCGTTTACTCTTGTATTTTGAGCATTGTACTATTAGCATTACTCTGATAAATGACAGCCTCAAACTAAGTACACTCTTTGAGATAACAAATCGTTCTTGGATTGACAAGTTACTGTGAGGTAATTAGAGGTGAAAAAGTCCCTTTTTACGGCTCGACATCCTTTACGCTGGTTAATTCCTTCATTTGATCTTTCATCTAATTTTCTTTAAACTATGTGAATATCCTTTGACCCTGCTGAGTAAACTTTACTATGCTCCTTTTTACCTTTACTATGAATTTCATGGTTTTTACTGTGTTTTTCAACAGTTAATCCTTTTAGATTTGTCTTCAAACTGTATGCAGGATTTTTCTTTGTAAGCCTGGAGCAGAAGTTTTTACCTGCAAAACGCAGAAATTGTTAAGAGGTGATAGAGGAGGACATTAATGGTTTTAATGAGCTTGAGAGGATTTTAAAAGGAGTCCAAAGCATATCAGAAGGTAAAACAATGGATTTTTTGGTCGTAGAGGATTATGGATGGTTTATTGTGAAAACAGGCGAAACAAAGGAAAAATGGTGATTTTTGCATTTAAACGGAGAAACGGGTTTCTTTTTGAAATATGGGGCAAAGTGAACAGTGGCCATTTTGTCGTTATGCGGGAGGTGGTTTTGGTTTTCATCACACCGCTTTATGAGACAAGGATGGTTTTGGGAGAGGTCACCCGAAATGATCTGAGCTAGACACATAGCAATGGGAAGTCTATGGAATACCGCTTTTTAGGTGGGTAATGCTCATACAGAGAGACAACTCGAAAACACTAAGGGTCGTTAGATTTGAATTGACGTGATCGGATGGTGGTGGAGCAAAAGAGTAGCGCGGATGGTCCCAATGATTAATTATGGCGACAATGGCTTTATTATGGGTTAAAATTGAGATTAGTTGTTAAATGGAGGTTTAGGTTATTTCTTTTTTAAAATCATAAAAACCTTTTAACAAAGAAATTCTTTGCAAAACATGGTATGAAGGATTTGAAAAATTATGAATTCGGGAAGATAAATTATATCGGGTCCAGGTTCATCACATATTGCAATCATGGTTTAGCGAAGGAAGTCCCATCGCAAAGGAATGCGATAAGGGCTAGACGCGATATGGAAATAAAACATGAAATATATTTTCGTCGGGTATGGGTTCCCATCACAGTCGGAGATCGCAACGATGGAGGGTAATGCTTTTAGCCGGGACTTGTGATGGAGGCAGATGTGATATGGCAATGAATGATAATATATATTGTGTTGGGTCTGGGTCCATCGCAATCATAGATTGCAATGATAGAGGGTAATGCTCTTCGCCAGGACTTGTGATGGAGGCAGATGCGATATGGCATGAAATATGAAATATATTGCATCGGGTCCAGGTCCATCATGTATCACATATCACAATCGGAGGAGAGTGCATTCATCTGAAAGGCTTGCGATGTGATATTTTATGAAAATACATAATTTTATAATAAAACTAAAGGTTTCAGATTATTTAATAAGAGAGTTAATATATACGGGAAAAGGGACTTTTAGGGGTTTAATACTATAGGCTAGTGTTAATATGAAAATATGAGCGGAAAGGGAAAATATACGTGAAAAGGGGAAATATACTAAGTATTATGCTTTCATGGGTTATTTGCGTTTTTCATATATACATCAATACTTAGGGTAAACATACTTTTGTTGGTTTTTCGAGTAAAAGGGAATTTAACATGCAATTTTCACTTTTCCTAGGCAAAAAGGATTTTGAACTTAGGAAAAGGGTTTTTTTATGGAAAATGAATGAATATAAATGGATGAAGGTGGGAAGGGGAAATTAGTGAATATAGGGATGAATGGAGATGAATGGGAAGTTAATTAATTGATCTTGTAGACGTTCATTTTCTTTGTGTAATTTCCTCATGGACATAGAAACATATGGTAAAACATGACAAATGTACATTTTGTCCAATCAATCATCAAACTTCTGCAACCATTCTTTTACTTACCCTTTGCTTATCCTATCATTTTTTCTTCACTTAATTGGTGCATTTAAGCTAGCAAACCCTTTTCCTTTCTTTTTATACAAGAAAACTATCTAATTCTAACCTTATAACATCCAAGGGTTCAGATTAAACTGATGAGCACCTTATTACTCTCTAACTGACTACTGATCTACCAAGATTAAACAATTTGGCCAGCTCTTTATTCTCTAACTATAAAATCAAATTTAAAGCATGAAACGGTCAATATTAAACTATTTGATTGTCATGGGTTGTGGCATTTAAAACAAGCTGCACACAACCATTATTTTCTAGAAACAATAGTAGTGGAATTTAGACTTGCTCACTTTCAGAGTTTATTTATTTTCTTTTCTTTCTAACCTAACATTTTCTTTTTGTATTGATTTTTTAGGACATCTAACCTAACATTTTCTTTGATATGGACATCATCATCAAGATATTTTTTCAAAACATTCTATTCAATATTGTTATGTCCATATCCTAACTTAACATTTTTTTCAAATATTATTTTTTATTTTTTGAGTATTTTATTCTATCTTATCAAAACCAAAAAATGCTACAATATTGGCTCCATCTAGGGACTGATTTCTCCTGTAGAATGCAGAGAACCTGCAGATCCATGTGCCTTCTCCTTGGGCTATGGAGTCCTTGCTGTAAAAAGATCACACTGACATCTTGAAAAGTAAAAGAAAACCAGATTATTTACAATGAAAACTATTTCAACTTCTTAGTACTGAATGTAATTTTTTAGAAACCTTCCATTCACAGCATAAGTGGAATATAGCCTCTCAAGATTCTGCAACACAAAAGTGGTGTTACCCTTCACTTCAGCAATTGCTAAAGGTCCAAACCATAGATTGTCAAATTTTCCATGCTTTCCTTTCTCTTCTCTCCTGGCATCCCATCTTAGACCTAGATCACCTTCCTTAAAGTCCCTTTCCCTAGCTCTTCTATCAAATAGGGCCTTCATCTTATTCTGATATTTATTCAATTTGTATTGAACTTCATCTCTATTTTCGTTAAGTTCAATAATTTGATTTATTCTTCTAGAAAAATCATCAGGTTCATCTATTGAATCCTGTAGGAATTTTGAAACAAGGAAGGCCAAATTGGTAGGGAAAATTGCATCTTTCCCATAGACTAACTGAAATGGAGATTTCCTAGTTGATCTCTTTGGAGTAATTATGTTTGCCCATACTGCATAAATCAGATGTGAATCCCAGCTCTTCTTATGATCACCTAGAGTCTTTTTTATTACCTTTACCAGACTTTTGTTTGATGACACTGCAAGGCCATTACCTTGAGGGTAGTAGGGAGTTGAATGATGTAATGGAATCTGATATTTCTCGCAAAAGTCAATCATTTTAACACTAGAAAAAGCTACTACATTATCAGTGATAACTTGAATTGCACAACCAAATCTAGATAAGATATTCTCCTCAATAAACTTGATTACTACTAAATCAGTAGCATTTCTGACTGGAATTTCTTCCACCCATTTAGTAAAGCAGTCTATTGCAGTGAGGATCCATCTATGCTGATTACTTGAAGTGGGGTGAATCTCTCCAACAAAATCTAATCCCCATTGAAAAAAAAGGTGCTGAAACTATTGATGGAACAAGTGGAAGAGCTGCTAATTTTTGTTTACCAGCAAACATTTGACAAGGAACACAACCTCTAACCTTTGCCCCTACTTGTAAGAACAATGTGGGCCAATAAAATCCCCCCCTCAGAATATTGTATGTTGTTGTTCTCCAAGCATAATATCCCCCACAAAATACTGTATGAAACTGATCAATGATTCCTTCAGTTTCTGATTCTGTTAAACATAATAACAAAATATTCAGTGGATATTTCCAGTATAAATTTGCATTTATAATGCAGTATTTGACTAATTTTAACTTAAGGGTTTTACACTGGGTTTTGGAGAACAATGTTGGACACTCAGAATGAATCAATAAATTTAGAATATCTTGATACCAGTTTGACACCAAGAATTTTTCATCAATGTGTATAGGACTGATCTGCTCAGAAGTTTGAGGTTCTTGTGGATTCTCCCCTTCTGCATGAAAGGAAGATTCTTGTGGATTCTCCCCTTTAGGATGAAGGGAAGGTTCTTGTGGATTGTCTCCTTCTACAAGGACAGAAGGTTCTTATGTATTCCTCCCTTGTATTTCTAAAATAGAATTGACTGCAAGTACTTTGAAGTTGGATTCAGCTAGAATCTTGGCTAATCCTTGACCTTTTACTAGCTTGGTAGTCTTGATAGTTAGATCAAACTCTAGAATTTGAGTGATCCATGTACCTCTTTTCCCATCAGTGTCTGGTTGGGTTAGGAAAATTTTCATAACACTATTAGGGACATAAGCAGTAATAGGTGAATGTAAGACATACATTCTGAATGATTTTAGGGCTTGAATGAGGGCATAGGCTTGCTTCTCAATGATGTCATACTTAAGCTCGGCATCTCTCATAACCTTGCTGAAAAAGGCTATGGGTTGGTCACGTGAATCTTCATTTTTCTGTAATAGAATGACAACAAGAGTTGTTTCAGAGGCAAAAGAGAAAATACTAAATGGTTTAGTGTAATCAGGGCTGGCTAAGGTGGGATCTTCAAAGATAGCCTTTTTTATTTGTTCAAATGCATGCCTAGACATGGGAGTCCATTTGAATTTTATGGTCCTTTCAGAGCATGTCAGTTATATCTTTTACAATCTCTGCATAATTTGGAATAAACCTCCTTAGAAAATTAATCTTGCCTAGAAAAGCTTGAATCTCCTTCTTGTTTCTAGGTAAGGTGAATGTTTCAATGGCAGATACTCGTTTGGAGTCAATTATTGCTCCCTCCTTTGAAATTACATGGCCCAACAGTTTTCCTTCTTTGACAACAAACAAGGACTTCTTAGGGTTCAATGATATTCCAAATTTTCTATACCTGTTAAAAACCTTCATCAAGTGCTTTAGATGTTTTTGATTAGATTTAGAAAAAATAGTTATGTCATCAAGATAAATAACTACAATTATATTTACGTGACCCATAAAAGGTATGTCCTAGCTCTCTGAAATGTTTCTCCAGCATTGGTTAAGCCAAATGGCATCCTAGCATACATGAATGTACCCCAGGGTGTAGTAAAGGTTGTCTTCTCTCTGTCTGTTGTATCAACATTCACCTGATTGTAACCTGAAAAACCACCAAGCATAGAAAGTCTTTGTGCTCCTGAAACCATTTGAAGTAACTGATCCATTTTGGGCAAAGGATAATTATCCTTTAATGATGCTTTGTTCAAATTTCTAAAATCCACATAGAGTCTTATTTATCCATTTTTCTTTCTAACGGGAACTAGATTTTCAACCCAATTAGAGTATCTAAGAGGGAGGATGATCTGAGCATCTAGAATTTTCTTGATCTCTCTTTCTATATCTGTTAGAAGGGCTGGATTTATCCTTCTAAGTTTCTGTTGATAAGGTTTTGCTTCTCGCTTCAAAGGAATCTTATGTTGTATTAATGAAATATCATAGCTCTTTAGATCAACATAAGTCCAAGCAAAAACATCCTTGTAATTTTGCAGTAACTTAAGATATTGAGCTTTGACCTCAGGGTCTAGAGATGCACATATTTTAATGTTTTTGATATCTTAAACAATTCCAATGTAATATCTTCTACGTCATCTTCTGAAGAAATGGACTGAGGGTTTTGGAGGACATCATTTTTATCAAACAATATTTCTAAAGGAATAAGTCCTTTTGGAATAAAATTATTAGATAATTGAATAATGTCATGATTAGCAATTTGGGTTTTAAAATCCGAAGTATCATTTCCATCTGCATTTTCATTTATTTCAGTTCTATCTTCATCAATTTGTAGAAATGAAAAATCATCTATTACATGCAAAAATGATTTCCGATGTTCATCATCTTCGAATATTTTCCAATGTTTCAGATTATCTGGGATAGATGGCCTATATTTGAATTGTATCTGATAGATTGCATCAATATGATTAGGAATTTTAAAAGAGCTAGCAGAGACAGCTAAGGCATTTGCATGAATATTCTGATCTCTGGGAATATGAGTCAAATTAAAAGCATCAAAGAAGCTTTCAACTGAATCCATACTTCATTTCGGTAGGACCTAATTCTAGGGTGCTTGGTCTGGTAAGCATTTCTTACTTGCTTAAAAATAAGTTCTGAATCAGTAAAGACACTTAAGTTTTGAACTTTTAGGCTTTTGGCTAATTGTAATCCTAAAAGGAAAGCTTCATATTCAGCCACATTATTTGTAACTTCGAAGTCTAATTTACATGATTGGGTTATATTTTCTTTTTCAGGTGAAATTAAAACTACTCTGGCTCCTGTCCCATCTTTCGTGCAAAAGCCATCAAAGAACAGTTTCCACATATTAGTTTGGTTTGGTTCAGGACTTTCAACTACCTCTTCAATTTTGACTTCATTTTTATGTTGGTTTGAAGTGAGTTGAAAACAACCAAAGTCTTGATCTATTGCATAAATTGGATGGTTCCTTGGTTGATTAGTATTACAAATGGTATGTACAAATGTTACCTCTCTATATAATCTTAATTTCTATCCTCCATAAACATGAATAGTAGCATATGACATATCCATCTCTAGAGTTCCCTCTAATTTGGCACAGTAAGACCTAGAAAGGAGCATTCCAAACTTGGGAGGGATATTTGTGATACCAATGTCAAGTACTACACTTTTCATTGGAATTTGGGCATGGGTAACCACTAGATCCTTGATCAATCCTAAACAACGCACTCTTTTAGAATCAAAGGTGTATAGGTCATGGTATGATTTAGTTATGTCGAGTTTCAAATTATCCATGATAGATTTTGGCATAAGGTTGTGTGATGCTCCTAAATAAAGCATACAATTATACAACATGGAATCATTTGGTTTAAGAGTTACATGAAAAGGAGGCACTATCTCATCTATCATGTCTAAACTAGGGCCAAAAACTACTGCTGGTTTTTCATCTTGCAGACTTATGACATCACCTTCAGCATCAACCAAGGTATTTTGTATCCATTTTTTGACTTGGCTTTTATAACCAGGGTTTTTAGAAAGTTCTGATAGTGGAATTGGGATCTTAACCCTCTCTAATTCTTTTTCAACACTAAATCTAGTCAAAATGTTTTTACTAGTTTGGGTAGTATCAATTGACTGATCTAAGGGCTGGATAAGAGTTGTTTGAGCTTTAGCAGTTTTGGTACGTGGTTCAATTATTGGAGTTTCCTTTGGAGTTCTCGAAAGACTAGGCCTCGGCCTAAGATCATCCCTCTTGTTTAATTCTACAATTAAAAATTCAGAGAAAGCATGATATTTAGAGACTTGTGAAGCTTCTTGATCTTCTTGAACCTGATTTTGTTGTGAGAGAGGAATGATGGCTATTTGATTGGAAGAAGAATCCATATTATAAATATCTTCAGTTATTGTCATAGTATTATCATCAGGTTGATGGTCATCTATCAATAGAGGAGTAGGAACCTGTTGATCATTACTAGGTCCCTGAAGAATTTGTAGTGGTGGATTTCTTTTATATTGAGCTTGATTTTGCTTTTGAGGTTTAGTAACTGTTTGTCGTATTTTCCTAGGTTGGGTCTCAATCTTTGAAATCCTATGTGATAGGTTTCTAATAAGAGATGTTATTTCATCTATTTTTGAGTCTTTTGATTTAGTCTTAGAGGAACCAGAGGCTTGAACGGATTTGAGTTTTCTTTGGGCCTTTTCTTCCTTAAGTTTTAAAGAAGTTGAGGTTGCCCTATTTGCTTCTACTTCTATAGCATTTTTTTGCATATATTGAAGATTTTTTTAAGTTCTCTCTCGTAGCATAACAAAAAAGTCATCATCAAAAGATTTAGAAAATATAGACCTAGTTGCTGTTGCAGAGAGCTTACAATTAGCAGGCATTTTGTGATAGAGTTTATTGAATCTTTTGATAAAATTTGATACTAGTTCACTGAAGTTCCTTTTAAGCTCTCCAAATTCCGTGAGGAAGTAAAGAGGATCCTTTTTCACACCCCATTGATTTTTAAATATGGTTGTAAGCTCTTCCCAATTTCTAATGGAAGTTGCTGGTAACTGCCTAACCCAAATCCTCACATTTCCTTCAAGTGACTGTACGAGCAATCTCATATAAATGTTTTCTTGTTCAATATTCATGTTGTCTGCAAAGTCTAGGAAATCTTGAAGATGGTCCTCAGATGAGGGACCAATTTCTCCATTGTACTTGGGAAGGTATATTAAGTATCCAACTGGGAATGCATCAAGGTTATTAGGTAAGACTAAGGCACCATATCTAGCCTATACAATAGGTCGGAAAGCCATGATAGTAGGTGGTGTACGAGATGCTTGAGGTGTATGAGGTTGTCCAGGTGGAGTATGTGGTGTTTGTGTGGATGTAGAAGATGAAGAAGAAGTAGAGGAAGAAGATGATGATTCAGGGATTGATGAACTAGTTGGAGGTGAAGGAGGAGATCTCCCGAAAGACTTCAAAGGAGTCCTAAGAACTAACTTTGGGACCTGTAAAGGGATACCTTCTTTTGTTTCAAAGAGAGGATTGGAATATATAGAGAAGGTCTTCTCAGATTGTTTAGAAGAAGAAGCTTCAGGTCAGTAAAAAATGGAAGGAAAATTATAGGTGGTAGGGGATATGAAATTTATGGGTTTATATTCTGGTAGATTAACACCCAAATCAGATTCGATTTTAGGTGATCCTGGTGGTAGTGTGGGTATTGGATGAGATTCTAATGAATGAATAAGGTAGGCTAACTTGAAATCAACTCCTTTATCTAGAAGTTCAGAAACCCTAGGTGATAAATGGGAGTAATCAGGATCAGCTGGGATATTACTATAAGGGTCAAATGATTCTAATTCTTCAGATTGTAGGGCTGAAGAGGAAGAATAATATGGTTGGTGTCCCCTTCTATAACTGGCTTTTCTCAAAAGCCTTTCAGGATCTGACAGAGGCTTAACTATGTCAACTTCTGAAAGAGATCTGGTGTGTTTAAAAGGTGCCAACTTGGGAGTGTGGAGTCAACTAGGTGAATGATTTTAACCTTTCTAAATCCTTTAATCACCTTTAAAGGAAAATAATGAATGAATATCATTGTCCCAAGGGAAATAAATTTGAATCCCTGGCAATGGCGCCAGTATGATACTGTACCTCTGAGATAGTAGTAGGTCAGTTACCAATGCCAGAGCATCTAAAATAATTGTTTTGAGGTTTTTGGTTTTAGTTTTGGAAGACCAATGATTGAAGCTAGATGTAGAATTGAAACACTCAATCCTTTGGGTTATATTAATATCTTAGCAAAGGGCTGCTATAAAACTTTACAAAGTGATATAGATCAAGATAGTGGTGAGAAGAAGACAAAAAATAATATGATTATCACAGTTTCCAGACTATAAAACAAAACAATCATAAGTGTGAAAACCTTCTAAACTACGTTCCAAAGGTTCAAGGAAATATACTTAAGCTTACATAAGATGTTGATGATTTATTGATTAGAGGGGATTAGCTAAACAGATAGTTCATTAATCCATTCTCTTAATAGATGATCACTTTAGGAGCTTATAGGAATTAATTGAGACACAATTATTTCTACCTATATATCTCTATAATTCATAAGCATATGAAGAAAAACATAATGATTGATAACTGGAAAAACTTACAGGATAACACAAACTGTGTAAAACCAAATTCAAAATCCTCTGCTTTGTATTAAGGTTCCAGAAATACTGAGTACATCACGTGTCTACAAAAGCTTCCTTCACAGGTGCAACTAGGTTCAAAGTAGAATGAACAATCACAACTTAACAAGTAATTAACAATGACTCTTGAACTTCGAACCCATAACAACTCGAGAAGAGAGTTATTGATATAATAATGAAATTAAGGAAATATCCTAAATCTGATTAAGATTTATTTTAGGAAAGGAAATATCTTCATACAAGAAGATAGGGGTAGTTGTTTAACTACTTTCTTGCTGCCCCTTTTATTCAGGTTGTGCCGCCTTTATTGTTTGATATTTCACCCCTTTAAGCAACTTGATTGTTTGTATCCTTTACGCTAGTTAATTCCTTCATTTGATCTTTCATACGATTTTCTTTAAACTCTGTGAATATCCTTTGACCTTGCTAAGTAAACTTTACTGTGCTCCATTTTACCTTTACTGTGAATTTCATTGTTTTTACTATGTTTCTAAATAGTTAATCCTTTCATATTTGTCTTCAAACTGTATGCAGGCTTTTTCTTTGTAAGCGTAGAGCAGAAGTTTTTACCTGAAAAACACAGAAATTGTTAAGAAATCATATGTGACAGAGGAGGACATCAATGGTTTTAATGAGCTTGAGAGGATTTTGGAACGAGTCTAAAGCGTATCAGAAGGTAAAACAATGGCTTTTTTGGTCATAGAGGTTTATGGAGGGTTTACTGCGAAAACAGGCAAAACAAAGGCAAAATGGTGATTTTTGCATTTAAACAGAAAAATGGATTTCTTTTCGAAATGTGGGGAAAAGTTAACAGTGGCTATTTTGTCGTTATGTGGGAGGTGGTTTTGGTTTTCATTGCACTGCTTTATGAGGCGCGGGCGGTTTTGGAAGAGGTCACTCGAAATTATCTGAGCCTGACACATAGCAATGGGAGGTCTGTGTAATACCACTTTTTGGGTGGGCAATGCTCGTACAGAGCGCCAACCTGAAAACACTGAGGGTCGTTGGATTTGAATTGACGTGATCAGACAATGGTGGAGCAAAGAGCAGCGTGGATGGTGCCAACGATTAATTATGGCGGCAATGGCTTTATTATGGGTTAAAACTAAGATTAGCAGTTAAATGGAGGTTTAGGTTATTTCTTTGTTAAAATTGTAAAAACCTTTTAACAAAGAAATTCTTCGCAAAACAGGGTATGGCGGATTTCAAAAATTATGAATTCAGGCGAATAAATTATATCGGGTCCAGATTCATCGCATATTGCAATCGGGGTTTAGCGGAGGAAAGCCCATCACAAAGGAATGCAATAAGGGCCAGATGCGATATGGAAATAAAACATGAAATATATTTTCGTGGGGTCCAGGTTCCCATCACAGTTGGAGATCGCAATAGTGGAGGGTAATGCTTTTAGCCGGGACTTGCGATGGAGGCAGATGCGATATGGCAATGAATGATAATATATATTGCGTTGGGTCCGGGTCCATCGCAATCGGAGATCACAACGGCGGAGGGTAATGCTCTTAGCCAAAACTTGCGATGGAGGCGGATGCAATATGGCATGAAATATGAAATATATTGCATCAGGTCCAGGTCCATCATGTATCGGATATCGCAATCGGAGGAGAGTGCATTCATATGAAAGGCTTGCGATGCGATATTTTATGAAAATACATAGTTTTATAATAAAACTAAAGGTTTCGGGTTATTTAATAAAGGGAGTTAATATATATGACAAAAGGGACTTTTATGGGTTTAATACTATAGGTTACTGTTAATATGAAAATATGAGCGGAAAAGGAAAATATACGCAAAAAGGGGAAGTATACTAAGTATTATGCTTTTCATGGGTTATTTTCTTTTCGCATATATACATCAATACTTAGGGTAAACATATTTCTGTGGGTTTTTCGGGTAAAAGGGAATTTAACATGGGATTTTCAATTTTCCTAGGCAAAAAGGATTTTGGCCTTAGGAAAAGGGTTTTTTATGGAAAATGAATGCATATAAACATATGAAGGTGGGAAGGGGAAATAGTGAATATAGGGATGAATGGAGATGAATGGGAAGTTAATTAATTGATCTTGTAGACTTTCATTTGCTTTGTGTAATTGCCTCATGGACATAGAAACATATGGTAAAACATGAAAAATGTACATTTTGTCCAATCAATCATCAAACTTCTGTAACCTTTCTTCTGCTTATCCTATCATTTTTTCTTCACTTAATGGGTGAATTTAAGCTAGCAAACCCTTTTAATTTCCTTTTATAGAAGAAAACTATCTAATTCTAACCTTATAACATCCAAGGGCTCAGATTAAACTCATGAGCACCTTATTATTCTCTACTTGACTATTGATCTGCCAAGATTAAACAGTTTTTCCAGATATTTATTCTCTAACTATAACATCAAATTTAAAGCATGAAACAGTCAAGATTAAACTATTTGACTGTCATGGGTTGTGGCATTTAAAACAAGCTACACACAACCATTATTTTGCAGAAACAATAGTAGTGGCATTTAGACTTGCTCACTTTCATAGTTTATTTGTTTTCTTTTCTTTCTAACCTAACATTTTCTTTTTGTCTTGATTTTTTAGGACATCTAACCTAACATTTTCTTTGATATGGACATCATCATGAAGATATTTTTTCGAAACATTCTATTCAATATTGTTATGTCCATATCCTAACTTAACATTTTTTTCAAATATTATTTTCTATTTTTTGAGTATTTTATTCTATCTTATCAAAACCAAAAAATGCTACATTAGGAGGGTTTGTGATTGAGTTCGTGGTCAACATCTCAGTCAGCTATAGCGAGGTGGAGCAATGTTTTTTCAAAGGACCGTGAGGTAAGTACATAAAATCTTTGAATACATGGATTAAAATGTTATTGTGCGAAAAATGGGTTATGTAGCTACCTTGATGTTTGGGGTTACGCAAAGTGGAAAAAATTACAAAAATGAAGGAAAAAAGGGTCCTAAGTATAGTCCGTTGATTTCACCTCCGTGAGGTGACAAAGAGGGAATAGCGAAGGTTTCTCCATGAAGTGTTATTTAGTTAATAAGATAAGGATTCCTGCGAATACCACCTCTACCCACACCACCTCTGACTTCACCACCATCACTTGTGACTTCAACCGTACCACCTCCACTGTAGTTCAGTATGGCAAATTCAATGAAGTTGCCTTTGTTCGAAGGTTTGGGCAATGAGTACCTAGACCAATTCTGGTTCATTGTGAAAGACGTATGGGAAGATCAGGGGTGCTACAAATGATAACATGAAGAAGGCGACATTGGTTAGTCCTCTGCAGTATCACGCGCTAACCTAGTATATCAAGTACGCTAATGATAACCTGAATGCTGGAGTGGTAGACATCCAGAAAGCACTGAATAGATAATTCAGTAGGCCTGAGTCTGAAGCACAATATATTGTGGCGTTCAAATAAATTGTGCTGCAACCAGGTGAGACACCTTAGGAAATCGATTAAAGGTTTGTTAAAATTGGCAACCAGGGAAAAACTTCATGTGGGTCATCTTATTCATGGCTAATAATATTTTTATTAGATTCCTATCGTCGAGAGGTGTAGGATTGATATAAAGATCATCCAATTCTGATAAGTATTCATGGAGATATGAATTTATTTTGATTATGGAATTATTATCAAGCCGACCTACAACTCATGTAGGCTCAGAAGCCCAACAGTCGCATCTATTCACCCACCAACGTTGTGTATAAATATAAGAGGAATTTTCCTCATTTGGACTCACTCATCTCATCACATCTATCTCTCTCTACTGCGTAGATATAAGTCTCTTCTCTACTGCGCTGAAATGGGTCTCTCTCTCTCACACATGTGAAGCCGGAAACTGCTGAAACTGAAGTTGTAACTACAGAAATAAATACTGACTTGCGTAGCTTAGAAGATCTCCTCATCTGAACTATGTTGTAGGTTCATCTGAACCTCCTTTGAAAGCCTCAACTTTTGGTGGTGGAATGAAGTCAATCCGACGAACGGTTTGCAAGATATCGACTGCCCTAGTTTCGAAGCCGGAAACTGCTGAAACTGAACCTGCAACTGCAGAAGTAAAGATTGACTTGCATGGCCTAGAAGATATCCTCTCTAGAACTGAGCTGTAGGTTCATCTGAACCTCCTTTGAAAGCCACAACTTTTGGTGGTGGAATGAAGTCAATCCGACGAACGGTTTGCAAGATATCGACTACCCTAGTTTGAAGCCGGAAACTGCTGAAACTGAAGCTGCAACTGCAGAAGTAAAGATTGACTAGCGTGGACTAGAATATCTCCTCATCTGAACTGCACTGTAGGTTCATCTGAACCTCCTCTAGAAGCCGAAACTTTTGGTGGTGGAATGAAGTCAATCCGACTGTCGGTTTGTGAGATATGGTCTGCCCTAGTTTGATAATGAAGCCGCTAATGCTGATGCTACTGATCTAGGGTTTGCTACTGTTGATATGAATCAGATTTATTGTACTATTTCTCTCTCCTGAATTATTGAAGATAAAAGAAGATTTGATCAAAGGGTTTCCCCACACATTGTGGGGTTTGTCCCTGGCTAGCCGCCACATCTTGTGTCTCTTGTCTTGGCTTGTTTTCTATCGATCGTTTAATGTTCTATCTGCACTTTACTTTATGTACATGTGATTGCTAATCTGTGGAATATAATAAGAAAAATAAGTAAACTGTTATAAGCATAGAACATACCATAACTTAACATGGTATCATAGCTGAGGTGAAGACAAAGCTCGAGCAAGAGCAAGAGCAATCATTGAAGAGAAGATTGGCAAAGCTATCCTAAAAGAACTATGGGGTCCTCAACACTCTTTCCTGCCGAAGCCAAGCTCCGTGAGAAAGCTGACTATCACGAATGGAAGATGTCTATCGTTCTAACCCTTGAAGATCAAGGAGTGCTGGACCATGTAAGAGGCAATATTTTTGAGCCTTCATCAAATGCATCAGCTGCTGCCTGGAACAAATGGAAAAATGGAGAAGTTAAAACAAAGAAGATCATCCGGGACTCTATCGACAAGCGCTTGGTGGCCTACATCTCTGATCTAGACACCTCCAAGGAAATCTATGACAGACTGGTGAGTTTATTTAAAGTTAATGATGCAAATCAAGTTTTGTTTCTAAGAAATAAGTTGAGGGAAATCAAGAAGGGTAAAGATGAAAGTATGCAAGCATACTTCTTAAGAATCACCGAGATCAAGAACGATCTCCTATCTATTGGGGAAACCATTACTGATAGAGAAATGGCACTCACAACTCTCGGAGGATTACCATCTGAATGGTATGTGTTCAGGACTACTCTTCTGAACAATAATGTAATTCCTAGTTTCGAGGAATTAATGGCTAGATACATTCAAGAACAAACAAGGGTAGAAGTGCAAGAAATGCACATGCCTAAAGGTCCTCCTGCTGCCTTTTCTTCTCATGCAAAGAGAAGAAAGGACTCACACCAGGACGATGATCAAAATCCCTCTGATGGCAAATCAAAGGAATGAGAAATTCAACAACAAAGGTAAGAGGAGAGCTGGGAATCAAGGAAGAGGACAAGCATTCAAGAAGGCTATAAAGTCCAGGATGTATTAAATGCACCTGACCTCAAAAGGAACCTAGTTTCCATCTTGGCAATGGAAGACAGAGGCTACAAGGTAACCTTCAGCAATGGCAAGGTATGTATATGGAAAAATAATGATAAAGATTCCTCTACTCTTGGGTTTAGTGTTGATTCATTATATCAGGTCGATGGAAGTTCGATAGGTGTCATGTCTTGTGACACAACTCTTTAGTCTGAAGTTTGGCATCGGAGGTTTTCCTACCTTCATTACAAAGCTCTACCCGATGTAAGACAGATGGTAACAGGGATGCCTAAATTCCAAGTAGAGAAAGAAGGTGTATGTCTGGGATGTGCCGAAGGAAAGCTCAAAAGGGGACCATTCCCCTCAAGCCAAAGCAAGACCTCCGATATATTACAGTTGGTTCACTCAGGCATACCTGAGGTTGGCATTAATAGGGAGACTACTACACCACATACTCCTGAGCAGAATGGTGTGGTGGGAAGGAAGAACTGCACCATGATGGAAGTTGTCCGGGCCATGCTACATGATCAAAGACTTCTAAAGTTTCTATGGGCTGAAACTACAGTCACCGCCGTATATGTACAAAATCGATGCCCTCATCAAGCATTGGGTTCCAAGACTCTTGAAGAAAAGTTCACCGCAAGGTGAACAATCTTCTGACTTTGAGGAGCTCTCAAGAAGCCGACACCAGGGAATTGAAAGAAAAGGATGATGAATCAATGCCTGATGTAGAAGAACCCATGGATCTGATTGATTCTCATCCACATGAGCCTTCCTCTTCTAGGAAGAGGCCTTCATGGCTTAGGGGGGTACTTGATGATTTTGAAGGACATGTTGCACCCTGAGGAACCTTCCGTCAAATTAAGAAACTTAACAAGTATCAGGGATACCTGACCATCATGAGCACGATCATACAAAATGAGCCTTCATCATTCTCAGATGTCATCAAGCATTAACTATGGAAGGGTGCTATGACCATAGAATATGAGTCTATTATGGAGAATGATGTCTGGGAAGTAGTTCCTAGACCCTGGACAAGACAATTGTTACTTCAAAACGGCTTTACAAGATAAAGCATGCAGCAAATGGAAGTATGGAAAAGTATAAGGTTCATTTTGTTGCTCGTGGTTTATCCCAGAAGGAAGGTATAGACTATGATATTTGCATCTGTTGCCAGATATACGACCATCCGCTTGATCATATCCGTTGTGAATTCACAAGGATGGAACCTACATCAGATGGATGTCAAGACTGCGTTCTTGCATGGTTTGATCAAAGAAGAGGTCTACATAGAGCAACCCGAAGGATTTGAGATTTATGATTGAAAATATCATGTATGCAGGTTGAAGAAGGCTCTCTATGGGCTGAAGCAAGCACCCCGAGCATGGTATGAGAGGATCGATAGCTACTTGATGAAGTTGGGATTCACTAGGAGTGAAGCCAATCCTAACCTTTACTTTAAGGTTGAAGATGAAAAGCCTATCATACTGGTGTTGCATGTGGATGACCTCTTTCTACAGGTGCAAACCCTCTCATTCACAAATGTAAGAGGGAGATAGCTTCTGAATTTGAAATGAAGGACCAAGGACTTGAAGTGTGGCAGAAGCCAAGGGAAATTTTCCTATCTCAAGGAAAATATGTGGTAAAGATATTGGAAAGATTTGGTATGATGGACTGCAAGCCTGTGACTACCTCGAGGATCTTAACTTTTAAAAGTTATATGGTAGTGATGTCGGACTAGATTTGGGAAATGCCTCTGAGTTTCATAAACTCATTCGCATTGATGTTCTTGGTGAACCTCCATCCGAACATATGTTTTGCAGTTAGCATTGTGAGCTCATATTTGGTTGAGCCTCACTGGATTGATGCCAAGAATCTTCTGAGATATCTTTGTGGCACAATGGGTTAAGATACACTGTCGAAGATGTGAGACTACTTGGATATACTGATGCTTATTGGGCAGGCAGTGTGGTGGACCATAAGAGCACTTTTGAGTGTTGTTTCACCTTGGGATCTGCTTTGATATCCTGGATAAGTAGGAAGCAGAAGTCAGTGACTTTGAGCACCGCTGAAGCAGGATATACTGTTGCTAGCATGACCTCGTGTGAGGCAATCTGGTTGCAAAAGCTCTTCAGTGAGTTGTTTGGATTTACATTGGATACCATTGTGATTCTCTATAACAACCAGAGGTGGGATTTGATTATTGGGGAACCCCGTATTCGTCGATTGCTCCAGCAGATAGACATCATCTGGGATATGGTAAGTTGATGAGCAAGGAGGCTCCATCACATTAAGATGATGTACAGGTTGATACACCTTGTCAAAGCCATGAGGAAAGATCTAATTTGTGATTTTCCCAAATGACTTGGAGTCATCAAGAAACCCTTGTACACGGGTCCTGCATGTTGCATACATTGAGCTCTGGGAGCTCTGAGGGCTTGTGGTTCTTATTGGAGCAACCACAGGGTGACTCACCCTCCCCTGGTGGTGCGCACTGGAACAAGATGATTCACTCTCTTGTGGAACAAGATGATTCGCTCTCTTGTGGAACAAGATGATTCGCTCTCTTATGGGACAAGATGATTCGCTCTCTTGTGGAACAGGATGATTTGCTCTCCTGTGTAGCAGGATGATTAGTTCTCCTGTGAGGCCTGGATTGATGTGTTCTCCATGGTGATTGTAGCAGGATTGATGTGTTCTCCTGTGAGGCTTGGATTGATGTGTTCTCCATGGCGATTGTAGTAGGATTGATGTGTTCTCCTGTGAGGCTTGGATTGATGTGTTCTCCATGGCGGCCTGGATCGATGTGTTCTCCATGGCAATTGTAGCAGGATTGATGTGTTCTTCTGTGAGGACATGATTGATTAGTTCTCCTGTCGAGGCATCCTACCCATGCAGTCTGGGACTCATGGGAAGTACCTCTCATCTGATCAATGAGCAGGGAAATGAAGTTAGGGACCATAGTAGTACTGATGGACGGATCGTTGTAACTGTTAACACCCAGGTTGTTCCCTATGACTCCCAAGGGAATACGGCCGGGGTAACCACTAACCAATCTTTCGATCACTGTTTCTAGCCAAACTGTGATCAGAGAGGGCTCTCTCTTTATGATTTGTATCTGTTACGATAGTGTTTTAGGCTAGGTATTAGGCACAGGTTTTGTTCATGTTTTGGTTGAAGATTTCCTTTCAGGTCTCGTGATATAATGTTCAAGGAGTCGAATATCATTGGGCAATGGAGTCTATGGCTGTAGGTGTCTAGAAACCTTGAGGTGAATTGGTGAAACTTACAGGGCCATTTGGATACTTCATACAACAAAATTTTTGATTTATAACACTAACATGTGAAAAACCAGTGAAAGCAATTAAGAATTTTCACTAAAGTATTCAAGTATTTCCACCAAACTAGGTATGAGAAACAGATAGATGTCTCAGGAGGAAACTTGAATCCCTGATAATATCTATCACTGTAGAAGATATAGTTTTAAAGTGCAGCAATTAAGAATTACACTTCATTCACTGTATCTGAAGAAAACATGGATAATAGCTCAGATTGAGTTCAGGGTAATCAGTGATTAAATCCTGGAACTATTCTTCTACTTTGCTATTAAGTGTAAAACATTTAAACAATGAAAGAGAACAAAAGACTCGAAAACATGTAACACAGAGATTTGAGAAAGACTTATTGTTTTATGAAACACTCTGGAATCCTGCAACATTCACCATTCATCACAATGCATCAAGGTACGCCAAGCTTCGGAAATTCCATTCACCCTTTGTATTATTTCTCTGAGAATTTTACAGCAAATGAGATGCCCAAAATGAAAATAACAACAACCCCTTAAGCTTCTGCGAGGGGTGAATATATACATACGATTTTACAAAAATATCTGAGTTCTAAGTTATCTCAGACTTAATGTTCTCACCAACTTTTGAGATATTATTATCAGAAATTTATTACAGCATTGAATACAAAATAAAGGCGTCTTGATGTTCTGTCAGAAGATATTTTAGCCTTTGAGAGCTGCTGAGTCGGTTAAGATACTTTGATTAAATGCTGGAGAGCCCGACTTTTTGGCTTGTGCGCTGTATTTTGGGTCTGCTACCTTGTGATGGTGATTGCTGTTGTGGTGAGTAAATAGCCCTGCTGAGTTGGCTCAGCATCTGTCTCTTCCTTGTAGATTTTATCCACCAAAATTCTGCCTGTGCATGACTGTTCATAAACTGGAGAAAAACTATCGCTACAGGTTCGGGCCTGATAAGATTACCTGTGTCAAATTCCTCCATTCTTCCTGTGTGGGCAATTGGTGTCTTATGATTGCCCCCAGAGTTTCATCTGCTTCTGTATACTTAAAGAAATTTGGTGGTGTATCAAACAGGTGATCAATTTCATTCATAATGAAAAACAGGTTATCCACCCTATCATACAAATTCTGCCCTGATGCTGGCCCTGTTTCTGCTGAGGTACTGGGTTGTTTTGCTATTTGTGCTGCAGCATGTGCATCAACCCTTTTGATGTAATTTTCCAGGGTAAGCAGCCTTCCTACACTGCTTAATATGCTGGGGAGGCCTCTGTTTTGTAATGCCACAAATCTGTCCAGGAATTTGTTGATCTCGGTCTGCATATCCTGTGTTCTTCTCTCCAGCGTTCCAACTAGGTTTCTCAGTGTCAAGACTCTTTTAGCTACTGAAATTGTTTCAGTCCTGTTAGTAATTCCCATGGTAGCTAGTTGAGAGCTAGTTTTGTTATTCAAAATAGTGATCATTCTGCTGGCAGCATCTGGCATGTGGCCCAAGCTTGCTCTAGCTCTCTGTACTTCCATGTTTGCCTTGGTAATGAGTACTATTTGCTCATCCATAGTCTCAATATACTGCCACTGATTGGTGATGGACCGCCCAATGTTACCCCAGAGGACTGCTTTTAGTTCTGCTGTTACTTTTTCTAGTGCAAGCTCTTTTTCTAGTTCAGCTATTCTCTTTTTTAGAGCTTTTATCTCTCTTTCCTTTGCTGCCTCATTCTGCTTGCTTTTGTCAAATTTTTCATTCACCTTAGCCAAAGTTTTTTTGACTTCATCAAGCTCTTTCATTTGGGATTCAAGAACTTGGATCTCAGCCTGCAGCTTCTGCATATCCAGAGTAGGAGTCTGCTCTGTTGTTGGTGTAGTTGTTGCTGTAGATGGTGCTGTAGGCCCTGTCTGTTGAGGAGGAGGAATAGTTGTTGGAGGGGCTTCCTCAAGATTGATTATCACAGGAGGAGGCTGGGAGGTTTGGCCCTCTTCTCTTTGCTTTAATGCTGCTTGTAGTGCTGCCTTTGCAGCTTCTGATTCTCCTAGCTTGTCTTGAGTCCGAACTAGCTCCTTGTACAGGGATATCATTAGGTCTGTAGCATCCTTTTCATGCCTTTGCTGGGCAACCTCGTCTGTTTGTGGATGGATGGTAGCTGGGAGCTTGATTTTCTTTCTTAAGGCCGCCATGTCTGCATCCCTTAGCTTCAAGAGTTCTTGGATACCTTTAACATCTTTAGGATCATGTCCTATTTCTATAATTACATCTTCCAAGGACTTGATCCTGTTGTCCTTGGCTTGTGATGATGCTCTCTCCAATTCCAGCTGAGAGGCTGTGTTATCAAGGCTGCTCTTCAATTTGTAGTTCTCCAATGTTTCATCTGCCAAGGAGGCATACACCATTTCACCGGTTTGTTTATGCAGTTCGATCTTATCCATAGGGTGTATGTCTTTAGCCATAACCTCCATGTTGGTTCTTAGATAATCCGAGGTAGATTGAGGATGCAGCGTTGTGGGCATGAAGTGACTCATGATCATCTTGCCTTCACTTACATCAAAGGTAGACATGAGTCTTTGCTGATTGGTAGGAGCCAGGTTCAACAAATGATTGTACAGCTGTACTTTAATAGGATCACTTCTCCTCTTAATGTCAATAAATTGCTGTTTGATGCTTGACTGTCCTTTTCTGTGCTGGCTGGAGGAGCTGACCTCTCCTCCTATAGCTCTATCATGTTCATGCCGGAATGAACTGGCTAAAACTTCTCCACTGGGTGGGCCCATGCCCATTGCTTGCCTCACTGCTATGTCATCCTCTGGAAAGTCATTTAGTCTTTGTCTTTTCTCTCCCCGATTGATGGATGAAGTCAGGGGAGTCTCTCTATCTCTTTTCCTGGTTAAGTCCTCCTTTTGTGGGGTTTGGAGGACCGAGGTATCAACAGTAGTCTCTGCCCTAGGAGGCACTATTGTCTGAGCCTGTTGCTCTGTGGAGCTTGGAGCATCAATCACTTTTTCTTGCTGCAAGGGCTGCTGTTCACTATATTGTACCTCTTCTTGTTGCTTCCCTTGTTCCTGCTGCTCCATTTCTTCTTGCTGCTGTAGCAATGTATCCACTTGTTCTTCTGTCAATGGAGGTGGCTGCTCCACCTGCTTCCCTTTATCTTTGCTTGCTGTCTGCGGTGCCTTCTCGGCAGTTTGCTGTTGTGCTGTTGATGATGTAGTAGCTGCTCCAAGCTGCTTTTTGTAGGAGAGGGGTACCTGTCCACAAGTTTCCAAGTCAGCTTCCTTTTGCATATTTCTAGCCTCTCTCTCAAGTAGCTCTTCATTAGTAGTTTCCTCCTCTAGGGTACCCTCTTCCCAACTTGATGCATTGGCATATTGTTCAATCTCGGGTTGTCTCTTGTGTGCATAGCTACCCAATTTATATTTTATCCTCCTGAGGGAGACAAAATGATTGGGGTCATATGGTATCCATTCAAAACTAGTTTGCAGTTTGAGGCCCTCCAGGATACTGTCTGCCTCTTTCCATCCCTCCTCTTTTCTGTTATATAGGAAAGGACCCAGCTGGCTCCTTACCTTTAACTGTGACTTCTTGTTCTTGCTCTGAAAATGGAGGTAGTCTGAGTTCCCAAACTGTCTGAAATATTCCAAGGCAAAAAGCCTCATGGGGACATACCTTGGCAACCTAAAAGGGTTCAACTCACAGCCATATATCCTGATGACTGTGTGGTTTTGGTAGAGGTACCAATTACCAATGCTGTAGGACTTATTCAAATGGAGAATTCTCCTCATTTCATCAGTTAGTCTAGGAGGAGAAGTACCATGCAATACTGTCATGGCTGGATAAATGAATAAATAAATGAACTCAGAGTATGTATAAGGTGACACAGAGGTATGATGAAAAACAGAGGTCCAGAACACAACTGACCTTGGACTTCCTTGGGCATTGAGTGGCTTTAGAGGAAAAGAGAAGGTGGCTGGCTGGTAAAACAGGAATAAATGGTATATATATGAGGTATACCTGAATAGTCTTTCCCTCTTCAAGTTCATAAACTGCTCATGGATTTTTTCTGCAATGTAGGTTGCATAGTCATAATGTACAGCTGGGGGTTTACTGGGAGAGAATAGAGATAGCATTGCCATTATGCTGTCATCCACATCCTCCATTCCCTTGAATCCTAGGACATAACTGATTAAATCCACTAACATCCTGCCCAATTCATTCAAATATTGATACCCAATAGGAGGGGTTCTGATGGTGTCAGAGCCTGGTCTTACAAACAGCTGATTAATCTTAATGATTTGGTCACCTGACAGCTTGCTCCCTTTGTTTACCAAATTCTGCATATAGAGGGGGGTCAATTGCTTGGCAGTATGGAAGTGCAGCATTCCATTTATACTTTCTGGGGTAATCTGGAACAGGACTGAGCCTGTGGGGCTGATGACAGCTCTTTGGTTTGGGTCATAGCATTCCTGGCAGCTGTAGACCAATTCTGGCATAGGATTTACTTGGGGGAGGTTGTAGATGGGCAAGTTTGAGTCCCAAATCCCCAAGATATCTGCCCCACTCAGGTGCTGGGCCTTCAACTCATTCATCATCTGGATATTGTATTTGGAGCCCATAGGGAACCAGTCCAGCATCTGATAATCCATGTCTCCCAGGGCTTTCCATGCTAATTCCTGGTGAGGAGCATTGAGGGGCTTGATATTCAGAGCAATAGGAGTCTCCATGGACTTCTTCAAAGTTCAACAATTGTAGGTGGATTTTTTAATGGAAGCAACACAGAATAGAAGTGATTTTCTGTAAAAACAGTTTGTATCTCAGAGACCAGAGGAGGAAATTACACAACAGCAGTTGAAATACTGTTTGTTTCAGGAGCAGGGCTTCTCTATGGTCTCACTATGTCCTCTTTCAGCGGGTGAATTGAGCTTAACAAGAAATTAGCCGGGAATACGCAGTGAATGTTGTTTTTGAGCGAAATTACAGGTATTAAGGCTCGGCTGGTGTCTTTGGACTTCACAATTGCGAATGTGGACGTGCAGAGGGAAATGGCTGGTGAAAATATAATTTTTAAGGTCTCCTTAGCCTTCTGAGTAACTTCAATTTCAATAACAGGCGTATGGAGGGCAGAAAACGGTAAATACCTGTTAATTGACGAACATAGGTCGCATAGGCATGCACGGTTGGAGCTCTGGAGGTCGCCTTGGTCAATTGAGCAGGTTGGCAGACTTTTAGGACGTAAATGCTCATGTAGAGAAAACAGTGGAGAAATGCGCAAACAATGGAAAAATAGACGTTTTTTGGCTTAATATGGGCTTTTTTATGATTTTGGCGCTTTTTAGTGATGACGTCAGCATGACGTCATTGGTGGGTCAAGGTCAAGTGACGTCAGCTGACGTCATCGGGTGACGTGTCAGTACACTGTTGGTCCATGGGGGCGATGAGGTGGCAGCCATGTCAGCGGCCAGGTGGACGAATAACAGGGGCGAGGACAAGCGGACATGACGTGGCGATGCATTGATGGGAAACAGGTGGCGGTTAGGACCGTAGCGGTTACGGTTAGGGCTAGCCGCTACGGTCTCTCGGGGCGGTTTAGGTACGGTCTCAGAACTGTCAGACCCGACTCCGAGAGTCCTTATCGTTTGACGCGTGGCCTGCCCGTGACATGACGCAACGTCACTTTCTCGGGCGGTAAAGGACCACCATGGGAGCCCCTCCGATATCATCGTGGATCGTCGGATCATTGGGACTTGATCCGACGGTGGGCGGAGCAACAACATGCTCGGGTTATATGCGCTGGCGGAAACTTTGGGTTGTGGGTTTTTTAAATGGTTTTTCAATGTTTTCCTTTGAAACAGACAGCGCGCTAGCCTTTTTGGAAATGTGCCAGAGGCGGGCCTTTTAGACTTTGGGTAATTTTTGCAAAGGTTTTTAAGGGTAAAAGAGGGTTTACAAGGGTTTTTCAATGCAAATGGTGGTTTGAAGAGCAAGTTGGCTTGTAGCAAGGGGGAATGGGATGTGATAGGTTCACCAAGGTGACCAGAGGTCACTTTGGTTCCTTTTGGAGAACATATGGCTATAATGCCAAGGGGAGGAGTATTTATAAGATTTTGGGGCTTTATACACCATAGTGTTAGTATTATTAGGGGAAGGGTAAGATAAGGGAGCTATATAGTAGAATTAGAGGTTAATATGAATGAGGGGAGCAAATGAAGGGGATTTTGCTGAGTTTATGTAAAGTTGATTTAGTTTTGAGAGTAGATCAAAATGAAAAGATCTTAGACAAGAATTGTGGCTTCCGAAAGAACAAGAACCATCATAAAACCATGATCTCTCTCCATAAATCTCAGCTAAAAGAAAGGGAGTGTTAGTAATGGAATGAAGGGGGAGAGGGAGGTTAGTCATGCTCCTTGCTGTAATTTGATGGAATTAACCACTTTGTGCATTGATAGATTTTTGCCTTGGCAAAACACCTCTTGACATGTGTATAATGGTGAAAATACCCTTTCTGCAACCACAACTGCTTACCCAGCTATTTTCCTAGCATTTTTTGTTTCTCCTTAGAGGGTGCACTTGGACTTGCAAACCCTTACTTGCCTTTTCTTTTCTTTGGCTTTTTCTTTACTCTTTTCTATCTACTTCTAGCCTTATCTCTTCCAAGGTCCCAGATTAAACTGTTGGGAACCTTTACTTCTCTACCTAAACTACTTGTCTGCCAAGATTAAACAGTTTGGACAGACTTCTTTCTCTATTCTATAACTCAAAATTGAAACATGGCATGATCCAGGTTAAACTGTTGAATCATCCACAAAATTGAAATAAGGTCCTCAATATTTGAAACAGATTACACACCTCTTGTTCTCTAGGAAATATGGGATCTTTGTAATACCAAAGCAGAGCATATTTGGACTTTCTTTGGCCAATCATGAAATATGAAACCTATTAGTATAGGTATCCAACAGTGGCTCCACATGGGGATGGTTTTTCTTCTGAAAGACCAAGAACAGCAGGTCAGATTGCCTTGTTCTTTTACTGCCCATCCCAATCTTTGAAATTTGCTGCAAAAATGTGTCAAAATTGTGTGCTTCTTTCTTGGAAGACCTCTGATTCTACTTGCCTCTTGCTGGTTGGTGAATCACTTGGAAAACTGTATTTTACAATCTAAAACAGAAAACAATATGTACATCTGCATATATACAATGAATCCTTAGTTTCCATTCATGGGGAATAGTCAAAGTAGTGCTTCAGCATCCTGCCATTGACAGGACCTTCATCCAAGTCAGTTTCAGTCAGACCTTTAAGGAAGTAAGTGTTGTTGCCTTGTACTGCTTGGACAGCAAATGGTCCTCTCCATAAAGAGTCAAACTTTCCATGTTTTCCTTTCTCTTCTCTTCTTGCATCCCACTTTAAGACTTTGTCCCCCACATTGAAATCTTCTGCTTTGGTTCTTCTATCAAAGGCTTTTTTCAATTTTTCTTGCAATATCTGCACTCTGCTGAAGACTTGTTCTCTAGTTTGCTGTAAACAGATTATCTGATTGATCCTCCTTTGCATATCATTTGGCTCTGCTTGGCTCTCTTGCAGAAGCTTCATAACCGGCACTCCTAGTGATGAAGGAAATCTGGCTTCTAATCCATAGACTAACTCATATGGGCTGGTCCCAATTGATCTTTTTGTTGTTAGTCTATCTGCCCATAAAGCATTTACTAGTTTCTTATGCCAGTTCTTTTTGTTTTCCTCCAGCACTTTCTTTATGATGTTTATTAAACTTTTGTTTGATGATTCAGCAAGGCCATTTCCTTGAGGATAGTAAGCTGTAGAATGGCCCAAAGTAATGTGAAATTTATGGCAGAAGTTCACCATTTTCTTGGATCTGAAAGCAGCAGCATTGTCTGTTATTATCTTGTCTGGACAGCCAAATCTAGCCAGTATATTGTTTTCCAAAAACTGAATAATTACTGAATCATTTGCTTGTCTGCATGGGGCAGCTTCAATCCACTTGGTGAAGTAGTCTGTTGCTGTTAAAATCCATCTGTGTTGCCCTGAAGATGAGGGATGAATTTCCCCAATGAAATCCAAGCCCCATTGTTGGAAAGGCCTCTCTGTTGCAATGGGCTTCAAAGGAAGTGGCAGCAACTGTCTTTTGCCTTCAAACAGTTGGCATTTGTGGCATGAGGCTGTAAATTTCTTAACATCAGAGAACATAATGGGCCAGTAGTACCCAGCCCTCAATATCTTGTCCACAGTGGACTTCCAGTACAAATGTCCACCGCAATCTCCAGCATGGAAATCTTGCATGATTTTGTTAGTTTCATTCTCTATTAGACAGTGCAGCAAGATACCTTCATGGTTTTTCCAAAGTAGATTTCCATCCATCACACAAAATCTAGATGTTTTCATTTTTAGGAACCTACACTTAGTTCTGGACAGTCTTGGGGGAGCACACAGGTTTTGTAACACATAACAGATGTCAGAGTACCAAGGAGATTGTTCAAAGGCTACATTGATCTTTGGAGTCGCCAGCTCTGTTTCACTGTCCAGTTGGTTGATATCTAAGGCTTGGAAATTTGCTTCTGTCATTAATTTGGCCAAACCTTGCCCTTTTATCAGCTTTGTGGGTTTTATTTCAATGTCAAATTCTAGTATATTGGCAATCCATTTTCCTCTCCTACCTTCTAAATTTTCTTGGGTGAGAATGTCTTTGACAATAGGACTTGGTACATAAGCCACAACATGGGAGTAAAGGATGTAAATCCTAAAGTCTTTAATAGCTTTGATCAAATCATAGGCTTGTTTTTCCATAATTTGATACTTTAGAGGGGCATCTCTAAGAGCTCTGCTAAAAAAAGCAATAGGCTTCTCATTCCCTTGGTCATCTTTCTGTAATAAAACAGCAGCAATAGTATGTTGGGAAGCAAAGGAGAAAATGATAAAGTCTCTGTCAAACTGAGGATTGGTTAACACTGGGGTTTGTGTCAAGGCCAATTTTATACTTTCAAAGGCTTGCTTTGCTTCAACAGTCCACTTGACCTTTGAATCTTTCTTTAGCATATTGTTTAGTAATCTGATTAATTCTGCTAAATTAGGGATAAACCTTCTTAAAAAGTTGATTTTCCCTAAGAATCCTTGCAATTCTTTGACATTCCTTGGGTGAGGCATTTGTAGGATAGCTTGTATCCTATCTGGATCAATTCTTATGCCATCTTTTGAGATAATGTGTCCTAAAAGTTTCCCTTCTTCCAAGCCAAATAATGACTTCTTGGGGTTTAAGGAAATGCCATATTTCCTACATGTTATGAAAATCTGTCTCAAATGTTTCAAGTGTTCTTGGTCAGATTTTGAAAAGGGTGTTAGATCATCTAAGTAAATGACCAAAAAGTCATGAATCTCTTTTGCAAAAGCAATGTCCATTGCTCTTTGAAACGTTGCCCCTGCGTTCTTCAGTCCAAAGGGCATTTTCACATACTTGAAAGTTCCCCATGGGGTTGTAAATGCAGTTTTGTCTTGGTCATCAGGGTGTACTAGGATTTGATTGAAGCCTGAGAATCCATCAAGCAATGATATCCTTGAAGCCCCTACTACTCTTTGAAGAATGTGATCCATTTTGGGTAAAGGGTAGTTATCCTTGAGTGATACTTGATTCAAATTCCTTAAGTCTACACAAAGTCTAATCTCACCAGTTTTCTTTCTTGTAGGGACCAAATTTGAAATCCATTCAGAGAACCTGATTGGTGCTATGATACCAGCTTTGAACATTTTATGTAATTCTTTTTCAATGGAAGGAAGGAGCATAGGATTGATCCTTCTCAATTTCTGTTTGAATGGTTTTTGATTAGGCTTGAGGGGAATGGTGTGCTGGATGACAGAAGTATCATAGGACTTTAGATCCTCATAACCCCAAGCAAAAACATCTTGAAACTCTTTAAAGAGATCAATGTATTTGGGTTTTTGATCAGGGGGCAAAGCAGCAGATAGTTTTATTATTTTAGGCTTGTCAGTGGTACCAATGTTGCATTCTTCAACTGCTGCATCCAACGGCTGCATCTTTGGCTTCCTAGGGATGTCATTTGAGTCAAAAATATCCTCTAGTGGGGTAAGGCCTACTGGAAGGAAATTGTCCTTGAGTTGTATGATTTCAGCTTCAGCGCTGCTCATCTCTTCACAGTCAATTTGGTGAATTTGCTGAATGTTTTCATTGTTGAAAATAGTTGGACTCAGTAATTGTTTTGCTGTTCTAGGTGACATTGGGTGAGCAGACTGTTGAAACAGTATTTGTGATTGACTTGCTGACTCAGGTATTTGTGATTGACTTGCTCCATCAATATCAATATTTAATCCTGTGAACTCTTGTTGCAAGGTTAAAAAATTGTTTATTTGCATGTCATCCTCAAATACTTGCCATTCTTTAACATTGTTTGGAATAGAGGGTCTGTATTTGACCTCGGCTGTGAAACAGTTATTGGGTTCTAATGGGAATTCGAAGGTGCTGGCAAATGTTGCTAAGCTGTGTGCATGGAGATTGTGGCCCCTTGAAATTTTCGTGATAACAAACTCAGAGAAGGTCTCTAATATTTCAATTACAACAGACCTGTAGGACCTCAATCTTTTGTCATTGGTGACAAAATTCCCTTTTACTTGTTGAATTACAAGATCAGAGTCTCCCATGATGGAGAGTTTAGGAGCTTGTAATGACCTTGCTAGTTTGAGACCGAGCAACAAAGCTTCGTATTCTGCCATGTTGTTAGTGCATCTAAAATTCAATCTATAAGCCCTGCCTTCTGCATAATCTTTCTCTTTGTTATGTATCCACACTCCAGCTCCTGCTCCTAGCTTGTTAACTGAGCCATCAAATTCTAGGACCCACAGGATGTCTTGCTGGACAGGAGATTTGAAGTTCTGTTCATGGGATGGCAGTGTGAGCATGAGTTGGGGTTTCTTTTCCCATTTATTTCTTAGGACAATTTCATCACTTGTTTGACAGTCTTTGACAACTGGAGGAGGGCTAATGTGTATTGTTGGGCTGATTGATGTTTCGCAGGTGTTACTTGTTTGATCAATGTTTTGTTCTTGTATGAGTGTTTCGGTCCTAAGGTCATTGTTTAAGAGGCCTGCGCTGTCATTGAAGAGAATGAAGGAGTCTATGTCCGAATGGACAGCATATATTGGAAAATTTTGAGGCTTTTCTTCACTGCTGACCATATACTTCATGAGTGTTTCCCTGTAAAGTCTTTTTGGTTGCCCAAAGACAGAGATGGTTGCATATGACATATCTAATTGCAGGGAGCCTTGGAGCTTGGCTCCCCATGATCTTGATAACAGCATCCCATATTTGGGTGGGATATCCGCAACTACAACATCCATTAGAATGGTCTTGTTGGGATATTGAACCAGAGACACACATAAATCTTTTATTAGGCCTAAACATTTGACTTGGTTGGAATCAAAAGAAAACAGGTCTTTGTATGGTCTTGTTATATCCAAGTTTAACCTTTCCATGACTGCTTTTGGCATCAGGTTGTGAGAGGCACCTGAGTCGAACATTGCATTATGCAGTATTTTATCATGAACATGCAGGCTGACATAAAAAGGTAAAACCCCTGTGACTATTGTTTTTCCATCTACCTCTGGGCCAAACAGTAATTCTGGAGTGTCATCTAGCACATTTACATCATCTTTGCTATTAGTGAGTTGAAGGGAGTTCTTGATCTGCTGTTTATAGATATCATGCTTGGCTAGCTCTGAGAGGGGAATTGCTATCTTTAGCTTGCCAATCTCTGTACCTAGGTCAAAAGGTTTGTCAACTTGGGTTTTAGAGTCACGGATAACAGTCTTTTCTTTGTTTATTGAATCTTCTTGTTGGATTTCATCTTGATTTTGAAACCTACCCCTTATACTCATGTCTTGAGGGGTAATGTTTGGATTAGGGTGAGAGGACGAGGCTGCCATGGGCTGTTGTAGTGGGGACAGTAGTTCAGTAACCTCCTCAACCACCATTTCTTTTGTAGGCAAGTTTATTTTGTCATTAGGTTCTGTGACTGAGGTTTCTTTAGACTGCTGTTTCTCCTTTATCTTTTCAGGCTGATTTACATTCACAGTCCTACTCCTTAGTTTGTATTGTTTATGGACTTCATAGACAGCAGTATCATACCCTTGTTTAAAGTCAAAGGATTCTCCTGATTTAGTTTGGAATGTTTTGCTTTCATCCTCCTCATGGTCTTCTTGTGTTAAGAAAACATGGCTTTTACCATCCAGACCCATTAAGTTAATTTCAGGGTCTTCATTAAGCTGATTGGCTGTGGAAGTTTCTGCATAGTTTTCTTGGAAAGGGGGTCTAATGTCTTGGTCAGCACTTGTCTTTCCTATGTTTGGGTTCTGAGTTCTCCTAAAATTCGGGTTTCTAGGAGGGTTGCTTTGTGATGCCTCCCATGATGATTTTCTTTCAACTGATTCCACTCTTTCACCCAATCTCTTCATGCTGTTTAATATTGCATCCAGCTTTTGATCAAAACCTGAGGGTTCTTCTCTGAAGCCAGTCTTCTTTTCCAACTTTGCCCTGTTTCTTTTGGCAATTAGGTTAGCCTCTACAGTGACTGCAACCCTTTGAGCTTCTGCAAGGGTTGGAGGATCTCTTTCTTTCAACTGATAGGCCATATCGGAATCAAAACCGTCAGGGAAGTTATACAGGGCCAAATCAGGAGGGGGCCTTAAGTTCTGGGGGATAGCATTATATACATTGTTAAACCTGGCACAATATTCCAGAACTGTTTCTTGGGGACCTCTTTTAATAGTGTTATATTCACCGAGTATGTGGAGTGGATCTTTCTTTTTCTCCCATCTGTTGGTAAACTCTTGGTACAGGTCCTCAGGGGTTGCTATGGAGTTTGCATTTAGGGATCTAAACCAAGTCCTAACATCCCCAGTCAAGCTTTGAACAAAAATTCTCATCCTGACACTGTCATCATCTATTTCATAGGTCTCAAAGTGGTCTTGCATCTTCTTAGCATACTGGACAGCTGTCAAAGGGCCATCGGAGTCAAAAAATGAGATTTTGGTTTGGTAGTCTTGGGGTAGAGCTGGAGCATTAGCTGGTATCTGCAGAGGTGCATACCTGTTAGCCATGTTTATGGGATTTACAGGGTTGACAGGAATAAATGGGACAACAGGGATTACAGGTGTGACAGGGTTAATGGTATGGGTAACAAGCGGGGAACTGGTTGAAAGAGTATGTGCAGATGGTGAAGATGGGAGAAGAGGACTTTGAGGTGTTGATGATGAACTAGGGGAACTAGGTGAGGATCGGAAAAGAACTTTGCAGGGTGTGGGAATGCAGATAGGCTGATCTGAAATTATATCTGACTCAGCAGGCTTCTCCTGCTTTTGCTGTCTCCTAATGTTCTTTGGAATGGTATTTGGATTATCAACAATGATAGGTTGATTAGGGTCAGGGTTTTCCCTAGTGTGCCTTGGCTTTCTTTTGGGAGCCAGCTTCTAATTTCTTTCGAATTTGTAAAAGAAGTTTATATATGCAAGGACTGGATGAAAATTTTGGAATGGCTATGTATGTTCCAAAGCTAGGAGGAAGATTCCCTAATTAGCTCTTCCCTAAAGCTGTCCCTGTATTACAGAAACAGTTCTAAGGCCTCTTGGCTAGTTTCAGGCTTGATGGTAGCTTTGGAAGATAGATAGTAATTGAAAAATCTTAAGAAGTCCCCAGCGGAGTCGCCAATTATGTTAGCACCCAGGTTGTTCCCTATGAATCCCAAGGGAATACGGCCGGGGTAACCACTAACCAATCTTTCGATCACTGTTTCTAGCCAAACTATGATCAGAGAGGGCTCTCTCTTTATGATTTGTATCTGTTACGATAGTGTTTTAGGCTAGGTATTAGGCACAGGTTTTGTTCATGTTTTGGTTGAAGATTTCCTTTCAGGTCTCGTGATATAATGTTCAAGGAGTCGAATATCATTGGGCAATGGAGTCTATGGCTGTAGGTGTCTAGAAACCTTGAGGTGAATTGGTGAAACTTACAGGGCCATTTGGATACTTCATACAACAAAATTTTTGATTTATAACACAAACAGGTGAAAAACCAGTGAAAGCAATTAAGAATTTTCACTAAAGTATTCAAGTATTTCCACCAAACTAGGTATGAGAAACAGATAGATGTCTCAGGAGGAAACTTGAATCCCTGATAATATCTATCACTGTAGAAGATATAGTTTTAAAGTGCAGCAATTAAGAATTACACTTCATTCACTGTATCTGAAGAAAACATGGATAATAGCTCAGATTGAGTTCAGGGTAATCAGTGATTAAATCCTGGAACTATTCTTCTACTTTGCTATTAAGTGTAAAACATTTAAACAATGAAAGAGAACAAAAGACTCGAAAACATGTAACACAGAGATTTGAGAAAGACTTATTGTTTTATGAAACACTCTGGAATCCTGCAACATTCACCATTCATCACAATGCATCAAGGTACGCCAAGCTTCGGAAATTCCATTCACCCTTTGTATTATTTCTCTGAGAGTTTTACAGCAAATGAGATGCCCAAAACAAAAATAACAACAACCCCTTAAGCTTCTGCGAGGGGTGAATATATACATACGATTTTACAAAAATATCTGAGTTCTAAGTTATCTCAGACTTAATGTTCTCACCAACTTTTGAGATATTATTATCAGAAATTTATTACAGCATTGAATACAAAATAAAGGCGTCTTAATGTTCTGTCAGAAGATATTTTAGCCTTTGAGAGCTGCTGAGTCGGTTAAGATACTTTGATTAAATGCTGGAGAGCCCGACTTTTTGGCTTGTGCGCTGTATTTTGGGTCTGCTACCTTGTGATGGTGATTGCTGTTGTGGTGAGTAAATAGCCCTGCTGAGTTGGCTCAGCATCTGTCTCTTCCTTGTAGATTTTATCCACCAAAATTCTTCCTGTGCATGACTGTTCATAAACTGGAGAAAAACTATCGCTACAGGTTCGGGCCTGACAAGATTACCTGTGTCAAATTCCTCCATTCTTCCTGTGTGGGCAATTGGTGTCTTATGATTGCCCCCAGAGTTTCATCTGCTTTTGTATACTTAAAGAAATTTGGTGGTGTATCAAACAGGTGATCAATTTCATTCATAATGAAAAATAGGTTATCCACCCTATCATACAAATTCTGCCCTGATGCTGGCCCTGTTTCTGCTGAGGTACTGGGCTGTTTTGCTATTTGTGCTGCAGCATGTGCATCAACCCTTTTGATGTAATTTTCCAGGGTAAGCAGCCTTCCTACACTGCTTAATATGCTGGGGAGGCCTCTGTTTTGTAATGCCACAAATCTGTCCAGGAATTTGTTGATCTCGGTCTGCATATCCTGTGTTCTTCTCTCCAGCGTTCCAACTAGGTTTCTCAGTGTCAAGACTCTTTTAGCTACTGAAATTGTTTCAGTCCTGTTAGTAATTCCCATGGTAGCTAGTTGAGAGCTAGTTTTGTTATTCAAAATAGTGATCATTCTGCTGGCAGCATCTGGCATGTGGCCCAAGCTTGCTCTAGCTCTCTGTACTTCCCTGTTTGCCTTGGTAATGAGTACTATTTGCTCATCCATAGTCTCAATATACTGCCACTGATTGGTGATGGACCGCCCAATGTTACCCCGGAGGACTGCTTTTAGTTCTGCTGTTACTTTTTCTAGTGCAAGCTCTTTTTCTAGTTCAGCTATTCTCTTTTTTAGAGCTTTTATCTCTCTTTCCTTTGCTGCCTCATTCTGCTTGCTTTTGTCAAATTTTTCATTCACCTTAGCCAAAGATTTTTTGACTTCATCAAGCTCTTTCATTTGGGATTCAAGAACTTGGATCTCAGCCTGCAGCTTCTGCATATCCAGAGTAGGAGTCTGCTCTGTTGTTGGTGTAGTTGTTGCTGTAGATGGTGCTGTAGGCCCTGTCTATTGAGGAGGAGGAATAGTTGTTGGAGGGGCTTCCTCAAGATTGATTATCACAGGAGGAGGCTGGGAGGTTTGGCCCTCTTCTCTTTGCTTTAATGCTGCTTGTAGTGCTGCCTTTGCAGCTTCTGATTCTCCTAGCTTGTCTTGAGTTCGAACTAGCTCCTTGTACAGGGATATCATTAGGTCTGTAGCATCCTTTTCCTGCCTTTGCTGGGCAACCTCGTCTGTTTGTGGATGGATGGTAGCTGGGAGCTTGATTTTCTTTCTTAAGGCCGCCATGTCTGCATCCCTTAGCTTCAAGAGTTCTTGGATACCTTTAACATCTTTAGGATCATGTCCTATTTCTATAATTAAATCTTCCAAGGACTTGATCCTGTTGTCCTTGGCTTGTGATGATGCTCTCTCCAATTCCAGCTGAGAGGCTGTGTTATCAAGGCTGCTCTTCAATTTGTAGTTCTCCAATGTTTCATCTGCCAAGGAGGCATACACCATTTCATCGGTTTGTTTATGCAGTTCGATCTTATCCATAGGGTGTATGTCTTTAGCCATAACCTCCATGTTGGTTCTTAGATAATCCTAGGTAGATTGAGGATGCAGCGTTGTGGGCATGAAGTGACTCATGATCATCTTGCCTTCACTTACATCAAAGGCAGACATGAGTCTTTGCTGATTGGTAGGAGCCAGGTTCAGCAAATGATTGTACAGCTGTACTTTAATAGGATCACTTCTCCTCTTAATGTCAATAAATTGCTGTTTGATGCTTGACTGTCCTTCTCTGTGCTGGCTGGAGGAGCTGACCTCTCCTCCTATAGCTCTATCATGTTCATGCTGGAATGAACTGGCTGAAACTTCTCCACTGGGTGGGCCCATGCCCATTGCTTGCCTCACTGCTATGTCATCCTCTGGAAAGTCATTTAGTCTTTGTCTTTTCTCTCCCCGATTGATGGATGAAGTCAGGGGAGTCTCTCTATCTCTTTTCCTGGTTAAGTCCTCCTTTTGTGGGGTTTGGAGGACCGAGGTATCAACAGTAGTCTCTGCCCTAGGAGGCACTATTGTCTGAGCCTGTTTCTCTGTGGAGCTTGGAGCATCAATCACTTTTTCTTGCTGCAAGGGCTGCTGTTCACTATATTGTACCTCTTCTTGTTGCTGCCCTTGTTCCTGCTGCTCCATTTCTTCTTGCTGCTGTAGCAATGTATCCACTTGTTCTTCTGTCAATGGAGGTGGCTGCTCCACCTGCTTCCCTTTATCTTTGCTTGCTGTCTGCGGTGCCTTCTCGGCAGTTTGCTGTTGTGCTGTTGATGATGTAGTAGCTGCTCCAAGCTGCTTTTTGTAGGAGAGGGGTACCTGTCCACAAGTTTCCAAGTCAGCTTCCTTTTGCATATTTCTAGCCTCTCTCTCAAGTAGCTCTTCATTAGTAGTTTCCTCCTCTAGGGTACCCTCTTCCCAACTTGATGCATTGGCATATTGTTCAATCTCGGGTTGTCTCTTGTGTGCATAGCTACCCAATTTATATTTTATCCTCCTGAGGGAGACAAAATGATTGGGGTCATATGGTATCCATTCAAAACTAGTTTGCAGTTTGAGGCCCTCCAGGATACTGTCTGCCTCTTTCCATCCCTCCTCTTTTCTGTTATATAGGAAAGGACCCAGCTGGCTCCTTACCTTTAACTGTGACTTCTTGTTCTTGCTCTGAAAATGGAGGTAGTCTGAGTTCCCAAACTGTCTGAAATATTCCAAGGCAAAAAGCCTCATGGGGACATACCTTGGCAACCTAAAAGGGTTCAACTCACAGCCATATATCCTGATGACTGTGTGGTTTTGGTAGAGGTACCAATTACCAATGCTGTAGGACTTATTCAAATGGAGAATTCTCCTCATTTCATCAGTTAGTCTAGGAGGAGAAGTACCATGCAATACTGTCATGGCTGGATAAATGAATAAATCAATGAACTCAGAGTATGTATAAGGTGACACAGAGGTATGATGAAAAACAGAGGTCCAGAACACAACTGACCTTGGACTTCCTTGGGCATTGAGTGGCTTTAGAGGAAAAGAGAAGGTGGCTGGCTGGTAAAACAGGAATAAATGGTATATATATGAGGTATACCTGAATAGTCTTTCCCTCTTCAAGTTCATAAACTGCTCATGGATTTTTTCTGCAATGTAGGTTGCATAGTCATAATGTACAGCTGGGGGTTTACCAGGAGAGAATAGAGATAGCATTGCCATTATGCTGTCATCCACATCCTCCATTCCCTTGAATCCTAGGACATAACTGATTAAATCCACTAACATCCTGCCCAATTCATTCAAATATTGATACCCAATAGGAGGGGTTCTGATGGTGTCAGAGCCTGGTCTTACAAACAGCTGATTAATCTTAATGATTTGGTCACCTGACAGCTTGCTCCCTTTGTTTACCAAATTCTGCATATAGAGGGGGGTCAATTGCTTGGCAGTATGGAAGTGCAGCATTCCATTTATACTTTCTGGGGTAATCTGGAACAGGACTGAGCCTGTGGGGCTGATGACAGCTCTTTGGTTTGGGTCATAGCATTCCTGGCAGCTGTAGACCAATTCTGGCATAGGATTTACTTGGGGGAGGTTGTAGATGGGCAAGTTTGAGTCCCAAATCCCCAAGATATCTGCCCCACTCAGGTGCTGGGCCTTCAACTCATTCATCATCTGGATATTGTATTTGGAGCCCATAGGGAACCAGTCCAGCATCTGATAATCCATGTCTCCCAGGGCTTTCCATGCTAATTCCTGGTGAGGAGCATTGAGGGGCTTGATATTCAGAGCAATAGGAGTCTCCATGGCCTTCTTCAAAGTTCAACAATTGTAGGTGGATTGTTTAATGGAAGCAACACAGAATAGAAGTGATTTTCTGTAAAAACAGTTTGTATCTCAGAGACCAGAGGAGGAAATTACACAACAGCAGTTGAAATACTGTTTGTTTCAGGAGCAGGGCTTCTTTATGGTCTCACTATGTCCTCTTTCAGCGGGTGAATTGAGCTTAACAAGAAATTAGCCGGGAATACGCAGTGAATGTTGTTTTTGAGCGAAATTACAGGTATTAAGGCTCGGCTGGTGTCTTTGGACTTCACAATTGCGAATGTGGACGTGCAGAGGGAAATGGCCGGTGAAAATATAATTTTTAAGGTCTCCTTAGCCTTCTGAGTAACTTCAATTTCAATAACAGGCGTATGGAGGGCAGAAAACGGTAAATACCTGTTAATTGACGAACAGAGGTCGCATAGGCATGCACGGTTGGAGCTCTGGAGGTCGCCTTGGTCAATTGAGCAGGTTGGCAGAGTTTTAGGACGTAAATGCTCATGCAGAGAAAACAGTGGAGAAATGCGCAAACAATGGAAAAATAGACGTTTTTTGGCTTAATATGGGCTTTTTTATGATTTTGGCGCTTTTTAGTGATGACGTCAGCATGACGTCATTGGTGGGTCAAGGTCAAGTGACGTCAGCTGACGTCATCGGGTGACGTGTCAGTACACTATTGGTCCATGGGGGCGATGAGGTGGCAGCCATGTCAGCGGCCAGGTGGACGAATAACAGGGGCGAGGACAAGCGGACATGACGTGGCGATGCATTGATGGGAAACAGGTGGTGGTTAGGACCGTAGCGGTTACAGTTAGGGCTAGCCGCTACGGTCTCTCGGGGCGGTTTAGGTACGGTCTCAGAACTGTCAGACCCGGCTCCGAGAGTCCTTATCGTTTGACGCGTGGCCTGCCCATGACGTGACGCAACGTCACTTTCTCGGGCGGTAAAGGACCACCATGGGAGCCCCTCCGATATCATCGTGGATCGTCGGATCATTGGGACTTGATCCGACGGTGGGCGGAGCAACAACATGCTCGGGTTATATGCGCTGGCGGAAACTTTGGGTTGTGGGTCTTTTAAATGGTTTTTCAATGTTTTCCTTTGAAACAGACAGCGCGCTAGCCTTTTTGGAAATGTGCCAGAGGCGGGCCTTTTAGACTTTGGGTAATTTTTGCAAAGGTTTTTAAGGGTAAAAGAGGGTTTACAAGGGTTTTTCAATGCAAATGGTGGTTTGAAGAGCAAGTTGGCTTGTAGCAAGGGGGAATGGGATGTGATAGGTTCACCAAGGTGACCAGAGGTCACTTTGGTTCCTTTTGGAGAACATATGGCTATAATGCCAAGGGGAGGAGTATTTATAAGATTTTGGGGCTTTATACACCATAGTGTTAGTATTATTAGGGGAAGGGTAAGATAAGGGAGCTATATAGTAGAATTAGAGGTTAATATGAATGAGGGGAGCAAATGAAGGGGATTTTGCTGAGTTTATGTAAAGTTGATTTAGTTTTGAGAGTAGATCAAAATGAAAAGATCTTAAACAAGAATTGTGGCTTCCGAAAGAACAAGAACCATCATAAAACCATGATCTCTCTCCATAAATCTCAGCTAAAAGAAAGGGAGTGTTAGTAATGGAATGAAGGGGGAGAGGGAGGTTAGTCATGCTCCTTGCTGTAATTTGATGGAATTAACCACTTTGTGCATTGATAGATTTTTGCCTTGGCAAAACACCTCTTGACATGTGTATAATGGTGAAAATACCCTTTCTGCAACCACAACTGCTTACCCAGCTATTTTCCTAGCATTTTTTGTTTCTCCTTAGAGGGTGCACTTGCACTTGCAAACCCTTACTTGCCTTTTCTTTTCTTTGGCTTTTTCTTTACTCTTTTCTATCTACTTCTAGCCTTATCTCTTCCAAGGTCCCAGATTAAACTGTTGGGAACCTTTACTTCTCTACCTAAACTACTTGTCTGCCAAGATTAAACAGTTTGGACAGACTTCTTTCTCTATTCTATAACTCAAAATTGAAACATGGCATGATCCAGGTTAAACTGTTGAATCATCCACAAAATTGAAATAAGGTCCTCAATATTTGAAACAGATTACACACCTCTTGTTCTCTAGGAAATATGGGATCTTTGTAATACCAAAGCAGAGCATATTTGGACTTTCTTTGGCCAATCATGAAATATGAAACCTATTAGTATAGGTATCCAACAGTAACTACCGTACTCCCTACGCTAGGATGACCTCCATTGATCTGGGATGAATGATACTGGTCTGGGACCAGTGGTAGGAGTTGTACCATACTATGACGCTGACTTCGGGTCGGTTGAGACTGGTCTGGGATCGGTGGTACATACTCTGGGACTGACTTTGAGTCAGTGGAGGATGATATTGTTCTGGGACCATTGGAGTTGTACTCACTATGACGCTGACTTTGGGTTGGTTGAGACTGGTCTAGGACCAGTGGTACATACTCTGAGACTGACTTTGAGTCAGTATGATACATCCTCGATCATTTCTTCTTCTTCATAATTTAGACAAAAGCAGAGTAGAACAAAACAAAACAGTATAGATCAGTGCAAGGCAGAACAAGACAAAACAGAACAGGCAAAATAGAGCAGAGCAGGGCAAGGGTCAAGCTGTACAAGGCAGTGCATTTGATGGATGAATAGTAACGACCGATAGACAGATTGCAGATGAAGTTCTCCATGGTTGAGAGGGAGTGTTAAAATTGGCAACCAGGGAAAAACTTCATGTGGGTCATCTTATTCATGGCTAATAATATTTTTATTAGATTCCTCTCGTCGAGAGGTGTAGGATTGATATAAAGATCATCCAATTCTGATAAGTATTCATGGAGATATGAATTTATTTTGATTATGGAATTATTATCAAGCCGACCTACAACTCTTGTAGGCTCAGAAGCCCAACAGTCGCATCTATTCACCCACCAACGTTGTGTATAAATATAAGAGGACTTTTCCTCATTTGGACTCACTCATCTCATCACATCTCTCTCTCTCTACTGCGCAGATATGAGTCTCTTCTCTACTGCGCTGAAATGGGTCTCTCTCTCTCACACATGTGAAGTCAGAAACTGCTGAAACTGAAGCTGCAACTACAGAAATAAAGATTGACTTGCATAGCCTAGAAGATCTCCTCATCTGAACTGCGCTGTAGGTTCATCTGAACCTCCTTTGAAAGCTGCAACTTTTGGTGGTGGAATGAAGTCAATCCGACGAACGGTTTGCAAGATATCGACTGCCCTAGTTTGAAGCCGGAAACTGCTGAAACTGAAGCTGCAACTGCAGAATTAAAGATTGACTTGCGTGGCCTAGAAGATCTCCTCTCTGGAACTGCGCTATAGGTTCATCTTAACCTCCTTTGAAAGCCGCAACTTTTGGTGGTGGAATGAAGTCAATCCGACGAACGGTTTGCAAGATATCGACTGCCCTAGTTTGAAGCCAGAAACTACTGAAACTGAAGCTGCAACTACAGAAGTAAAGATTGACTTGCGTGGCCTAGAATATCTCCTCATCTGAATTGCGCTGTAGGTTCATCTGAACCTCCTCTGGAAGCCGAAACTTTTGGTGGTGGAATGAAGTCAATCCGACTGTCGATTTGTGAGATATGGTCTGCCCTAGTTTGATAATGAA
Organism: Pinus tabuliformis; assembly: GCA_031772625.1. Taxonomy (NCBI): domain Eukaryota; kingdom Viridiplantae; phylum Streptophyta; class Pinopsida; order Pinales; family Pinaceae; genus Pinus; species Pinus tabuliformis. Next base: position 1,561,271,687 of record CM062804.1, read on the forward strand.
GCCGCTAATGCTGATGCTACTGATCTAGGGTTTGCTACTGCTGATATGAATCAGATTTATTGTACTATTTCTCTCTGCTGAATTATTGAAGATAAAAGAAGATTTGATCAAAGGGTTTCCCCACACATTGTGGGGTTTGTCCCTGCCTAGCCGCCACATCTTGTGTCTCTTGTCTTGGCTTGTTTTCTGTCGATCGTTTAATGTTCTATCTGCACTTTACTTTATGTACATGTGATTGCTAATCGGTGGAATATAATAAGAAAAAGAAGTAAACTGTTATAAGCATAGAACATACCATAACTTAACAAGGTTGAAGTGTACAATCCACGAAGCTAACATGAACCTAACGGATGGACAACTTCACGAGTGGTTTGTTGCTTTGCTCCTGCCACAATTAAGTGTTGTGTTGTCACACCAGAAGATAAGAACTCAAGCAGAGGCCTTGGAGATCGCAATGAGGTTTCATGAAACACCGATGAAATATCCAAATCTAGGGGTTCAACAAATCCATGTGTAGTTGAAAAATCTTTGCCTTGAGATGAAAAGCTTGAAGCAGGATAGGAAAATTTGACCAAAAGTGTGGAAAGAGGTATGGTGTCTGAAATGCAAGAGTCAAGGGCATGGAAAATACCATTGTTTGGTCTTTACGAACTACCTTACATGAGGAGGACCGATGCCTTTCAGGCTGAAAGCTCAAGCAAGACCGAGCGTGGGGCCTGCATTGTGGTGTGCTATGTGTTAGTTAGCAGGAAAACATGCCAAAGATAACTATCACTTGTTACATAGGTTTATATAGGCACCACAACAACTATTCTGCAACTTTTATAGGTCGGTAGGGAATGATGAGCATAACTGTAGCAGTTATGGGTTGATGATCGATAGAACTCCTGCCTATAGGGTTTAGGTAGAAATGAGGTCCCTGACCAGAGCACAGGGATGGCATGGATAGGATTTCAGGGGTGCGAATGAGGCCGAGGTGGAGGAGGACCTGGTAGAGGTTGAGCGCAGTTGATCTGCTGTAATTGTCGAGGACCAGGACACTATGCCCGCGATTGGACTAACCCAACACATCCATCGTGAAAGTATTGAACGTTGTTTGATCATGAAATAGAAGACTATCCTACGTTGATAGCTAGGATACGTGACAAAGGGGTGCTACCACCTTTGCTGACTCAGAACCTACAGATGATGAGGTCTAAGCCATGTGAAGAGGATCCAAATGTAAATATAGTGTTTAGAAGTGGAATCGCGACAAGAGATGACAAGGGAAAACAACTATAGGATAGTACATGGGTCCACAAAGCTTCGGTGAAGGAGGCTGAGTTTGATTTGGAGCGTGCATGTGAAATATTCATGGAAGCTAAGAAGTGGTTCGCAAAATCCTCCACCTCAGGAAGCAAGGATAAGCCTGAGTAGGAGATGGATCCCTCTATGCTCACAACTTTCTTGGAGACCTATATGAAGTTACTGCACGATAGTAAGGCTATGAAAGGGTTACAAGAGCTCATCAATAGATGCGCTAGAACTGTGTTGGGTGAGCCACGCATAGTATAGAAGATTGGAAAGCATAAAATAAGAATGGGATAGGAGATTAGACAGATTGCGTAGATAGGAGGGTATGAAATGGATCAAGTTATTTTTGACTTAGGGTCAGATGTGAACGTCCTACCAAATCAGACTTGGGAAAGAATTGGGAGACCCACACTACAATGATCTCTAATTCATCTAAGGATGACCAATCAATAGAAGATCATCCCCATGGGGTGGTTGCAGGGGGTGACAGTGGATATTGTAGGTGCGAGTTCGCTCGCTGATTTTGAAGTAATAGAGATAGTGGATGACAACAATCCCTATCTCGTGCTCCTGGGAATTGACTGGGATACTTATATGAATTGAGTGATTAATCTAAAGAAGCTGAATATGATCTTTGAGAAGAAATTGATACATGTAATAGTACCCCTAGATCCTATTGAGGGATCGCGCTATACTGAACTAGTCCGCAATTATGAGAGTGATGACGATCTAGACGATATGTATAATATAATGGCGTGAGATCAAGATTCGGTAAATCCCACTGTGGATGGGTGGATCACCTGGGATCGTGAGAGTTCTTGCACTTCGAACTCCGATGAAGAGTTAGGACACTGGTAGAATTAGTTACATGAAGTGACTATGTTGAATTGCAACATGATGACCCGATTGTTGCGCTGCATGTCCTCAGAGGTAAGGAATATGCCTACTTATGATTGTCTGAATGAGGTAGATATTTTTTTGGATGCATTTGAAAGGGAGGTACCAAAAAAGCAATGCTTCTAGGCATTTGACTGGGCACTACGCACTACGCCCCCAAGATGGTGGGGTACACATAAGGGAAGCTTTGATGATTGGTGCGAATGTAGGAGGATGATGAGAACATGATTCGGGAAGCCTAAGATGCGAATCACAAACAAGTATGATGGGCATGATGATCCGCAAATTCATTTGGTGAAATGGGCCTACGCTTATGAAGAGAAGCCCCAAATTGAGTGGGTGCACTTGTTCTATCATACCTTGGATATGGTCCCCATGAATTGGTATATAGTAATAGAGCTCCACCATGGGACAGGTGAATGGGATATCCTATGCGAAGGATTCATGATGACATTTAGTTTTGAAGATGGATTTGATAGTATTTATGAAGCGCTACAAGAGGTGACAACAACCATCTTTCGAATACCATAGGATCCTTTGGACCTGGTTCAGTCTGAGTGGGCTACTCAGCTAAGTCACATGCTGGAATGCTATAATGCGACTGTTATAGGAGAAGATGAGGAATAAAGAAAGATTAACATTCTAGAAACAGAAGGCCACCATGAGGTTAAAGGACCACATATTGAGAACCCTGATATAACCATGTTGTTGAAAATGAAACAAGTAAACATTGGTACGGAGGCAAAACCCAAATTCGCGAATATTGGAGACTACTGGGATGATGCGACGGTGGACAAGGTCGCTAAATTGCTCCGTGAAGAATAGGATGTATTCCCTACAAAGTTTACAGATATGAAGGAGATAATCGGGGACCTAGGTATGATGAAGGTTACATTGAAGCCCAATGCGAAGCCAGTTAAGCAGAGACCTTACCGTTTGAACCCAAAATGTAAGGAAAGTTCCGCTTAGAGCTAGACAAGATGCTCACAATAGGAATCATTGAGCCTCTGGAGGAATCTGACTGGGTAAGCCCAATGGTGGTATAGGAAAAGAAAAAAAAGAACGAATTAAGGATATGCATGGATCTCAGGAAGCTAAATGACGCTTGTGTACATGATCCTTTCCCAACTTTTTTCACTGATGAAGTGTTGGACAATGTAGGTGGCCAAGAAGCATATTCCTTTACTAACGGGTTCTCGGGGTACCACCAAATCAAAATCGCATCGGGGGATAGGAGAAAGAAAACGTTCGCGACTGAGTGGGGTTGCTTTCAGTACACCGTAATTCCATTTGGATTGAAGAATGCACCTGCAATATTCTCGCACGTAGTTGTCGCTGTGTTCAAGGAATTTATTCATAAGATCCTAGAGGTAAATTTTGTTGACTGGACCATGTTTGGGCTAGTTAAACGCCATGTAGCAAGCTTGTGCCTGGTGCTGGATATCTGTCAAAGATACCAGATCATGCTCAATCTCAGGAAGTGTCTATTTTATGTTCCTTTTGGGAACCTGTTGGGGCATGTGGTTTGCAAACATGGACTAATGGTAAATTCTGCAAAGATGGAAATAGTATTGAACTTGGAAGCACCGAAGAGTGTGAAGCAACTACACGCTACCTTGGGACATATGGGATATTACAGAAAGTTTATCAAAGGGTATGCTTAGATCATCGCACCTATGAAGAAACTATTGAAGAAGGATGTCACATTCTACTGGAATGATGACTATAAGAAGATCTTGGATATATTAAAAGAAAATATGGTCACTGTGCCGATTCTAGTCTTCTTGGATTGGAAGAAAGAGTTTCATGTACATGTCAATACGTCATGTATAGTGTTGGTTGCATTACTGACACAAGCTGGGGGAGAAGGCTTGGACCATCCAATCGCATTCACAAGCCAAAGATTATCCAAAGTGGAGAAGAACTAGTCCACCATCGAACACGAAGGGTTAGCTATGGTGTATGTGCTCTAGAAGTTTAGGCACTACTTGCTGAGAGGCCATTTTAAGATGTACATGGATCACTCCACACTGAAGTACCTGGTCAATAAGATTGTGTTGTGGGGGAGAATCTGCCGATGGTTCTTATTATTCCAGGAATATGAATTTGAAGTTATTCTGAAGCCTGGACAACTGAACATGGGACCAAACCATCTATCGCGCATCGAAATAGGGGAAGAGCCCACTAATTTGGAGGAGGGATTGCCTGATGTGTAGCTATTTGTAGTGCGCATAGTGGGTGGTCATTTTGAGGATATAACACATTTCCTAACGACAGGTACTGCACTAGAAGGGTACGCTATCCAGCAGAAGAAGGAATTAATGGTGTGTATGACAGATTTCTTTGTCATTGCTGGGCATCTGTAGAAGATGGGGACTGATGAGATATTGCAACAGTATGTACCTAAGTTTGAAAGAAGTAGCATCCTTGTAGACACTCATGGGGGCATCGCAGGAGGACATTATACAGGAAGAACAACTGCGCAGAAGATTCTATATGTAGGGTTGTGGTGGCCAACCCTCCATCAGGACTCAAATCATATTGCAAGGCATGTGATGTGTGTCAAAGGACTAGCAGGCCATCATGGATGGATGAGATGCCTTTGAATCCAGAAATGATGTTGCAACCCTTTGAGAAGTGGGCGATAGATTTTGTGGGACCCATTCAACACCAAGGAAAGATAGGAGTAAGGTACATTATCACCGCAATGGAGTATTTGACTCGTTGGGCAGAGGCACAGCCTATGAAGGATTTCATAGGCATGACCACTGTAAAGTTCCTCTTTGAGCAGGTAGTGACGCGATTTGGTTGTCCAAAGATCTTGATGATTGATCATGGTACGCACTTCCTGAATGAGACGATTAACGCACTAACAGAATAATTTCAGGTATACCACCAGAAGTGCACACCTTAGGTCTCGTACGCTAACAAGATGGTGGAGGTGTTCAACAAGGTGCTCTAAAATGTGCTGACCAAGGTTTTCAATGCTCAATGAAGTGATTGGGACCTACGCATACCTGCATTACTATGGGCTTATCGAATGACATGCAAGAAGCTGATTGGACAAACCCCCTTTAGGCTTGTCTATGGTGTTGAAGCAGTAATGCCTATGTAATATATTGTGCCTAGTCTACGCATATCAGCGCTCATAGATATGAAGGATCATGAAGCCCTGGAGGAGAGGCTCACACAACTGGATGAGCTCGAGGAAGAGATATTTTTTCCTAGATTCACCAACAGGTCCAAAAACAACATGAAAAGGCATGGCATGATTGACACATTAAGCTGCGCTCATTTAAGGTAAATGATCTAGTTTTTATATATGATAGTAAGTTTGATAAATTTCCAGGGAAGTTTAGAATGCACTAGTTAGGGCCCTATGTCATTAAGGAAATTATCAATGGAGGGGCAGTACAACTGGTCAAATTGAATGGAGAACCCTTCCTAGGAAAAGTGAATGGCAATCGCTTGAAGCCATACATTAGTTGTCCATCCATGTGACTAAATGAAGGTAGCACAATCTTAGCACTCCTGGAAGCTGAAAGGAGGCATGGGACTATAAACTACATTGCCTAGGTTGGAGAGCTGCACGATTGGAGGATGATGTGAAGCAAGGAAGTGTCAAAGGGTCTGTGACAGTACATCGAGGGCTGCACTACCCCTAGAGAAATGACACAGGTTGGTCAGAAAGTGACCATTACAATCACTATTCATGAAAATATGGCAGAAGTGAAGCCAAATGGAGTGGGCGGCTGACATTGAAGATGAAATTTATGGCTGAGATCCTTGAAAATTTGCCGCCAATCTGACATTAGTGAACCAAATTTGGGGAGAATGCTCAAATTTGAATTCAGAATGCCCTATAAATTACAAGTGGTTGTCTAGCAAGAAACACTTGGCATTTTGAGAATTGAGTTGTTGAGTTCTTAAGCACATATGAATTGTCAGCAATACAAGCTTCTGATAGCTACTAAGGTATTTGAGACTTTGCTGCTGGAAACATAGGAATTCTTGCATAAAATCATATCAACACCCCTATAAATTATAAATGCTAAAAAGGTAGTAGAGGAGACAACACAGGAAATGGAGAGAGAGGCAGAATTAGATGTTGTAGAAGTGGCCAAAGTATTAGCAGAGGTCCCCAAATCACCGAGAACACTGAGACCAAATCCAACCCTAATTAAGGAGACTATGAAGGACAAGAAGGGCAAGAAGCCTACCATACTGGTGAGTGCATCGCCAAGGAGAAACCCACCAAATCCCACTGCATAGGAGAAAGGCAAGGCTATAAACCTAGAACTGGAGGAGGAAGATATCGAAGCCATCTTGATGGACGATGAGGATGTGGGAACGGAAGTGGAGGAGGTTGAAGCTGACGGCGCAGACCCTATTACTCGGTTACTGGAGTATGTCCCTTCGTGCAAGCCTAAGTCCAAGGCACCAAAGGAAAGCGATGAGAGTAAGACTCCCCTGCAAATCCCTCTACTGCTAGATGAAATTTTTTTCAATGGTCCGTGATTGGCACGAGTGCCAATACTGAAGCTTGAAGACTGGGACTTAGCAGACCATGAGAAGTTCCCACACCTGGTGAATGAGCAGCTGATGCACCGAATCATAGATAAAAATACAAGAATGATCATATTGGAGCCGCGAAGGTGGCTTAAGGGGGTAGAAGAGGTAGTGTTGCTCAACCTACTCTGGGTGTCACACTATAACCGCACCCCGATAATAATTTTGGTCATCAAGCAGCTATTGTGCTTGGTGCATGATGGGTGTCTATGGTTGGACGAGCCGATACCCATCACAGATAGGTTGATTCATCGAATAACATGCCTATCGTATACAGGTGAGAATCCAGCAATGATCTTTGGTGGAAAGGGTGGTGAGCAGGCTCTCGCAGAGTCAATGAAGGAAAAATTCAAGCTGGTGAAGAAGCCACGCGAGTATGCTATCTCCAACATCTATGACCCTACTGTGAAGGTAGCCACACAGATCCTCATAGGGAAGGTGATGTGGAAGTGTCGCACCAAAGAGGTGCCAGCACTTATCATCGTGCTCGCACAACAGTGCATTGAAGGAGTCTAGTTTAACTAGTCGAACTACCTTCACAGAGAGTTCCTAGTGAACTGTCGTGAAGAACAAGAGCTCAGAAAGACATTCCACTACACATGGCTCTTGCTGTTGATTTTGCTAGTAGCATGGGAGCTACCAGAGGACAGCACGTTCCCTTCGATCATGCTAGACCTCCCTAAAGCACTGAAGTATGCTTCACTGTGGGCGACCAAGGATGCGCAGCGAGTCCGAGACAGTAAGATCTTCTGGATCTTGATGGAGATGAACATCAGGATGGCAATCAATCGCAAGTTGCGATTGTCACCCATGGTGTATTCCAACCTATAGGACTATGCCAAGTTCAAAGCCAATTTCCATCAAGTATCAATCAGGGCATGGAAGGACCCTGCGTAGAAATGGTATGACTTGTTGTATCTAGCCACGGATGACACCATTAATGTGGTGCTTGATCAATTTCTGATGGAGTGGTGCACTACCACGGACTTGGTGGTCGGTAGGAGGAAGTCCGTCGTGTAGAAGAAGAAGGAGGAGGCCAAGCTAAATATGGCATAGCTGTTAGAGAAAAGGAAAATGGAGGCCACTAATAAGGCCTAGGCAGAGCTTGCATGAAAGCAGATAGATGGGACATAGCATGGCTCTAACAAAAGCGTGAGGTCACCTTCACCTGAGACAGAAGAAAAAGAAACAGAACAAAATGACACGAACCCTCAGGAGATGTCCACCTACATTAATCACCCAAGAGAGTTGGAAAAGGGAGGGTCCAAGAAGAAATCAAAGGCGACCAAAACCTTGCTGGACCCTATCACACTGACAGAGGGCAACTGACATGATATCGATGACACAGTCAGGGATGTCAATGAAAAGGCCCTGCAACAATTTCAATAGTAGCAGTATATCATACTAGGGGCCATCCAGACTGAGTTGCAGGAGTTGCAGACCCGTGCATCATAAGCTGGCATGGTGTCTACCAGCTTGGTTTTCAGAACTTCAGAGGTTGCCGATATGCTACACACAAAGGCTTCTAGTGTGATAGTGCTGCCGGAGGGAGTACTGACCATGGGAAATGAGGCTGATAGGCCCACTATCAGTGCCCTGAAGGGAGCTGGTCTGAACCTAGCAGCACTTCCTTGTGAAGAACTCCACCTCTTGCAAGATGGATTAATTGCAAAACTGAGGGCATGAGAGCACCGCGCCCTCCGGATAATCAGCGAACAACGGATCAACAATGAGAAGATGGCCCTACAAAGAAATTCTTCCGTCGCCACTGAGATTGAGGCAACTAATCAAAGCAAGAGGATTATGCAGGTCGTTGAGGAGGCGTGCCAAATGGTCCCAAAGTTTGCCATTCTAGAGGAGGAGCTATTCGAGCTATGCATCTGCAAGTTAGCCACAAGGGTGCACGACACTCGCACTGGGATGGCGCAGGTTTAGTTGGAGTTGAACCTACAAATTACTGAGCTATAGATGAGGGACCAGCCTTCAACACCACCAGAAGTAAAGGAACAGTCAGTGACCACTGTCACAGAGGTAGTAGCAGTGGTGGATAGTGCAATAGTAGACTGAACGTAGTTGTTTCAGCAATCACTTGAGGTCCTGACAAGCTTGCAGGAGGACCCCAATATACAAAGGCTAGATATGGAAGCACACGAGCTACAACAATGCTACGATGAGGTTAAGGGCACAATGCGAACTGTCACGCTGACATAGAGGCTAGCCAAGCTGCAGGAGGCCAAGCAATTGAAGGAATAGGTGGATGCAGCGCTGCACAAGGAAGAAGTGTTGAAGGTGAGACTAAAGCCCTAGCTGGAGGAAGCTTACACAATCATAGGAAATATTGAAGGCAAGCTTGCGACTCTGCAAGCGACGCAATAAAAAATTCAAGCTGACAACACATGAGCAATGACCAAGCAGACAGTGGAAGACATGAAGCAGGTGGTATCTCAGTGCACAACTGAGGTAGTGATCATATGGGTCGAGTTGGATGGGCTTCACACAAAGATCTCCACACTTACCGAGTGACTCGAGGGCGAGTCACGATGTTTGTGTTGGGGGATTGTTGGGAGCGAGATCCCCCAAGGACAGATTTGGGGATAAAATCCCATGCTTGAGTCAAATTTTTTAATAAGATTGTAAAAACTCTGCATTTTGTGGTTGCGGAACGTGAAGGTGTCATGTGTCATAAAGGGTAGTCTACCCTTAGTTTTGTAAAGTAAAGTTGGTTGTATGAGATCTAGCCATGGTTCGCGGGCCATGTGGTTGTATAAAAAGAGCTAAGATCTAAGTAGTTTTAAGGAGATACAATATAAGAGAGTCATAGCTCTGAAGTAAGAAGTCTAAGTCTTGGGTTGAAGCATAGGTAGAGGCTTTGTAGCTAAGTGAACAGAGGCCTAAGGGTAAAAGTCCACAACTGAGTATGTGGACCCCTGCAGATATGTGTGCAGGGTGGACATAGTTTGTAAGAACTTGGAATATATTAATAAAGAAAGATATTCTTCCATTTATGTGTTTTTGTCCTGTTGACGCATCTTGATATCTTATGTATGAATTTCCTTTATTATGCTTATATGATGTGCAAATGAATACAAATACCTTGGGTAACTGAACACGATCAAGGATATTTGTTTACGTGGTGTTAACTTTAATTATATAATAAGATAAGTAAGACACTTAGAGTAATTCAGGAATCTGCAAGGAAACTACCCTAGGAATGCGAAAGAACCTACGTAGTAGGTTAGGGCTGTGCGAAGGTTGCCTTTCCCCTTTCACAGAGGTATTGAAGGTTGGAATAGAGGGTTTGTCTTGCAAGCCCTAGAGCGAAGCAACCTGCACGAAGGTAGGGATAGAGGAAATCAAACAGCACCACAACCATCTCAGGGTGCAAAAACTTGGTTCCAGCATCCCCCCATACTGCCTCGGGTGAGACTTCAGTCTGCATTCCGCGGGTTGATGCCGAAAGGGACAGTAGTGCAGGGATTTCTTTTGCTAATTAACAATGAACCTGGGTCAGGGCCCCTCAAGCCAACACCTTGGCATGACTAATACATATGGAAGTATGCCAAAGTAACACTATGTGACAATGTTATTCATATAACAATAATGTTTACAATACTAAATGGAAAAACCATGTGATAATAATTTTATGTAAGTGACTTTGGAATATGAGTGTGACTTAAAGACATGGCAAAGAAGACTATATTGTAATGAGAACGAAACTGTTAAACACACATGGGCAACAAGAATAATCTGAAAGATAAAACATGAGAATATATTTTTATTAACAAGAGATATACATTTATAGTACATGGTTTGACCATTGGGTTTCACATCCCAAGGTCTCTTGGACTCCTTTTGTCTATTCTGCTTCCATACTAACCCATTGAGGATTAGGTGTCCAACATTCCCCCCCTTAATCTGAAGGGTTATGTATGAGTCCAAGAATAGAGTTGTAATACAAAATGTGCAAAAATGCATGGAAACACTAGGTTGAATGTGCTCTCTAAAATTTTGGTATAAAGGGTGGTGGTTTAAGGATAACCACCAACACTAGAACACTTAGTGCAATTCCTGGAACTCTTCCAAAACTGGCAAGAAGCTGAAGTCTTATGCTAGAGGAAATGCTCCTATTGTTTTGAAGAGGGAAACCTTCAACCATGAAAGGTAGGTCTCACCCCGCATAAAAGGGAGAAATTCAACTTGAAAAGGGAAGTCTCAACCTGTGATGGTTTAAGGATGATCAACAACTCTGGAATGCTTAATGCAATTCCTGGAACTCTTCCAAAACTGGCAAGAAGATGAAGTCTTCTGCTAGAGGAAGTGTTCTAAATTTTTGTTCCTGGAATTCTTCCGAAACTGGAAAGAAGCTAAAGTCTTCTGCTAGAGGAAGTGTCCTAGATTACCAATTGAAGGCATGTTTAGGGGCATCTTTGTCTCTAGGTACAACTCTAAAACTGGTGTGGTAGGTTGTGGCTTAGGCTCGCTTGATGTGACTTTGAAGCTTGTAGATGACCATCATTTCCCCCCTGTCAGATACAAGGTGAGATGATGGAGAAAAATCAACTGCAAGACTATTCAATTCTCTGGAACAAGTTCTGACATGTGATTCGAATATCTTCTTGGTTGTTGATGCCCATTGCCAAGAAGCGATCCATCCAAGATGAATTTTTGTTCTTGCAATACATTTGTTTCTGAAGCATCTGTGTGAAGAATGGGTGGTTTTATGACAATTCTTACATGGATGAAGATCAAAATAGTGATCTTTCAAATGCCCAACCCGGTCACAGTGTTGGCATTTCACAATTTGTTGTTGTTGCTATTGCTATGGAAGAGAACTAGAATGTAAAACAGCTGAAGGTGAATTGTCATGAAGAACAGGTGAAGATGAATCATCCTCAAGAAATCCAACAGTTTGAAATTGAATTGGCTTTGAGTAGTCTGGAATATGAAAGGATGAGTCCTTGTCATATCCAAGACCAGTTCTATGCTTGTTGTGGACAAGATGTTCCCAAGGTCTGATGATGGGCTTGGGAAGTGTAGACTAAGTTTCTGCATTTACATGTACGAATGTTGCTTTATTTGGCACTGGATCTGAACCAACTATGACATTATTGACTTGCTTCTAATGGGTTGCAGTCTCAATGTTCTGAACAGAAACATGTTCAGAATGACTCCTCTGTTTTAATTCTTCTTGTTGTAGCTGAGATTCGAGCTGCAAAAAATCAATTTTCTCTTGTGCATTTTGTAGACAGACCTGAATGTCTATGAGAGAAACTTTACTGATTTTTAATGTATCATGAGTAGTAGACAATATTAGAGTTTTGAGGAACTGTAATACTTCATTGATTCTGGCCATTTTCTCCAATGTTAAACTTACACATTAAACCAACTATGAACCACTACAAGGTATTCTCAAAATTTGTTCTCCGAGAAAACTACAACAATCAAATGAGATTATTCCTTGAGGAATGAACCAAAAGCAAGATTATTCTCCACACAACGATGGTTTGTTGCATTCATATACAAAGAAAGTATATTGTGCATTCCCAAACAATAAGACTCAAATGCTACAACAAACAAAATACTTGTTTCTCCATGATGAATACTTAGAAATATATATCAGAAAGGATGCAAGCTTTACATAGTCATCTGTTCAAGAAATATAGTGCGCAAATTGAAAAGGAACCTATCCACTATTAAGTCTGCACCAGAACTTGATAAATTTCGTCCCACTGATAATACCAATTAGAAAACGTTAGTTTGGAAAGCGTTCATGATATAGCTCTCAGAGGGCTTGATGAACTCTCCACAATTGAGAGCAAGGATAATTTTAGGGGCGAATGTTCGCCCTTTGGCGAAATTAAGGGGTTTTAAATTTTTAGTGGGTGAATATTTTGTATCATAGTACATTTTTACAAATCACCTCAAATATCCCACCTTATTTTAAGGGAGAGGGTAAAAAGGTAAATTTAGCCCTTGAAATTAGGACTTACAACCTTCCATTTGCCCATTTTCAAGAATAGGTTTTATTTAAGTGAATCCATTCGCCCATTTTCAAGAATAGGTTTTATTTAAGTGAATCCTATGGGCCAAATACCATATTTATAAAAGAGGTATGGTAAATTAATAAAAATAAAAATAAATGAGAGGTATGGTAAATAAATAAAACATTTTTTATATTTACTCCATAAGTCACCTTATATACATGTAAGGGTGTAAACAAATAAAAATATAAGTAAAGTGGAGGTATGGTAAATAAATAAAACGTCTTTTTATACTTACTCAAAAGGTATGGTAAATAAATAAAAATATAAATAAACTAGACGTATCGTAAATAAATAAAACCTCTTTTTATATTTAATCCATAACCCTCGTTCTATTTATGAAGGCTCAAGAAAGAGGTTTTATTTAAGTGAATCCTATGGGCCAAATACCATATTTGTAAAAGAGGTATGGTAAATTAATAAAAATATAAATAAACGAGAGGTATGGTAAACAAATAAAACATTTTTTTATATTTACTCCATAAGTCACCTTATATTTACAAACACTCAAAAAATGGGTTATATTTAGGTGAAACCTATGGCCAAAATACTATGGGACAAATACTAGATTGTTATTAATACCATGCAAAAGACCACTGTTAACCCTAATATTAGAATTAATAAAAATAAAAATGGCACATGGTATTGACCCATGGTATTCACCTCGAATGTACCCTATTTAAATGGGGGAATTAAATCAGCATGTAGCCTATGCTAAGATTCACTAGGACTTTACAAAGTTTTATTATTTAGTGAAAGACTCGCCAAGATCTTACAAGATTTTATAATTGAGTAAAATATTCGCCATGCCTGGTGAGAGATTCGCCAAAAAATTATATATACATATTATATTATTGATAAAATCGCCTTCCATTTTTCCTATATACCATGGAGATTCGCCCATTTATTATATTTATAAATTTAGGGGGGGTTCTTAAAATTTTCCCTGATTGAGAGATCCTTTGCTACATTTAAGAAGACTTTCTTCAATTCAGAAAGCCTACAGATAGGCCCGGAGCTTTAGAATAGAGAATACAATGCAAAGCTAGATAAATCTTTTGCCATAGTCTTGCATTTACTATCTGTATATCTGCTTCTTTGTGACCTTGCTCACAAGGCACTGGAGTACGTGATTCAGCGATCCAGTCTAGTCACTTGCTCTTAGATTCAATCAACTTCCCTTCCAAATTCAGTGTCTCCTTTCCCGTAAATGAAACAAAAGAATCAAATCCCAAAACTGACTTGCCAGATTGTATGAAATTAAAAATTCAAATGTCAGGCATGTGTTTACAAATTGAAATTGAAACTTGTGTATGGAAACATTTGTAGCCCAAGAAATAGAATCACATTCACAAAAATCTCAAACACACATCCTCAGGCCAAGAATGTTTTGGCATAACAGTCAGTGTTAATCCGCGATTCTGAGATCATCATCATCCCCAGAAGAAGTCCAAGAGGATGCCATTTGTAAACAATAGATCATGGTTTTGAAAATAACAATGTAGAAGCAGGTGCAAGGGTGGAGCTACCCTTCTAGTTGGCCCAAGATCTATGCACTAGAGAAGTTATCTCAATCAATAATCCAACATTCTATAACCACAGGATTAGGAAGGAAATGCAAGTTGATCCTACTTGTGTCAACCTCAGAAGTCGATGCCCCTACTTCTATGAGCTAGGATTCAAACTTCCACCTTTAGTTTCAGATAGAAGTCTTGGGTCCTTTCTTCTCTACACATTACGTGGGTGTTTCAAAGACATTCTTTGCAAATCTTGTAGCATCGCTTTCTCTAGAAAATCAAAATTTTTATAGCTTCTGACGAGGGAAGAAAGCCAATTGTTTGGTGTAGCTTACACTTCAATGAAAGCTTTCAAGAAGTGGTGACTTGAGGGCCCAAGATAGGAGAAGGAATCTGCATGGAGGCACTAGTTTTGAAAGACCGCACGCTATTTCCATGCCAATTTTAAAAGACCACATCATTTCTTGCTTCCCAAGAATGCTAGGCTTCACCAGCAGTGCCAAGAGACTCGTATCCAGGAAAATTAATCAGCTCATGCAAGCGTTTCATCCAAAGTATTCCAGGAAAATTAGCAGAGGGACAGAGTCAGACTTCTGAAGAAATTACAGTGCGTAGTAGAGCAGGCAATGGAACGTTGGAAGCAGTGTAATACCAGAACGCCAAACACAGCGTATTGGGAGCAGCGTGAGGTTACTGCCTGAAGTTATTCATTCAGCCTTGCTTGTGCTGGTCAATCTTGTGTGTCCTCCTCCATCTCTCAGCAGCAAACCAGTTACTGCACTACAGGGCCAAAATGCACTTTCAAGTCAAGTTCCAAATGGTCCTCTTTCAGAAGGTAGAGAGAGGAATATCGATAAGATTACAACAGAGCACACTGTGCCACTGGTTAGTCACAATGAGGTAAAAGAATGCAATGCAGATCCACAATGAAGGTATGTGTGGGTAGCAGTGATCTTATGACGAAGAACGCCCCGATCACCAACAACTCTACTACAAAATACGACTCAATAGGAATTTTGACCAACATTCAAGAGTTTTGACTAGTGTCCAGATGAAGAGTCTCCAACTCAATGCGTGGAGGCACCAACCAAATGAAATAGTAAATATTTAGTGTGAGATTGAATTCATAACCATGGCACAGAAATTAAACATCTCATAGAGAAGCAACTGATTATCACAAATCAAACTACTCCTTCCATGAAAATCGGCATTACTCATACCAGTCTATCTGCTCCATCAAAGCCGATGGCCATAGAAAACCAATGCACAGTGACAACATATCAATTAGAATGTTGTGGTATGTAATCCAACAAAACACTATGCCAACAACATGCAAATTGATCTGAGTCTACTACTAAGACAAAGAATCCACAGAGCATTCAATGCACGAGTTCAATCAACCACGACTAGCATTTTGAAAATCAAAGGTGGTCATTTACGCTTTTCAAAAATATCCCTCTGTAATGGAACGTTGTTACCAGGTCAAGGCCTGGGATGTCAGTTCTACAATATGGGCAGAGCAGGAAAATAGGTAGAAAAACTAATAGAGTTACAACCAATTTTAGGAATGGTTAAAATAGCACTGGAGAAATCACAGAGGTTACAGCTAGAATTTAGCTGAGAAAATATTTATGAAATGTGGAAGTCATGGCAGAAATAACCAGCATAGAAAGGCCATGAAACAAATGGCTCAAATTAATTATGCAGGGCAGGAATACGCCTGCTCTGATACCATGTTAAACACACATGGGCAACAAGAATAATCTGAAAGATAAAACATGAGAATATATTTTTCTTAACAAGAGATATACATTTATAGTACATGGTTTGACCGTTGGGTTTCACATCCCAAGGTGTCTTGGAATCCTTTTTTCTATTCCGCTTCCACACTAACCCATTGAGGATTAGGTGTCCAACAGAAATAGTAAAACTGTGAGATAATGACTTTGATGGTAGTATGATTTGACAAATAACAAATATAGTGATGGTATTTGTGAGAGTTGACCTCACAAGAGGATTGGATATGGTTCTCTTATAGACAAATTGTTGTGATATGACTCTCCTGTGAATGACATATAATAAGCTAGGGTATTGTTGTATAGTGATATTATATGACTTGACATGTATACCTAATGCCATATTGCTAGGGCTTGTAGAACATCTACAATGTTTTGACATGTATTACCATTGTTGATATGGTTTCAGTCATCATACAACATTGATATTTCCAACAAAACTATAATATTTTTTGGGATTGACAAAAATATTATATCAGTGATGATGAATATCTTGGAATTGATGTATGGGAAATGATTTAGCATATGAAAACAATATGTAACAGTGAAACAATGGTGATTGTATGTATAACAATTCTGATAGTGTGTGTACGAGCAGTATTCGCACCAGTAGCAGTGAGAGTGACATTAGTAGAAACTGAAGCATAGTATTGGCATTAAGAGCTATGTTTTGATGTATATAGTGAGTAGAGATAGAATTTATCGACATATCTTTTACATTTATTTCATATTGTAGCTTCCTTGTATCTATATTTTAGCACAAGTGGATCCAGTCTGAAAATTGTGAAATGTGGTTCGATGACTAATCAATGTGGCAGGGTGGTGTAAGGAAGTAGAGTAGAGTTTCCTTTAGGTTGGATCCTTCAAACACTTTAGGGTGGCAGGGTGATTCTAGGGAAGGTTGTATCTTGTATAGGGCATTAGAGCATTCGTCTAGTAGAAGCTAGAAAACAGGGTGTTGGAGCATCCTTCAAGTTGGAGCCTAAACAAAAGGGCATTGGACCACCATTCAAGTTGCAGTTGGTAAATAGGGTAGAGGATAATCCTACAATTTGGAGAACCCTTCCAGTTGAAATTGGTAAATAGGGTAGAGGAGAGTCATACAAGTTGGAGCCTCCTTCAGTTGAAGCTAAAAACTTGATGTAAATATTTTAAAGACAAATATTAAAAATCATCCGATGGTTTTTGTCTTGAAGGGGTTTCCAGCTAAAAATATCTGTCTACTGTATTTATTGTTATGCATCATTGAATGGTGTTAATGAATGTATATACTTATCTGAATATAACAACAATTAATTCTCTATGAAGTTAAAAATATACAAATCGATAAGAAATATTTATTCACCTCCCTCTCAGTATTGTTGGAAATAATACTAAGAGGGGGGGTGAATCAGTATTATTAGATCAATAATTTAATTTTCAAAACTGATTTGTATATGCTACTTCAACTCAGAGAACTAGCATGTATATGCAACTATACTTAATGAAACCAATGTATATGTAGAGATCTTTTGATTTACCCAAATTATCATGTAGTGAAATTTAATCAGTATATTAGCAATTCATTCGACAGTGTAGTAAGAGAAGAAGAAAGCATCACACATAAGCAACACACATAAACACCAAGATATAAGGTCGAAACCTAATGTGGGTGAAAACCACTTGCTATAATCGTTTTGTTTTCTTTAATAATAAGAGAATTATGTTTTCAATTTTTGTACTGGTGCAGCCTTATACCAGTATGCAGGCTTCTACCTATAGAAGGCTACAACCTTCTCTCGTTCTCCAGCTTCTACTGGAAGGGAGCTACAACCCCCTAGCTCTTGTACTAGATGAATGTTTACTAGTACATAGGTGCCGACATATAGAAGGCTACGACCTTCTCTTTCCTTCCAGGGACCACGTTTCATAAATTTTCCGACTGGATCCATCAATAACTTCATTCAATCATCAAATATATCTACATCAATCAATCTCCTTTGAACCAACCACACTGAATCACTCTAACAACCCTTCAATCTAATCTTTAAGAATGTTGTAACCAGAACCCAAGCCAGAACCCAGAACATTGCAACAACAAGAAAAAGAAACTAAAACATATTTTATAAGGTATACACTACTTCCATGTGTCGAACCGGCATGCATACGCTCTTTCCCCGAGACGAACCTGCGTACAGATCTGAAAATCAAATTTATGATGTATACGTTGTTTTTATATGTAGAACCTGTGTGTATACATGCTTTCCTCAAGGTAAACCTATGTACATATCTATAAATGATGATTTAAACATTACAACAATTCCAGACTTCAAACATACCTAGATCATCATATTTATCGACTACAACATGCGCCAGATATTCAGATAAAGATAATTCACCTCAAGCCTTAAGATCTTGATGTACATCACTAGATCTTATCGTTCATTAAGTGCTAAGGTTCATCCTTGGTTCAGATCCAGCTATGCACCATAACCCAATAACCTGCATACTAGATCTTACTCTTCATTAGATATGCAATGCTTGAGTGCCTTGGCCTAATGATCTTCTCCTCCTTTTATAGTCTTAGGCCTTACTCAATACCATGGACCAAAACCACTTAGGACCAATACCTTGGACCAAATACTTAGGGTCAATACCTCAGACCATATACCTTGGACCAATACCATGGATCAAAATATCATGGACCAAAATACCATGGACCAAATACCTTGGATCAAAACTTAGTTTTCCAAGATATACATGCCTTTCATTATGTGAAAGTGCATGTGTACATATACGCGACTTGTATACAGTGAACCCGCGTGTATATATGACTTGGGCAATGGTGAACCTGTGTATACGTTTCTTTCTTCATTTTGTGAAGTCTGATCTATAACTCTGTGTTGTTAACCTGTTGAACTGTGATTTGTCATCTGAGTGAGTTTCCATCAAGGACAACACCTATGTCATAGTGCCAAATTTGTGTCAAAATGCCAACAATCTCCCCCTTTGGACTTGATGGCAACACCAAGTGACTCTCCCCCTTTGTGATCAAGGGCAAAGGGTCATGCTCCCCCTGAGTACATGCTGAATTCTCTGATATGCTGAAGTGTGTTGATTGAGCTCCTATGATTGATTCCATGCTCCCCCTGAGCACAACCATGGTCTGCAAGAAGATAACATGACTCTATACATATATCATCAATGACTTTCCTATCACCAAAGACTCATACATACATTCATCTCCAAATCAAGTGGGGATACGTCAAATTTGACTCATCCTCCCAACCAAGTGGGGACATACATGACTAAAATGTAGCAATTATTACATCATCCTTCCCATGCATAGTGGGGTTACAAATTACATCAGGGACTCATCAAAAGACTACAAAAGGCAGAGACAAATTATTACATCATGGGTCTTTATATGACATTTATATCAGAGACGAAATTTCTAAACAAGACCATGATAGTCATCAACAACCATCATCAGTGGCATATGTCAATCATCATCTAGACCAGCAACCATGGTCTCCCCATGAAACAATTTTACCTGAAACAAAAACAACTATGTGAATCTGTACCAAGATCTTCTGAGAGAATGCCAACAATGCATTATTAGAAACATATGATCCCCTTGAACCTATGCTAGATGTTCACTGTCAGATCTGATCATCTCATATATCAGAAGAGTTATCAAGGCATCATTATCAATCAGATATACATCAAGGTGTTAGCAACTTATGAGAGCCAACATATTTCCACATGTTTTCAACACATTGTAACCATCATCAAGTACAATAGATAATGAACTGAACCATATCAGACCCACTTTCTCCTGAGTCTGGCCCACATTTGCTCCTAAAACCAACATATACGCGACTATACCCACAACAACTAGCATATGTATACAACTACGCTTCATGAAACTCGCGTATAACCACCCTAAAAAAGAAAATGGATTTTAACAGCAGGATGATGCAACAACTATTCCCAACTTTTGTCTAAGATATTCAAATGTCTCTCTGGGCAGTGGTTTGGTGAATATATTAGAAACATATTCTTTGGAGGGAACATACTCTAATTTGACATTTTGTTCAAGCACATGCTCATGTAGAAAATGATATTTGATGGGTATGTGTTTGGTCTTGGAGTGCATGACTGGATTCTTTGAAATATTGATGGCACTTGTATTATCACATAGAATGGAGATGGGTCGAGTACATGTGATCTGAATGTCTTACAAGGTTTGCATCATCCAAAGTAGTTGTGTGCAACAAGAAGCAGCAGCTACATATTCTGCTTCAGCTGTAGATAATGCAATTGAACTTTGTTTCTTGTTGAACCAAGATACTAACCTAGAACCCATATAGAATGTACCACGACTAGTGTTTTTTCTGTCATCAATGCTTCCTGCCCAATCTGCATTTGTATATGCATGAAGTGTAAGATCTATATCTCTAGGATACCATAAACCAAATTTTTGTGTTCCTTGAAGATATTTGAAAATCCTTTTGACTTCCTGAAGGTGTGATTCCTTTGGATTTTCTTGGAATCTTCCAACTATTCCTACTACATGCATGATGTCCGGTAAGGTTCTTGTTAGATAAAGTAGATTGCCAATCATGGATCTGTAAGTTGGTTGATGTACTGCTGCTGATTCATCATTTGAGCTGAGACTGCATCCTATTACCATTGGGGTACAAACTGGTTTAGAATATTCCATGCCATACTTTTTCAAGATATGTTTGAGATATTTGGTTTGTGACAGAAAAACACCACCTTTATTTTGTTGAAATTGTAGACCAAGAAAATATGTAAGCTCACCAAGCAGTGACATTTCAAATTCTTGCTGCATTACCGAAGCAAAATTCCGACTCATGGCTTCTTCATTGCTACCAAAAATGATATCATCAACATAAACAACAAGTATTAGCAATTTATTATTGTCAATCTTTGTATATATATTGCTATCAGCTGATCCCTTTGAAAATCCTTGTTGATGGAGATATTTGTCAAGAAGGTAATACCAGGCCCTTAGATCTTGTTTCAGACCATAGAGAGCCTTTCTAAGTCTGCATACAAGTTTTGCATCATTTCCAAAAATGAATCTGTCTGGTTGCTTAATATAAACTTCTTCTTCTAAGTCTCCATTAAGGTAGATTTTACATCCATTTGGTATACTTTGAATTTATTAAAACTAGAAAAAGAAAGAAACATTCTTATGGCTTCAAGTCTAGCAATAGGTGCAAAATTTTCTTCAAAAGCTATACCTTCTTGTTGAGCATATCCTTTACAAACAATTCTGGCATTGTTTCTAATAACTTCTCCATTCTCATTCAACTTGTTTTTGAATATCCATTTAGTTCCGATGATATTCTTATCATGAGGTCTAGGAACTAATTCCCAAGTATTATTCTTTTCAATTTGCTCAAGTTCTTCACTCATGGCCTTGACCCAACATTCATCTTTGCATGCTTCATTTACATTTTGAGGTTCTGTGGAAGAAAATAACACTAGATAGCTTGAAGCTTCTGTAATAGTTCTTCTTGTCTGCACACCTGCCTCTTTCTATCCCAAAATTTGAGTTTCTGGATGATTTTTCTGAACATACCTAGACAGAGTCTTTTCTTCTACCATTATCTCTTCTTCTGGTGCTTCATTGGTTTCTTCTTCAGAATTAGTGTGATTTGATGTGGGAGGATAATCCTCATCTTCTTCATAATCTTTGGCTTTTATCTGGTTTGGATTTTTGCATGCTTCATCAACCACAACATAAATGCTTTCAATAATTTTCCAATATCTTTTATTATAACAATTATATCCTTTACTTTGGGAAGAGTAACCAAGAATAATACCTTCATCTACTCTAGGTTCTAACTTACCAAGTTTTTCAACCATCCTTTTGATGTAACATTTTCTTCCAAAAAATTTGAAGTATTTTACAGTAGGAATCTTACCATACCAAAGTTCATCTGGAGTTAGAGTGTTGTTTACCTAAACATTTGCTTGGTTGAGAATAGTGACGACAATGAATGCAGCTTCACCCCAGAAGGTTGCAGGAGTTCCAGACTCATCTAGCATAGCACGAGCCATTTGTTGAATAGTTCTATTCATCCTTTCTACCACTCCATTTTTCTGAGGATTCCTTGCAGTGGAGATCTGCCTTTTTATTCCATGTTGTTCACAAAAGTCAAAGAATTCATCCAAGGTAAATTCCCCTCCTCGATCAGATCTGAGGCATTTGATTTTGTGATCTAGTTCATTTTTAACCAAATATTTGAAGGCTTTGAACTTTTCAAATGCTTCATCTTTATGCTTTAGAAGACATATCCAAAACATTATGGAAAAATCATCAATGAACAATATAAAGTATTATTCTCCACGAGGTGACTTTTTCCTTAATGGTCCACATAAATCAGTGTGAACAAGTTCAAGAGGCTTACTCGTTGATCCTTCCTTTTCATGGAAGTGTGATATAGTTTGCTTACTGAATTGACATAATTTTCATATTGTATTTTCAGGAATGATGATATCAGGATGATCACGAACAACCTGGAATCTACATGACTTTCTTATTTGAGAAAAGCTTAGATGCCCCAATCTTCTACGCCATAGCCAGTTGTGGAGTACCAAAAAGGTATGCTTTTGATGATCATTTCAATAGCTTTTTAGTAATATTTGTAAACCTTTTTGCATCATGAATTCAGAAAACAATAAAGAATTATAAAAAAACATGTAAATTAATATACAAAGACCTAATCACTGATAATTGCTATTCTTCTGTGCAGGAAAGGGTAAAAACGAAGATTAGCCATTCCAAAGGAAAAGATAAAGACGAGATAACTGTTGTCCCTTTGAAGGGAAACCAAATGCAAACAAGGCTAAGCAAATCGAAGCAAATCAACCTGAAAAAGGAGGAGAAGACACCAGCTCGGCGGAAAAGAAAAGAAAATATTAAGGACTGATAGTATGGTGAATCCCTCAGGATCTTTGATCTTGAGGGATCGCTGCTTTATTTATTTTGTTACTTAGACATCTCCGTCGTCACCTTTATATAAAGGGACAACACTGTTAACCGGGATATATGTTTTTCTTTATGTAATTTTCTGTAAAAGATCAACTTTGATCATTGAGTGTTGCTGAGAACTGGTTCGTTGTACTTTTGTTTTATGCGTTAATATAAAACTTGGTGATTACCGTACCTCTGCATCTGGATTAACTCAAAGCGGTGTACCCTTGAGGCTAAGGGCCCGGCCCCGGAGGACACTTGCTTCTATACCATTACGATCTGAATTCCTACGTGGTTTATTTATTGTTGTTATCTGGTAATCTGATATGCTTTATGAATCGCCATTACATGCTCTGTTAAGATTAATTCATTAAGGCTTCTACGGATAGAATTACACCATATTAATGATCCTTTTCAAGAATTGATTGAATGATTATTCGTCTTGGCTGAATATTATTACTATTTCGTTACAGAGCTCTTGTACTGAACATTTACGACATAGATATATTTGGAGTTGTATTCAGAAGTGATGCTGTTAAATTAGGATTGATCAGATTACTGTTTCAGAGTGTTATATGTGTATGATCTATTGGTGCTGTTCCATAATTTATCGACAGTGAGTGCTGTTCCATTAGTGAGTCTTGCTTGAATTGCCTTAAGAGTAAGAGATTGAGATTTGATTGAGAAGAGTGCATTTGGGTTAATGGATTAAGCCTGGTTATGACTCACGAGACTTAGTTGTTTGATTGATGTTCCATTTCAGATTTGTTGTTCAATTCTTTACTTGTTGTTCCATTTTAGATTTGTTGTTCAATTCTTTATTTGCTGTTCCATTTACTTGCATTTGTTATTTTGGTGTGAGAGACGATCCAAGGCTGTAGAGAGCCTCGGCAGTCACTGCCTCGCCCCCAGACCTATGATCCATGCTCTAATTTTCTTTCCATCAGTTTTCAAAGGGATGGGCTATTGTTGCCGAACCCTTGACTCATGAGTTGCTTAGTTTCCTGAATGTGTGATTTTCCTTGCGTTTATTTCCTTTCAGTTAGTTTCCAAAGGGATAGGTTCCCGTCACCAAACCCTTGACTGACCAGTTGCCTAGTTTTAAGAGTGTGTGCTTTAGTCATTTGAATTCATTTGGTTATAGGTAAGCATCCGTTTACTCTTGTATTTTTCAAAACACTGTACTACTACCATTACTCTAACAAATAGCCTCGGATTGAGTCACTCTTTGTAAAAACCAAACGCTCCCGGATTGACATACTAATGTGGGATAACTAGAGGTGAAAGAGACCCTTTTTATAGCTCTACATTTTGGCGCCGTTGCCGGGGAAAAGAGTGTAGCCATTTGTTTTTTTCAGAGTAGTGTACGAACCTGCTAGGGAAGAGTTGGATTTTAAAAACGAAAGGTAAGAACCTGCGTGCGGAGCATGTAAAAGCCCTGCTCCACTATCCGCTTTCCTAACAGATTTGTTCTTACTTTGTTTGAATAGTAGTTCATTTGAGTGCATGACTAAGCAAAAAAAAATAGAAAAGAATATCAAGCCTCCATCCAAGCCCGAAAAAGCTAAGGGGCCGGTGACCCTTGGCCGAATGACCTTCATAGACGAAATCTATAAGAAAACAGAATCTCAGCCATCAGTAGGCCCTAGGAAAATAATTTCTAAACAGCCTACTACTTCCCTTCAGGTCTCAGGATCACCATCTGTAGCCTTTGCTGAGGTGCATAGTCAAACTGAAGAATAGGACTTTCAAGAAATTGAAAATTCTGCTCCAGAACTATTGCAGGAAGGGAATTTTAGTAACTTTTGTGAAGGAGAAGGAGAAACAGGGGAGACTGAGGAGCCAAAATCTCCTATTGGGACAAACCAGCCATTAAATAGCCCGGATAAGGGGAGTGCAGTAATAATCATTGTTGAAGGAATCCAATCTCCTCAGATAGCAGGTATTCTCATTATCCCTGATAAGGGAAGTGCTATTAAAACCACCCCAACCGTTCCCTCTCAACCTAGGAATACCCTCTTAGATATCCCAGAAGGTTATTGGCATATATTCGATCCTATGGCTCAGAACCAGCCGAATGCTCAAACCTCTACATTACAATATCCTATAGTGGATTCTGCAGCGAATGCACCCATGAAAGCTATCCCTCTTCAGCATATCCCCACATTTCATGGTCTCACATCAGAAGATCCAGATGCATTTTTATTCGAATTCGATGTGTTATGTAGGGGATATTGTTATAGACATTTTTGTGCCTTACAACATGAAGCATGAAATGTCCATAATCTGAGGGATCCAAAGTCCCTAAACATGTTGTTCCTACCCCTAGAGGAACAAGGTTAGCAAACCACAGCACTGAATATCAGTTCTCCACCTGAAAACACTCAAAAACAAGGCAATTCTGGATCATGTCAACTGCTCCACTGAGCATCTGCACTAAATGTCAACTGCTTCACTGTGTACCTGCGCTGAATGTCAACTGCAAAGAAGGCTACCTGCGCTGGGCGAGTTGGGACAAGTGGCACAGTCATTCCTCAAGGTGTCAATGCCCAGGAAGCTTCCAAAATGACACTTGGATCAGGGAATTCGACTGGTGATGAGTAAGAGGGTCTAGATCTCCAAGTGGAAGCAAGAACCTCCAAGTGGACTCAAGAACTGAAGAATAACTGAAGTGAGAGAGGACACTAGTCAGCTTCATGCCAGCTTCAAGCTGACTCATCCTTTCTCCAAAACTCCTATATATACAGCTCTCTCATGAGGTCTAAGGAGGTTGGAATCTTGTGAATGTAAGGAAGTGCTGTTGGTTTGAGTTTAGAACTATTGGGTGATTTGCTTTGAAGGAGGTGAAGAGGAGATTTCTTTCTGCTGGGAGGTGATGCTGGATTGGGCCTTTTATGGTTGTATCACTTCCTGAACTTTACTTCTTCCATTAATAAAGCATTTGAGGTTCTTCTATATGCATGTGTCTCAATGGTGTATTGTTATACTTGTATATTTGATTTATTCTAATCCTTGAATCAATTATGAATGTATGCTTCTTGTAGTTTCCCTCTCTTGCCATTTTGCAGGATCTTGGTGTAGCTAGGCCAGTCAAAGAGCAAGGAGCTGGGAGCAAGCAGCAAGGAGAGAAGATTGGATCAACCATTAGCGAAAGACATCGGTTAGTGGATCTCTTTCTCCCCTATTTTACTTTCATAAAGAAGAAATCTTAGATAGCTTTGCTTCGATTGTTGCTAAGGTACTATCACCCTTAGAGTGGGATAGGGTCATTCCGTATTGGATACTTTTCCCAACAACAAATTGGCGACTCCGCTGGGGATCGTATCTTGTTGGTTGTTTGTGTTTTTGCTATTCATTTCCTAAACAAAGGGAGTACCGAATCGAACTGCATTTGGATCTTTCAAATGCAAAGTAGAGGGCAGCTACTCTAGCTCAATTTCTGGGCATGTTTATGATTTGAAGAGCTGATCCACAAGGACTCTGAACAGCTCTTAGTGATAGCTTTTCATCCTCCTAATTACCCTTTAGTGTGTACTTGATTGATAGCCTTTGATTTGGCCAAAAACTGTGAATTTTTTAGCAATCTGTAACCCGGAAACTGAGAAAAACCAAAGTTTATCTCTTCATTGCAGGCACTGTGAAGGCAGTCTGCATTTCATCGCAGGTCCCGAAGGGGCTACCTGCACTGAAGGTCAAACTGCCAGTGTACTACCTGCGCTGAACCAGTTTTGCCTAGTGCTACTGGGGTTCCCTCCTGTTTGTTGCCCTGTTTTCATCCTTGTTTTTGCAGCCTGTTATCAGTCAATGTACCTATCTGAAACCAACTTTCCTTGCCACTATTCCGCCTCGGTTGTATAAAGAAACTGTATTTGTTCTTTGTGTATTTCTTATATCATTTGCAGTTTCCCGTAACGAAAGTGAACTAGTCTTGTTGTGACCTCTTAGATCTAGACCTGTGATAAGTGTCGTTTTGATCTTAAGAGTTAGTTTGTTTGCTGTTCATAGCTGATTGAGCTTTTGCTTTCGTCATATGGTTTGAATTTATGTATTTCTAGTGTCGAAACAAGTAAATCTTAAGGTGTCTTTTGATTTTGGACAAAGCTTGTTTGCTTTCACTTGAAATTGAATTCAAAATTATACAACAGCTTTCTTTTTGTAATACATCAACATTAAGAAAGAGAAAAGAAATATCTGCATTGTGCATTTTGCATTTGATAAGTTTTCATGTTGATTTAGGAAAAAGTGCATTAGTGTGTGCTCTATGATCTGTGTGAAAAGATGATGTCTTTCTTTTCCCTCAGTAGTTAAGATTTTCATAAGTCGAAAAGATTGAAAAATCTTGCTTCTCATCTCAGACTGCATTTAGGATTTTGTATCATACATCTCGTGGTGAACCTTGAAAGGCAAACTTTAAAAATATCAACTTAAAATATATTGAATGAACCTAACAGCACTTTGAAACATAACGCAAACACATAGAGGTCTAAGCTAGAGACGTGTTCCGGCATCGTTAAACGTAGTGACTGTCGATCTCGAAGAAGGTGGGTGATTCCTCCTGAGAGTCGGTGGCACTAATATAGACTTGTGCTCCCACGTACCGTCGCGTATATATTGGGAGACCCCTATACGCATATATCTTTTATCCTTAGGAAGCCGTGTCGGCCGCCCTACTGATCGCAATGCAGTGAACACAGCATTCACGAAGATCGACCACCCGTACCGTAAAACGTATTCTGTGGTTTTGTGAAAGGTTTGGCACACCCTCTGCCTAGATCTCCAGAGTAGTTTCTTTTGGCCTTTTTCAAACTCTATAACTGAAAAAGTCCAACCGAGCATTTGTCACTTCGGGCTCGTTAAAACATCGAAGGAGACTAGAGTCATCTTTAGCTTTTTCTCGACTCTTAAAAAGTGAAAAAGCAAGTTGTGTCTAAAAGCGTCTAATAAAATTCATTCAATTCGGAAACACAAATTTCCCCTTTTAATATTTTGGTTGATCGAGTAATCCGCAATCGTGGAAGAAAGTCAATTGAAACCCCGTCGTTCGCGGAGGCTTACGAGTCAACCGTCTTTGTCTCCGGAATCGAAAACAGTACGGACAAAGCGAACTCGTTTAACCGGTTCAAAATCTCCTATAAAAGTTAGAACAAGTGTTCCAACTACATCTGAGGTTCCGGTTACTCCAAACATTTCTGGAAACCCTGCCTCTATAGAAGAAGTTCAACAGCCACAGAAGGACAGTAATACTAATCCTAGTCTGGGGGCAAATACTTGCATAACTGAACCAGTTCCATCTATAACCGGTCCAGAGAGTTTTGTTCCTCAAACAACTGTCACTGTCGAAACAACCACTTCTTCGGCACTAGAAATATTTTACGGACCTGACGGTCTTCCTCTTCCACCGGGTTTGATTGCGATAGAGGAAATTGCAGAGGATCCGCAAGCAAGTACTCCAACTCATTTTGGAGTCGGGGTCACTCTATTTCCTTCATCAGAAGTTAATCCACCACAAGTGGAGGTTCATGTAGAATCGCTAGGCAATCTATTGGATAGACTTAAAATGTCTGAACAACCATCATCATCTAGGACTGTGTGAAATGACACAGCGACAGCAGAAGCCCCTGCCGTCACTCCGACAATGTTTGCCGGCATACCAGCTGTCCCGACTAGCTCACAACAGCTAGAAGGAGTCCACCAAGGGACTATTTCGACAGTATGGTATGTTCCAGTTTGTTCATCCGGAGTAATACCCGACAACTCTTATGTTGAGACTCGCCAAATTGATCCATTTGGAGGTCAATTTGGGCAATCCAGTCCCCAAGGACAATCAATCCCCTTGAGTTCCGGATTGCTACCGTATGGGGGGCAGTATGCCCTTTCATTACCCCCTCCGGGAGGGTACCCATACGTGAGTTCACAACAATATTCAGGTTATACTGGAATTGCATCAAGTAGTTGGGTACCTATGCTACCTCAACAACCAAGGGTTGTATATTCTATGCAACAGTGTGTACCTATGACGAACATCCCAACCACACCGGCTATTGTAACAGTGTCACAAGTTCAAGCGATGCCTGTTGCATGTCAACCTCAGATTTCTCAGGTTGTAATGCAACAGCCCCTTGACCATGGGTCACAACCACAATCGCCAACTGGTGGGGCGACACAGGTCCAAACGGGTACAATTACCCCACACCTTGGTCCAACGGTTAGCATAGCACAACAGAACATGGCTTCACAACCATGGCTTGTGCAATACCAACAACCGCAATTCCAGCAGGTATATCAAGGTTCTGAGCAGCAGATCTTTGCGAACAGTGGACAACCGTATATCCAAAACGGCCAAAACCAACCACTTTACAGTGGTCAAGTCCACCAACCGTATCAGTCATACCAACATCAATTACATTATGCTGGTATGCAAAGGCCCACTGCTCAAGCGATTCCATCGTACCCTGGTTATGCTTCGCCTAACCTGAATCAACAATTACCATTCGTGGCAACTTTAGAGTTACCCGATTTACACCGATTAACCAACGATCCGATTGCTTATGCCCCTTGGTGGCCAACAATTCCTCATAAACTTCCATCTGACATTCCTAAATTCAATGGAAATCCAGGTGAAGACCCATCGAATCACGTGATGACTTTTCATCTGTGGTGTTCGTCGAACACCCTAAACGACGATTCGATAAGGCTTCGCCTTTTTTAGAGGACATTGACAGGTCTAGCGGCTAAATGTTATATTGAATTACCTAGAGCCTCTTTCGACAATTTTAGTTCCCTAGCCACGACTTTCTTAACCCATTTTCAATTACCGATAAGGTATGAAACGGGAACAGAAATATTAACCAACTTCAAGCAGACAACTTCCACTCATATATCTGATCATATACATGAGTGGCGTCGTCGTCGTAGGATGGTGAAAACATATGTTCCCGATCAGCTATTAGCTGAATGGTTTATAAAGTCGTTACTTCCTGCTATAACGGAAGATGTGGCAAAGGGGGGAGTCATAACAGAGGAGCAAGTTATCGCTCGTGCATAGTATTTGGACTTAGTTTATACTCAGTCCGGCACGCTCTATGACAAAATACCTGACGCCCCTAGACCGGAATTTTCAATTCCTCCTCCTCCTAAATCAAATAGTGACTCTCATGCCGGTGACGGTGTGATTGGCACAGCAAACACGAAATCGATAAAGGCTTCATCAAAGAAAGCCCGTAAGAATTCGAATCAAAATGCAAAAGAAGAAATTCTTGCTTCGGAAGTAAATGCCATATCAGCAGATAAGGGCAAAGAAACCAATCAACCAGGAAGCAAGAAAAAGAAAAACAAAGGGAAGAAGAAGAAACAGGGTGAGTCATCTCCTGGAAAAAATTCTTCAAACCCTCCTGGGAAAGGGAAACAAAATTATCCATGTCAAATATGTGATGATGAAGATCATGCCACAAGGAATTGCCCATTCAAAGCTGAGTTGAAGAGGTTCTTTAAAAGTTCCCAAACCTCAGCTGTGTTAACTGATCCGTTTCCCAACCCAGGTCAAAATCTGGTTGATAGTGGAAATGCTTCCCCGTCGCAAGTACTTATGTTGTCGGTTTCAAAACAGCAGAATGATGCTTTGATTTCAAGAAGGAACAAAGATTACGGGAATCCTCATCTGTCGAACGAAAAAGGTAAAGATCAACCAAGTAGTTCGACAACAACTTCGACAGAAGTTGTACCACCCATCATTCCTGAATTAACAATAAAACCGCCAAAGGGTGTAGTACACAAGTCGACATTTAATCCTCGCGCCAGGGCGGCGCAGCATTATAACATAGTGGAAGATTTGGCCCAATCGCCATCCGCTATGTCGACTCTTGAAGTATTACAAAATTGTCCATCCCAAAGGCAGGCGTTGTTATCGGCTATTGGTGGGGTTGATCCTAAGGATTCCAATCTTGTATCCTTTGATCACAAAGGATATGATCCTCAGTTACCAACTCAACTAGCTTTCCTTATTCAAGTGAAAGCCCTCAACAAAACTGTTCACAGAACAATTATTGACGAGGGAGCATCAACATGTATTATGTCGATGAGTTGCTGGAAAACTTTAGGATCTCCAACCTTGTCGCGATCATCGACGACATTAAAAGCTTTCGACGGAAGGACTTATACCCCATATGGTATCCTTAATAACTTAAAAGTTGAGCTAGGAGGAAAAACAGTATAAATTGATGTTGAGGTAATCGATGGAAATCTTGACTATAACATCCTACTGGGTAGACCATGGATTTATGCCATGGCAGTTGTTGTGTCAACTTATTTTAGGAAGATCGCATTCCCGTTTGAAGGAGGGATTACGATCGTCGACCAACAGAACTTCCTCCCTGGTTCACAAGTTACAGGAAGCATTCCGATGATCCATGAGAGCAACCATTCACTTCAAGATATCGGAGTAGGATTATTGAAAGACCCCACATTGATGGGAACTTTCACGCTACCACCTCCTATTTATATAGGAAATGTACCGTTTGTAGCAACCTGCAACATGATATCTTCCACGAAGGTCGCAAAAGACAATGTCAACATGGATCATACAGTGGTTTTGCCCCCAAGCCCTTTAGAAATATTGTAGCAATCAATGTTTCAAGCATGGGAGGCAAACCCAAATCAACGCTCGTCAAGCGTTTGGGTAGATAGGTCTAGAGAATATGGAACCCCATTAGATCCTTGGTCGAAAGTACATGGGACTGACGAAGGAATCTTACAATCAATGATGATTGAGGGGGCACCATGGAATGATCACCACCATCGTTCCCTTCTTTCGGAATATGAAGAAGATACTCAAAGTGACCTTTACCACCCTTCAGTTTTTGAATTCCTAACAAATACTGTAAATACGGTGGATTCCGAGCGAAACCTATCCAATATTGAAGAGACTATAGCCATAAATATCTCGACTAAAACAGATGTTGTAGAGAATATTTATGTCGGCAAAGGTTGTTCCCCTTCAGAACTGGAAATATATAACGCTCTTTTTCGCGAATTTAGAGATGTCTTTGCTTGGTCATATGATGAAATGCCAGGCATTGACTCGAGTATCGTTGAACATGAAATTAAAATGTATCCTGATGTCAAACCAGTAAGACAACGGCTTCGGCAGGTGCACCCCAAGAAAACCGCTGCCATTAAGGCAGAAGTTGAAAAACTTCTCCATGCTGGATTCATCTACCCGGTTCCTCTAACCGATTGGGTATCAAATATTGTCCCTGTTATGAAGAAACAAGGGACGATTAGAGTGTGTGTTGATTATAGGGATGTAAACCAAGCTTGTCCGAAGGACAACTACCCTACACCCTTCATCGACCAGATAATTGATGAATGCGCCGGATGTGAAATCTTTTCATTTATGGACGGATTTTCGTGGTATAATCAAATAAATATCCGCCCACAGGACCAGTCAAAGACTGCATTTATTTGTCCGTGGGGCACATTCACTTATTGAAAATTACCCTTTGGTTTAAAGAACGCAGGGGCGATGTTTCAGAGGGCAATGAATTATGCCTTCCATGACATCAAGAACATTGTTCAACCTTATCTCGACGACCTCCCGGCTCATTCGCGAAAGCGGACTGATCATCTGCAACATTTAAGAGCGATATTTCTACATTGTCGACATTACAAGATAAGACTCAATCCACACAAATGTGTGTTTTGCGTCGGTTCTGGTTGTTTACTTGGCTTTGTAGTCTCTAAGGATGGGATTTGTCTCGACCCCTGCAAGGTTCAGGCAATCATTAATTTTCCTCCACCTTCAAATTTGCTTCAGATTCAGAAACTCCAAAGGAAAGCGAACTTTCTGAGGAGGTTCATTCCAAATTACGCAGAACTTGCTAAAGGTTATACTCGTCTTTTGAAAAAGGATGTACCTTTCGTCTGGGACCAGGTGGCGCAAGCTTCCTTTGATGCTCTGAAAGATCATCTAGTAAAAGCATCATAAATGTACGCCCCAGACTATCAAAGAGATTTTAACCTGTATCTGGCTGCAGCTGATACGACCATTGCGATGGTTTTAGTTCAAGAAGTCAATGGAATTGAACATCCTATCTATTATTTAAGTAAAAACTTAAACGATACAGAAAGTAAATATTCTTATGTTGAAAAACTAGCGCTTGCAGCTGTTCAAGCGATTCAAAGGTTTCGACATTATGTCCTCTTTCGGAAAACTACCATCTTGTCAGATTGCAACCCCATGACTTATATACTGTCGCGACAGTTGCTGGGGGGCAAATATTCAAAATGGATAGCGATCCTTCAAGAGTTTGATCTGGAATTTGTAAAATCCAAATCAAAGAAAGCTCTAGTTTTCGCAGAATTATTGTGTGATCTCCCATCATCGTCCAACGATGAAACATCAGAAGAGTCAATCGTGGACGAAAGTTTGTTTCTAATATCTGTAAGCGATGAGTGGTATGGATATATCATAATTTATCTCCAAACCCAAAATTTCAGGCCTAACACCTCTCGCTCCGAACAAAAACGTATACGATACCAAGCAAAAGACTACATGATCGTCGGTGATACACTTTACCGTCGTGGTATCAATACAGTTCTGAGGAGGTGCCTTACCCATGAGGAGGCCGAAAAAGCCCTGAATGAGTGTCATTCAGGCGCGTGTGGGGGGCATCAATCTGGATATGCAACAGCACAAAAAATCTTACGAGCAGGATACTTCTGGCCAACCATGTTCAAAGATTGCATAACCGCAGTCAGAAGTTGCCATGCTTGTCAAATTTTTGATAGCAAAACCAGGCGACCACCCGCACCTTTACAGCCGATAGTTACTGTTGGGCCCTTCGCCAAGTGGGGCATCGATTTCATGCAATGTAACCCCACCTCGACCGGGGGGCATGGGTATATTATAGTCACTGTTGACTATTTTACCAAATGGGCCGAGGCGATGCCTACATTGGATAACACTGGTGAAACAGCTGCCCTTTTCTTTTTCAATCATGTAGTCGCCAGGTTCGGCGTACCACAGGCTATAGTTACAGATCATGGATCGCATTTTCGCAATCACATGATGGTCGAATTAGCTGCCAAGCTAGGGCTATCTCACGACAGCTCTACCCCATATTATCCGCAAGCCAACGGACAAGTTGAAGCAATCAACAAGGTCCTGAAGCGTATGTTGCAAAGGATGATCGGGGTTCATAAAAGAAGGTGGCACCTAATCCTGTACTCAGCCTTGTAGGCTTACCGAACGTCGGTAAAGAACGCAACCGGGTTCACACCTTTTCAACTGGTGTATGGCCTGGAAGCAGTCTTACCAATCCAGTGCGAAATTTCGTCGCTAAACTCGCAATTGATCTCCTCCCCGGAACTTCAGAAGAAGAGGCTCGTTTCTTGGAATTAATCCAATTGGATGAAACCCGTCGTGATGCCGCTTTGGCTAACGAAGCCCATAAGAAATGAGTCAAGGCTCAGTTCGACAAAAATGTCAAACCCCGTGTCTTCTCAGAAGGTGATTTGGTCTTGCTTTATGACCAAGAATCCGATAAATAGGGAGCAGGTAAATTCAAATCCTTATGGATGGGCCCCTATATTGTTAAAAAGGTGTTAGCAAAAGGAGCCTACGAGTTAATGGATTATGACGGAATTCCACTAGCGCAGCCCCGTAACAGGCTGTACCTCAAGCGTTACTATGCTTAAATAGTAACCTGCATGCTTTTGTTGTATTTTGTTTTCACTAAAGTATTTGTTCTGGTCGAGTGATCCACCTTTTCCATTTTGTTGCAGATGTCGAACATTCTGGAGACATGTGTTGGATATGCCGACGGAGCAAGTCATAGTTCGCGGAACCTATCCTCCGCAGCCTGGGCCATTTTTGATCCAAGCGGCGAGTTAGTAAGTTTCAGAGGTGTGTGTATTGGGCAATCAACGAATAACATCGCTGAGTATAGCGCGTTGATAGAACTACTCTCTGATGCC
Source organism: Pinus tabuliformis (assembly GCA_031772625.1). Taxonomy (NCBI): domain Eukaryota; kingdom Viridiplantae; phylum Streptophyta; class Pinopsida; order Pinales; family Pinaceae; genus Pinus; species Pinus tabuliformis. The sequence goes on from CM062804.1 coordinate 1,561,306,764, forward strand.
ATCACACATGGCATACGTCGACTAATTGTCAGGCTAGACTCACAGCTCGTAATACTACAACTCAATGGTATATATTCTGTTCGCAATCCAGCTATTTATCACATGTTCCTAAGGGTTAAGATTTTGGAAAGACAATTTGATTCAATTCAATATCAACATATTTCCAGAAACTTAAACACATTAACTGACTCATTAGCAAACTATGTGTTAGATAGACATTTGTAACATTTATAAAAAGGACACATCATCAAAGATTGTACATATGGATCATATAACTCAATCAGAATAAAACTCGAAAATCAAAATATATATAAGCTGTTTATAGTTCATACATAATGTTCTGTAACCAAGACAAAATTGGTCATATGACCTAAAACTCAAAAAGATGCTAGGGGGCACCCTAGCCTAGTGGTGCTCATGTTAGCACGTCACGGCCTGTGCAATCATGCGCAAGAGACGAGTCCATCGTCTAGGCACATCAGTAGTGTGTCGCTACAGCTATAAAGGTAACTCATCAATCCTCACATCGGGAATGCCGAGAGTAAGGCTCTCAACCTGCTCCTGCACAACTGTAAGGGTCTCAGTATCGTCAAGGTCGCGGAGGATAGCTCTCCTAGCAGGCTCCACTGCCGGGGCAGCAACTGGCGGTCTCGGACGAACTGCTGGACGGACAGGACCAACATCTGCATGCACCCAAGAGTATGATTAAAAGTCTTGATAGAATAAAGCACAACAACATTATAAATAAGAACAGTAAACAGTGATATGGTCAAAGAGTTTACCAATAGCGCCCCACTGTTCGCCATCCGGTAGCACCAAATTCGGATCACCTCGGAAATCCATACCCACATATGGATACTCGGAAAAGACCATCTCCTGGCGTTCGAACCACCTGAAGAAGGCATCAGTAAAAGTAATCTGAGGTTGACCAGCATGCCTAGACATGTGATCGACCCACCTCTGCATGCGTGGCTCGGTCGGAGAAGGCAAGTCGAGTATAATATATTGAGGCTGCATCAGTGGGATTTTCTCCAAGGCGAAGGCAGTCAGAATAGAACCAAATCCAAAGTTCTTCAGCTTCCCGTCCTTCACCTTGGTCAACTGACTTTTCATCTGAACAAGTACTGCATCACACCAGTTGAATACTTTCGGTTGGAGACACTCTAAGGCGTGCTGCATATAAGATCTGTTGGCAACATGTAGAGCTGCGCTACCGGCCATCCTACCAATGGTATACAGAATGGACCTAAGAGACCTGTCAGTAATCTCACGGATAACAATCTTGCCGTCTCTGCTCGGCTGAGAACCTTCCCTGCAATACTGGCAGACATAATCTCTCACGGAATCGGTCCCCCGGGCCGTACCTGACAAGGAAATGGGGGCACCTCGCCTTGACAATCCAGTCAAGAAGTACATGTCCTCTATGGTCAAGGGAATGGACTTTCCCCTAATCTGGAATACCTGGTTAATAGGATCCCAAGCATCAAGCATGTACTGCAGCAAAGTGATCTGTGCTCTCATGCTAGAGATACGGAAAAACTTCAGCAGGCCACAGTTCCGCAGCGCGTTCACCGTGACAGGGTCATGGAGGGCAATCATGTCCTCCTCTTCATGTTCTCGTTCTCGCCATGTAAGGGACATTTTGTTCAAAGTTCCCTGCAAAACAAACAAGAGAAGGAGTAAGTTCCTGATTTTGATGAAAAACTGGCGAAAATTCATCAAAAAATGAGCTGGAAACTCAGTTTTCTGAGCCCAACGCAGGCAGAGAGTGTCCCACCTGCGCTGAGGGTCAGGCTGCCTTAAAGCAGCTTGGCATTCAGCGCAGGTTTCGAATGGGGAACCTGCGCTGAAGTTAGGGTGCCCTGGCAAAACCCCTGAGGCTCAGAAAGACTGAAAAACAGGCATGAAACTGGAAAAGGAAACCATGAAAAGAAAGAGCTAGGGTTTAGCTCCTACCTGGTCCAGACGGCGCCGAAAATCGTCCGCAGAATCTCCCGGAATCAGCTGGTGAAAATCAAGGGGAAAGAGGCACCTCCAGAGCTCCAACAAACCAAATGCAAATGAAATGGTAAAATGAGAGGTAAAAACACCTTTTAATGGATTTTTACGTAGTTCAAAGTGAAATATTAGGGTTATAATCTCATTTTCATGCAAATATTATTCATTTCTAACAAATTTTGTTGCAGCAATTGAAAATGCAGTACTATCCTTGAAAAGAGTAAAGCTAGTAATGGTAAAAAATCAAAATTTGACCATATAATCGAGCAGTTTTAGCACATAGTTCATGCTCGTTAAAAAATAAACATAAGATCGAGCAGTTTTAGCATAAAGTTCATGCTCGTTAAAAAATAAACGCAAGATCCGAGCAGTTTTAACGCGGTCTTCATGCTCGTTAAAAAATAAATAAAAGCAGTGAGCAATGTTTCCCCCAGAGTTTAAGCTCATTTTTCAATAAAAAATGAACCTATTCCGGTAAATAACCTCTGTGATCGTAAATTTATCAGCCATAAAAGCCTTGGTCGTGTTTGCACCTGCCACCTCCACCGTCATTTGGCCGATTGTTCACCTCCATATGATTGTTTACCCATTTTGAGGAACAGCTGCGAAGAGTGATTTCACCTAGCCATCCTTGTGACACTGCCGTGATTGGAAAATTCCAACCTGTACCTGGAATCTGCTGCTATCCCTGTTTATCACTCGTTCCTCAAAAGACGAGTCTTCTTTGAGCTCTTTTCAACTAACTCATAAAATATGAAAAGTTTGCCGAGTTTTGGCCTTCCAGCTCGTTAAAATGACCGGAAGAGCTATCCCTCCTCTAGATTTTAATCTTTTTGGACCTGAGGGATTATTGCACAAAAAGGTCAAGCGCTTGTTTTATTCGGCTCGTTAAAGTTATCGGAAATTCATCCCTTCTGTATTGTTTTATACTTTTTCGGACTTAAGGGATTAGATAACGAAAAAGGAATTTTGGAGTTAACTTTCTGTACCTTTTCAGACTCTCTAAAAATGAAAAGGACCGAGTTTTCTTTGTCGTTAGACTTGTTAAAATGATTAAATAGCGACAAGCATATGTTATCCTCCTCAAGCTTGACAAAAATAAAGAGGTACTGGTCAGAAATGACTGGGGAAAAATTGGGAGAACCTCAAAGTTTTAATGGTAGCAAGTCGCTCTTGAACATGACACTTTTCCTCCGTACCACATCGAGTTGGGTTGTTTCATTCACCGGTCTCATCACCATGGTCTCGCCAAACCATCCACATTTGGGGTAATGCTACCGATCCATTGCATCAGTGTCGTTATATGTTCAAGAGATGTTTTTCAGAAAGAGTCAACCGTGTCCCATCCACTGCCATACATTATCCTTCATCCACCCATGATCGCCACCCTGAATCATATGTCACAGATTGTTTTCACCTCCACTAAAATCATTACCTCCCTTCCGTGTCACTGATGTGGGATTCATTAAGGCCCTCCTTTGATGGATCGCTTCTTGTCGACTTCAGCTCATTATCCAAGAAGTTGATCTAGGAACAACCCCCTCAGTACTTTGAAGCTTGCATGCCTCAATGGCAAGTTTCTCACTTCCGGCGACAGGTATACATCAATGACCTTCGACCAGAAGATTTTGCGTGGTGTTCGACGCCAAGTCCTTTATTCGCACCACGTGAATTGTACTGCAGTACCTTGAGGGTCATTATCATTATCGGTGATTCCTCTCGCACTTGTTAACGGTTTACATCATTGACCGGTAATCAAGCGATGTCTTTCCATGTTCGACTTCAGCGCAATTCTCACATGGATCGACTTGTACTTAGAGTGAAGATCGAATGAGTTTGAAGACCCCGGATCTAGTTTCATCCATCCGGGCTGCGATATATATTCAGGAAATATAAAGACATTTGATATGTACATCATTGCAGCAGATGATCATCCTACTCAAAGGATGATAATTTCAGCAGAGAATTATCAATCTATCATCAGACAATCGTCTGTTCTATGTACCAAAATGAATTTATAAAGCTGAGCATGGGAATGCCCGCCTCAGCTAGATCATGAAAGCAGAATGAAAAATAATGTATTGTATTGTATTTTATTACAGGTCACCTCTCAGCGATTGAATGAACTTCGGATCCTCCTGATAAAGCATTTCACCCGATAAACGACCTCATACTTTAGGGGGCAACTGTTATAGACATTTTTGTGCCTTACAGCATGAAGCATGAAATGTCCATAATCTGAGGGATCCAAAGTCCCTAAACATGTTGTTCCTACCCCTAGAGGAACAAAGTCAGCAAACCACAGCACTGAATATCAGTTCTCCACCTGAAAACACTCAAAAACAAGGCAATTCTGGATCATGTCAACTGCTCCACTGAGCATCTGCACTGAATGTCAACTGCTCCACTGTGTACCTGCGCTGAATGTCAACTGAAAAGAAGGTTACCTGTGCTGGGCGAGTTGGGACAAGTGGCACAGTCATTCCTCAAGGTGTCAATGCCCAGGAAGCTTCCAAAATGACACTTGGATCAGGGAATTCGACTGGTGATGAGTAAGAGGGTCTAGATCTCCAAGTGGAAGCAAGAACCTCCAAGTGGACTCAAGAATTGAAGAATAACTGAAGTGAGAGAGGACACTAGTCAACTTCATGCCAGCTTCAAGCTGACTCATCCTTTCTCCAAAACTCCTATATATAGAGCTCTCTCATGAGGTCTAAGGAGGCTGGAATCTTGTGAATGTAAGGAAGTGCTGTTGGTTTGAGTTTAGAACTATTGGGTGATTTTCTTTGAAGGAGGTGAAGAGGAGATTTCTTTCTGCTAGGAGGTGATGCTGGATTGGGCCTTTTATGGTTGTATCACTTCCTGAACTTTACTTCTTCCATTAATAAAGCATTTGAGGTTCTTCTATATGCATGTGTCTCAATGGTGTATTGTTATACTTGTATATTTGATTTATTCTAATCCTTGAATCAATTATGAATGTATGCTTCTTGTAGTTTCCCTCTCTTGCCATTTTTTAGGATCTTGGTGTAGCTGGGCCAGTGAAAGAGCAAGGAGCTGGGAGCAAGTAGCAAGGAGAGAAGATTGGATCAACCATTAGCGAAAGACATCGGTTAGTGGATCTCTTTCTCCCCTATTTTACTTTCATAAAGAAGAAATCTTAGATAGCTTTGCTTCGATTGTTATTGAGGTACTATCACCCTTAGAGTGGGATAGGGTCATTCCGTATTGGATACTTTTCCCAACAACAGATATGATTACACCACCGATCCCCAGAAATTGAAACTATTTCCCTCTACACTAAAAGTGGCTGCTTTAATATGGTTCATGGGATTAGGTGGTGGGGTTATCAACAATTGGGATCAAATGAAAGAAGCCTTCCTAAAGAAATATCAGGATTATTGTAGGTCCAGAGAATTAAAAGACGAAATATTTCAAATGACAGCCAAACCGAATGAGACATTAGAGGAATATGTGGAACGTTTTCAGTACAATCTACAAAGATCTCCTTATGCATCACTACCTATACCTAATAATGTATTAAAAATTGCATTGATAAGGGGCATGAAGGAACAATGGATAGAAAAATTAAATATCATGGGAAAAGGGGATATTTATCAAGAGAATTTTGCTGACATCATTGACTTATGTATCAGGAGTTTGAGAGGTAGCACGAGAATAAAACCGGCAGAATATGATCGCTTTGCAAGAGACAACAAAGTATCAATAGAAGGAATAACATGAGTAGAAATTGGAAATTTATTAGAAAATTTTAAAACTGATATTCTGGGGACACTAACTACACAACTTGATATTGTGCAGGCTAAACAGAAGCAGATGGAGGCAGAACAGAATTTGACGATCTTCTGCCCCCGATGCAGAAAAAAACATAACCACAGAGAATGTCCGTTGGATACAGTCCAAACATGCGCCATCTGTACAAAAGATCACCCTACAGAGAGCTGCCCCTCACTTCCTAGATTGAAAGTAGTATATAAGGAAGCAGAAGAAGAACCTGAATCGGTGTACTTAGTCAACCAGCGTCACCAGTGGCAACCGAGACAATCTGGTATGTTTCCAGATCCAACCTCTTCTTTTCAACCTCCACAGTATAATGCTCAACAATATGGCATGTGGAAAAATCAATCTCAACCCCCATTTTCAAACTGGTCACCACAATCGTTTCCTTCTTCAAACCCATGGCTGAATCAGACAAGCCAAACCGGTTGGCCGAATTTTCCTTACACTCCACCATATTGGCAAAATGGCCCATATCCTCCACAATGGACTCCCCCTACTTCACAAAGTTCACCCTGGCAGACAAACTGGCAAAGACCGATGCACCAGCCAGTAGGAACTATTCTGCTTCCTCAACCTACTCTGCCAACCTTACAACAAAATCCCCAGTCTAATTTGAGACCGCAGCTTCCAGCTCAACCCAATCCCAATCCAAATAACAGTCTGGTCCAATCTCTCCAAATAATCGAATCACCAGAAATAAGATCCGATCTGAGGGAGTGTAATGATCTTCAGTTAAGATCTAGACGTATAATTGGAACCGAGGGAGATAAGACAGTTCATATTGAAGATCAATTACCTAGAGAAAAACAGTCACAACAAGAGGATGTCAACAAGCATCAAACTTATAACCAAGCAACCACATCCTCTCCTCCATTCCCAGAACAATTTTTCATTCCTCGACCCATACAATATCCCAACTTTGACATTCTGGGAGAATTACAAAATCTGTACATAAAAATCCCATTCCTCCAAGCCATTCAAGACATCCCTATATATGCAAAAACTATCAAAGAATTGTGCATCAAGAAACCTAGGAGGAATACAACAACTAATCCAAGGGTCCAAGTAGTCGGTACCTTATCTAATTTACTGCCTGGGAAATAAACACCCATCAAATATGAAGACCCGGGAAATCCAATTGTAACTGTTCAAATTTATGGTCAGACTCTGTCTAATGCCTTAGTTGATCTAGGAGCCACAATTAATATTTTAACAACTACTACTTGCCAAAAGCTTGGCATTACATCTGTGGAACCCACTTCTACCCTGTTAGAACTAGCTAACCGATCTGTGGTAAGACCAGAGGGTACACTACATGATGTCATGGTCTCTGTAGACTCCTGGGAATATCCAACCGATTTCCTGATAATCAATCCAAAAACTCAACTTGATGGACACCCGCTAATTCTAGGTAGACCTTGGCTTGCCACTGCCGATGCTTACATTGGCTGCCGGCAAGGAAATATGACTATAACCAGAGGAACAAATATCAAAAATTTAATTTTATATCCTCTAGCACAGCCAAGTGTCACAATAATCAAAACTAATAAACACCCTGTATCATACCTCACTGACAACATTAGATCTCCATTAACTATACAAGAGGCACTTGATTTTAAAGACCAAATAGAAGATGATGCCATTAATAATTTCATCAGTCAAATTGAATTTAGATCCCACCCACAGTGTCACATGATAGAAGCAACATTTGATAATGAATTAGAAGAAGATCCTCTGAAGGATACGCATGACCAAACGATACCCGTTACTTTTGTTACAAATAGTAAAATTGTGGAAATTGAATCAGGAAAAACTTTAAACATCAATGCCAATCTCACACCTGAACAAGAAACGAAGCTCATCCATCTGTTAGCAAAATATCAAGAAGCATTTGCATGGGATTACCCTGATATGAAAGGAATTGACCCCCAATTATGTACACATCACATTTATATAGAAAAAGATGCCAGACCTGTTCGTCAACCGCAAAGAAGACTTAATCCTCATCTAAAGGATGTGGTAAAAGCTTAACTTCAGAAACTTTTAGATGTCAATTTTATCTATCCTATCTCTGATAGTAAATGGGTCTCTCCGCTTGTGGTGGTACCAAAAAAGAATGGAAAATGGAGAATTTGTGTGGATTACAGGGAACTAAATAAAGCAACACAAAAAGATCATTTTCCTCTCCCATTCACAGACCAAGTATTAGATACTTTAGCAGGAAAGAAATTCTTTTCTTTCCTGGATGGCTTCAGTGGATACAATCAGATTCAGATTGCCCCTGAAGACCAGGACAAAACTACTTTTACTTGTCCTTGGGGAACATTTGCCTATCGAGTTCCACCCTTTGGCCTATGTAATGCTCCTGCCACATTCCAACGGGCTATCCTTAGAATTTTTGCAGATTTAATAAATGATGGAATAGAAGTATATATGGATGATTTTACACCATATGGAGATGATTTTGATTTAGCACTAGACACCCTAGAAAAAGTCCTATAGCGCTGCATTGCTACCAGGCTTTGCTTAAGCCACGAAAAATGTTACATGATGATGACCGAAGGACTTATCCTAGGACAATATGTTTCAGCAACCGGCATTCAGGTAGACCCGGCCAAAATTCAAATACTTTTGCTTATTCCCACCCCTACTACTCAAAAAGAGGTACGCAGCTTTCTTGGATTTTCTGGTTACTATAGACGATTTATAGAACATTATTCGCACATTGCTGCACCTTTATACGCACTGACTGGTAATGTTGATTTTCTTTGGACAGAAAAATGTGACCATGCTATCGAGAATCTAAAGAAGCTCGTATCTATAGCCCCAGTCCTTCGAGGACCAAACTGGGATTTACCATTCCAGATATCATCTGATGCCTCAGATACAGCCATTGGTGCAGTCCTTGGGCAGGAAGAGGATAAAAAACCATACGCTATCTATTACATCAGCAAAACTGTTGAATTAAATTATACTGTTACTGAAAAAGAATTCCTAGCTGTGATACATGCCGTCAATAAGTTTAGACATTATATTACAGGCTATCCCGTTATTTTATATACAGATCATTCTGCCATTAAATATCTAACAAATAAGCCTGTCACAAATGCCAGAGTAACTAGGTGGTTGAGTTCATTGCAGGAATTCGATATCACAATCAAGGATCACCCTGGCAAAGAAAACCCTGTAGCCAATTTCCTCTCAAGAATACCAAAACCAATCGATGCAGCGGCAGTTGAAGATCAATATCCAGATGAGCACCTGTTTGCCGTTGCTGTTCAAACACCCTGGTATGCTGACGTCGCCAATTACCTTGTAGTAGTGTTGATGTCTCGAAAATCACTGCAACAACATTGGGGATAACCACCCGGTCCGGACCTTAGTAGAGCTCCTTTTCCGTTTGGAATAGTGGCTCCGACTGGGGAAAATGGGACCAGTTTCCCAAAAGTGGATAAACGGGATGAATGGATGATTTATAAACTAGACTAAAGGTGAGCGAATAACTAAACTATTAACAAGAATACATAAACTATAATCTATCTCGGGAACTTATTTGAGCTTTAAAGTGCAGCGCTTGATGATCTGTGTCTATAAACAGGCATATAGATGACTCTATTTAACATACATAGACATTATTTCATTCATGATTACTATGCTTAAATAGTTAAGCAAAGCGATTAAAGCGATATTACCACACTTATCATTTATATCATTGACATACACATGATTAAAAAGAAACACATCATAAACATCCAATAGTGGAATGAATATAGATCTGCTGTTACAGCGCATGCATATAATCAATAATAGCAAGAATAATCACAGAGCAATTCATATGGAAGGAATGAATTCAGACATAGATAGAAATACCATATGAGCCGCTTGACACTCCCAATATCAATCGCTACTTGTAGTTCTTCCTTCAATGCAAAAACATTCTCAACAAAGACAATAGTGCACAATTGCATAAAAAGCTTCCTTGTCGAATTAAGAACAACTGGTCCAATTTCATAAAAGAATATTGACTAAAGCACAATAGTGCAAACTTCAGTCTTTTAAGTTTGGTACAAAACTTTACGACCCTTTCCAAAACAATGAAAGGGTCTATAAATACTAAATTAATCTAAATATCTATTAAACTGAAATCCTACTAAATTGGTATCAATAAATCTTGATCCTATTTCCCTCAGCGATCTGGCAATCGGCGGCATGATTCATCAAGTAGGTTGCTTGCCTTTAAATCTGAGCTGACTTATCGCAAGCATTGGCTCTACTTCAGGAGGTTTGTTGAGGCGCGAACTGAGCTGGGCGGCATAGGTGGCATCCTGAATATCGGGAATTATATACCCGATTGCATCTGTTAGGCACTTAAGGGCGGCTCTCTGTGTGTGCGGCTTAATCAGGAAGAGCCAATATGCTTCGAAGGTTAAACTGTTAATCCCGGCGATTAATCTCCCCTTTTCCTCTAAATCAGGATAACATGATTGCTCCAATATGTTTGTTGTTGTCATCTTTCCTGGTGTACATTGGGAAATCATATTTGCTAAGTAGAGAGTGTTGTTAACTAGTTCAACTAGATTGCTGGAAGTTGATTTACATCTTGAAGCCGCCCTCTCTGCTTTCATCACCTGAGTCTGCCATTCTGTGAAGAGTATATCTTTATGTGTTTCTAAGATCCTGGGCAAATTTGCTGCTCTCCCTTGATCAGAATCTTGCCAGTCAAGATATGCAGTTATGATCTCTTCGGCTTGGTCTAACTCATTTCTGGCCTTCTCTACCTGCTGATTTATGGATGTCGTTAACTCACACAGTGGCTCTGCCTGAGCGATTTGTTGACACAGGAGCCTAATTTGGGATATTAATGCAGTGTTTATTTGTAATGCTTCTGCTCTGAATTCATCCACTTGTGGAGCGCCCTTTATTCTTTCGAGCTGCGATGACAATTGAGCGATTTGCTCATCTTTTGTTTTCATCATTTGCTCGTTTGCTGCCCTCAATTGTGCCAATGCCTCTGATAATTCCTTCTGTTTCTGGATCGCGCTTTGGTCGATCCTTTGCTTTTCTGCCTGCAATTGCTGAGTTAATTGACTGTTCACTTGTTGTTGTGTCAACAATTGCTGCTCCGCCTGTTCTGCCTTCTGCTTTGATTCAGCCAACTCTGCCTGTAATGCGAAAATTTCTTGATCCTTGGTTTTCAGTAGAAGACTTACTTTCGATGCCTTATCGATTTTCGCTGCTGAATAGGCTCCCGCATATTGCGACAGTTTTGTCAGGTCATCGGAGGGGTCAAATTCCTCCTTCCAAACCACGCTGCCCGTAACAGTTTGCTCTGGGAAAAGGGAAGGTTGATCAATCTTCCTTCTTTTCCTTTGTCGTTTTACCACTGCTCTATGCCTCGGGCTGTAGAAAACATCCAGGGGAGGAATATCTTCTACCTGGAGAATGATTTGGTCGGAGGGGTCTTTTGGTATTACTTCAACATCCTTAGAAATGGGTGGGCCGCTGGTTCCACTTAGAACCTGAGGTGAAGTGATGTCCTGTGTATCGTTTGTCTTGGAAGTGTCCGTATCTTTGGAACATTCCAACCCACTGATGATAGAGTCAAATTGCTTCCATTCCTGGAGCAATTTAGGGTCAATACGAGTATCTATATTGACATCAATGGTGGTTTATTTCTGCTTTTCGGCTTCAAACTCCTTCCACACTTCTTCCTGCTGTTTCTTCTGTTGCTCTATTTGTTCTTTCCTTTGTCTTTCCTCTTGCTCTTTCATTTGTTGTTCCTCTATCTCTTTCCTCTGTCTTTCCTCTTGTGCTCTCTTCTGCTTTTCTTCCTGTTCTTTCCTCTGCCTTTCCTCCTGTTCCTTCTTATGATCTTTTGTTATAACAGGAGGTTCCCTTGACTGTTGCCGACCAGGCTCGCTTGATGATGTTGCTGGGGTTGTTGCTAGTAAATCTAGAGGCAGAGTTTGCAACCTCTGTTCTCTAAGTTTATTAAATTAAGTCAACCCTTCATCATTATACTTTGCTAAGGCGAATTGTCTAACCTGACTTATTGAGTCAGCTGAGGAGAACATGTCATCAAACATATCTTCCTTATGATCAAATCTTGTTAGTTTGGCCTATTCTAATGCATTATAGGTAACTTTATTTGGATCGAAATGCCTATTTGGGAGAGTCGCTAGAGTCAAGGATTGAATTTTTGTGGCTTCCTTTTCTGCATGTTTGAGGTCATGCAGGGTATATACACCACACCTCAAAGGAAAAGAGGGCCAGCCTTGCTTCTTATTCTTCTTGAGCGTTTGTGTAACACTCTCGGCAATGATTTGGTAAGAAATTTCCCTCGCTAGAAGTTTATCTGGTATGTACAAAGGGAGGACATGGGGTCTGGCTTGGCTGCCAAAAACTCTTATGTAGGTAAACCTTTCCTCTCCAAACCATCTACCTATTCTGGTTAAATCAATTCCAGCTTGATAGGAAATCTTGGGAGCAGGTCTATCGAAAATGGAATAATGAATAGGCAACATAAAGCCATTACAGACTTGGTATAGATGATGTTTATAAGAAGATTTCCACAATTTCTGATGATATATATGAATAGGCGAGGGGTCTTGTGCAGTCCACCTCCAGCCGAGTACGGGGAATTCAGAGTTAAAACAGAGGGTATCTAGAATATAGGCACTGTAGTAAAATGGGGGAATTACTCTTTCAGAAATCCGGGTCTTGTTTCTAAACTCGAGCACAGCTTGTGCTAATTTGTCAGAAAGGATAGTGGCCCAATCCATAATTATACTGTTCACTGCTGCTTCCATTAGAGGAACCATTTCTATGGTAAAATTAGCAGAGTCATGCAATCCCCATAATCTACACATCATTATTCCCGCATAGCAATAAGGAGAAGCCAGAGAATCAACCGAGTACTTACCAGAAGATTCGTGTTTGTGTTTGGCTGGATTTTGTCTCCAATCCCGGATGGGTTCAGATTCAACTTCGTTTTCATTTGCAAACTTCTCCAGGAACGCTTTATTATATATCTTCTCCGGCTCGGGCAAATGATACATTTGCCTTAGATCATCCGCCCTGAATGATCCGAAAATTCTCCCATCTCTGGTGCTGAAAGTTCTATCCAAGATTGGGATTTCTTCAATCGCCCATCGCACGACGTCTGTGTATGGGAGAATTTGCTCCCTGGCCGCTATCCTGTGAAGGAAAGAGTCGGCTAAATCCTTGAGAGTACTCTCAGACTTCCAAAGTAAATCCACACTAGCTTCTACTACTGTCTTTACTGGTTCTTCGACTTCAATCAGGTTGTAAGTGCCTTGCCAAGTAACTCTGGTGAGACCTGTACATGTAGTATTAGATATCAAGCCCTTCTTTTTGTCCACGACAGCGTGTCCTGCAACTGGTGTAGCGGAAGCGCCCGTGGTCTTCTTGGATTTCTTCCCCATCTTGCTTGAGCTTTCTTCTATGGATAAATTCTGAAAAGCGGCGAAAATAAACGTAACACAAAGATATGCTAATGAAAATCCAATATGGGAAAGATATATTGATCAAAGTGTACTGAGAGATTAACTCTTAAAAATGGCTGCGGATACAATCCATGGGAAGATCTTACTATTACATTAAATGGCCGTTTAAGACCTGCCACCCCTTAAATGCTCATTACACCATTATTCGGTCGAATGGCCCGCTTAAGCGTGCTATGGATATTTTGGCGGTTGAGTGCAGGTGATCGATTTCTTAAGAGATCAGGCTTTAAATATGAATAGATCGTAAAATCCCTTCATTTAACGGCTTTTTTGAAATCCGCACTATATCATAATTGGGCGTCGGGAACACTTAAATCCTTTCAAGTTGACAATTTTGAAACCCCGATCGCCGATAGCGAAATCGCATCGCATCGGGAGAATTGGTGTTATAAGAACATATGGATAGCATACCACCGACCGCTGATAGCGAAATCCCGTCGCATTGGAGTGAAAGGGCATAACAATGTGCATAGATAGTGTATCGCCGATTACCCGATTGCCGATATCGCATCGCATCGGGGGTATGACCTGGGCACCTTATTATTATGCATAGGATATTGCCGATTGCCGATTGCGAAATCGCATCGGATCGGGGTGAATGGCCTAAGGAACTTAGACTGCATATAGAGTATCGCCGATAGCCGATCGCCGATTGCGCATCGCATCGGGGCTAATGGTATGGGGGCGTTTTTTTTTTTTAAATATGCATAGAGTATTGCCGATAGCCGATAGCGAAATCACATCGGCGGAGACCAATGTGCCACCTATTTGTGTTTTTTATGTCATTGCGATATGTAATCTTGTGATCGCTTTATCGCAATGATAAAAGATTGTTTTCTTTGATCAAAAATGAGTTTTTTCAAAGGTTTTATATAATGTCTTCATTTAGTTTGCGGACCTTTTACAAACAATGTGCTATTGATACCAATTAACTTCTAAAGGGACCCATTTCATATAATAATTTTGTAAATATAAATGATATGAAATGGGGGGTTGTTGTAGGGCACAACAATTGGCGATTCGCTGGAAGAACCAGTTATCTCTGAAAAGTACAGAAATACTTAAACTTTCGCAAAATAGAATTCTAACCAAAGGGGAAAATTCTAATATAACTAGGTATATATGCATTCCAAAATGAATCTATTTTTGCTAATTTCCTCTCTTTTTTAAGAAAATAGATACATTCTAAGTTTTAAATAGGTCTCTATGGGTTTATAATGATAAAACAGAAAACTTTTCCAAATCAGCTTTTAAAATGAACTCCTCTGTCATAGGTAGAGCCTCTGCTGCCAGCAAACATTTGTAGTTTCGACAGGGATACCTTTTAACCATGCTATTGTCCATTGTTCCATTCAATTAAGAGTGTGATTAACAGAATGAATTCAAAACATGTTTTCATATTTTGTATTTCATTTCCTTTTTCTGTCGTTGATAAGATAAAAAGCCATTGTCCTAGTTTGGTGGCCAACTATTGACAATGCCATTCACTGGTAGTAATCTAACCGAACAAGCTGGCTCGTGATGAGACCCCTTGTCTTATAATTTCAAGCCATTACCCTGTTTTGGTATGCAGTATTGGTAATGTCGGTTAAACTATTTCCTTATGAACATGGTAAGCAGGCTTGTAATAAGACCTCTTATCTTTAATATCAGATATTTTAGAATTAAACTCTGAGTAATCATAAAGTTTAGTGAATGGGATGAACAATCTTCTCCTTAAGAGCAAATGGATGACAGGGTGAGAGTTGAAGATGCTGAAATTGGATTAGCTTCTATTTTGATATTGATAACCTTTTGAGACCAATTTGAAAACAGAAAATGATTTACAATACTTTTAAACTTTTGAGAGGAGTTCACAAAACTTGAAATATGGTTTCAGAATACAATGATACCTAATTTCCTAGAAATTATCCCTTTTGGTTAAGACTCCTATTATTTAAAAGCAAATATTCCAGTACTCCTGTAGATCAAATTTTCAAACACAGCAAAGGTCAATAGTAGATACCTTACAACATTATTTTCTGCAAATCCTACAAACTACAAAAATCTATCAAACTAAAAAGGAGAAGGAGTTACCTCCTCAATTAAAGAATTTCTTCAAGATAAGGCCATTGACGGGGAGAGAATCTCTCAACCCTGATAAGTCTTGCAATATAAAGGTCGAATGGCCTACCTTTTCACAGATCTGAAATGGTCCAAGCCACATCTTCTAGAACTTGGTGTGTTTTCCCTTATCCTCATGGGCTTTGTCCCATTTCAGAACTAAATCACCAACTTGAAATTGTTTTGGACCGGATGAGATTGAATCAAAAGCTGCTTTGATGATTTGCTGATGTTTGGCATGAGTAACCCTAGCTTTTTCTCTTTCCTCTTCTAATTTTAGAATTTGATCATGTCTAAGCTGAATAGAAGAAGGAGTTTCCTCAATGTATTGTACTAGGGCTAAAGAAGGAAGAACAAGATTTGTGGGTAATACTGCTTGTTTTCCATACACAAGATTGAATGGGGAAGATCCTATAGAAGCTTTCTGTGTTATCCTATCAGCCCATAATGCAAACATTAAAGATTTGTGCCAGTTTTTATGATTTTGCTCTATAGTTCGCTTAATGATTTTGATCAGATTCTTATTAGTAGATTCTGCTAAGCCATTACCCTGGGGATAGTAATTAGCAGAATACTTCAATTTAAACCCTCTTTTAATAGTGAAATCAAACATAGCATTGCCTGAGAAATAAGATGCATTATCAAAAACAAGAGCATTCGGGACACCAAACCTGGTAATGATGAATTGGTCTATGAACTCAATGATTGCTTCAGAATTTGCTGTCTTCAAAGGAATGGCCTCCACCCACTTAGTAAAATAATCGGTAGCAGTAAGGATATACTTATGTTGTTTGGAAGATGGTGGAGTAATCTCCCCAATGATATCCAATCCCCATTGCTCAAATGGTTGTTCAATGTTGACTGGTTGCAGAGGGAAAGCTGATTTACGTTGTCTTCCACTAGAAGTCTGGCAATTGAAGCATTTCCTTACATATTCGTGGGCATCTCTAAACAGAGTAGGCCAATAGTATCCAGCATGAATAATTTTGTGAGCTGTTGTGTCAGCTCCAAAATGTCCTCCTGCTGGTCCATCATGTAACTCCTGCAAAACCTTTTGGGCTTCAGGTTTCTCAAGGCATCTTAACAAGATAGAATCATAATTCTGCTTAAAAAGCACATCATCAATAATTGTGAAATTCTTTTCTTTTAACCTAATGGCCCTTTTGTTTTTATAAGACAGGTTTGGAGGCACATAACCATTCTTTAAATAAAAGATTAAATTTGCATATTGAGATTGAGAATCAGTGACACTTATCTGGTTGATTTCTTCAGTTTGATTTGTATCACCTGATTCTGGAATGTTGGATGCTCCTGCCAATATCCTGCAAAAACCTTGACCCCTAACAATCTTTGCTGGTTTAATTTCTAAGTCATATTCTTGAAGCGCTGTGACCCAATTTGCCCTTTTTTCACCCAGTTCTTTTTGGATTAATAGTTGCCTAACTGCCGGGAAAGGAACTATAACTTTTGTGTGGGTTTTCAAAAGGAAGGGTCTATAATGCTTGACTGCTTTAAATACAGCAAAGGCTTGTTTTTCTACATCGGAGTAATTCAATTCAGCACCCTGAAGATTTGAGCTAAAAAATGAAATGGGTGCTTCCAAATTGTGATCATTTAGTTGCGTGAGTACTGCAGCATAAGACAAGTTGGATGCGATGGTATACAATGTAAAATGATTAGAAAAATTTGGAGTATTTAAGGCTGGGGCATTGATTATTGATTGCTTGATTAGATCAAAATCTTCCTTTTCTGCTGATCCCCACTTAAAGACCAAATTTTTCTTAATCATTGTTTGAAGTGGCAAAATAATTTGAGAAACATCTAGAACAAATCTTTTAACAAAATTGATCTGGCCTAAAAATGACTGCATCGATTTTTTATTGTGTGGGAAAGGGATTTCAGAGATTTCTTTGATCCGATCAGGATCAATATAAATGCCATCTTTGGACACAATAAATCCCAAGAGCTTTCCTTGATCAAGAGCAAAGAAAGACTTTTTAGGGTTAAGAGAAATACCATATCTTTTGCAACGCTGAAAAATTTGATTTAGATCATGCAAATGATTATATCTTTCTTTAGAGAATACAGTAATATCATCTAAATAGACGACTACTGTTTTATTAATCAATCCTCTAAAAGCTATATCTATAGCTCTTTGGAATGTTGCTCCTGCATTTATAAGTCCGAAAAGCATTTTCTGATATGCATATGTTCCCCATTTTTTTCTGAATGTAGTTTTAAGCTGGTCATCAGGATGAACCAGTACTTGGTTATATCCTGAGAAACCATCTAGAAAGGACATTAATTCGGAGCCAACTACCGATTGAAGTATTTGCTCCATAGTAGGTAATGGGAAATTGTCTTTCAAGCTTGCTTTGTTCAAATTTCTGAAATCAATACAAATTCGAATGTCGCCACTTTTCTTTCTGACTGGCACCATATTAGAGACCCAATTTGAGTGTCGGATAGGAAAAATAATCTTGGCTTTCAAGAGTTTGTTAAGTTCTGATTTTATCTGGCTCTCTAAGTTTGGATGTATTTTTCTTAACTTCTGCTGAATCGGTTTCTGGTCAGGAAGCATTGGAATGGTGTGCTGGATAATGGATGTATCATAAGTCTTCAAATCATCGTACTTCCAAGCAAAGACCTGTTTGTTTTTTGTTAACAGTCTAATAAATGCCTCTTTCTCTTCAAAGGAAAGTCCTAATCCTAAATTAATATGTTGAGGAGCTTGTTTAGTACCTAGATTTATCAATTCAAACCTAAGGGTAGAGCTTTGGAGCTTTACATTAGTTATAGGTTTAAACCTGTCTTTAATATCATAAAGATCTTCCAGCTTTACCACAGGCTTAGGAATTGCATTTTCCTGAGGTGTTTCTCTCATTTGGGAGTCATGCTCATCTTCCTCAATGATTTGATTATCATAGGACTTCTCGGAAATTAAGAATTGTAAAACATCTTCATCATGGTTGAATACTCTCCAATTAGTGACATTGTCAGGCACTGAAGGCCTAAAAAGCAACTCTACAGAAAATCTATCTGGGCTGTAGTCTTCAGAAGGTAAGAGCTTGGAAGCTACATTAGCTAGGAGATCGGCTGCCGAGTTTTGAGACCTGGGAATGGAGGAAATGTTGAATGCAGAAAAGTGCGAGGTAAGTTCCTGTACTAGCGATTGATAATGCTTGAGGTGATTCGAAAGACAATGAATTGCATTCCTCACCTGTTTAACAATAATTTCAGAATCGCCAAATACTTTTAGATATTGCACTTTAAGGCTGATTGATTTATATAATCCCTGGACTAAAGCTTCATATTCGGCTGTATTGTTAGTGCATTCAAATTCTAGCCTACAGGACAACATTGTCTTTTCTCCTTGTGGGCTAAGAAAAATACATCCTGCTCCTGAGCCCTCGCTAGACTTGGACCCATCGAAATATAAAGACCAAAATAAAGAGGTATTAACAAATGTATTTACAGTTTTCTCAGCATCATTGAAACATCTAGACCTATCTGTTTGTGAAAAATTCTCAATCTGAGATGTAAAATGATTAACAGAGAAAGGGGATGGTTGGGCAACAAAGTTGCCAAAGAATGACTCTGATGAATAATTCCCCAAAATGTTGTTGTTGAATGCTACCGGCTGGTTTTCTTGCTCAAATTCAGTAACTGTGTGGGTCATATGTTTCTCTCGATCGACCCTTATTTGATTTGGCTTGCCCTTGTAGGGAAGCCACATATGTGACCAATCAGTGGAAATATACCCATGCAATTTCTCAGACCAATCCCTACTCAAAATTAAACCGTAAAATTCAGGTATATCAGCTATTAGGATATCAATCCTCTGCACTATTCTTGGATCAGCAGATAACCTAATGGTTACAGAATTAATTTCTCCTAAAACCTATACTTTGGTCCTGTCCAATTGTACAATATGAATAGCAGACTTTTGGGGTTCTATGTTCAGTTTAGAACAAGCTGAAGCTGGCATTATGTTAGATGATTCCCCTGAGTCAATTAAATAGTTGTGCAAGTTTCTATTGTAAATCTCATAGGTTATAAGGAAGGGTGGAGTATGAGAATTTGATCTATCTCCAATCAGAACTGAATCGGTAGCTTCAACAATTCCTGGAGGAGGTTGGCCTGAATCATTAGCGGCTTTTGCACTGGGAAGAGGTGTAGAAGGAACAACATTCAATTCTTTAAGAAGTAATTTCTGCTGATGCTTTAATTTACTAAGTTCAAACATAGTAATGTTTGCTTTAGTTTTCTTCATGTCATCAACAATATTATATTCCATTGAATCTGATACCACTAATGTTTTAGATGTTGAAGGAGTATTAGAAGTTGAAGGCTGGTTTTGGGGAACTGCCACAGGTGATTTCTTTGCAGGTGTTTTTTCTTTGGTTGTAGCAGCACCAGCACTCCTTTTCTTTGACGTTACCTGAACAGGTTCGGAAGTACTTTTGCTTCTAGTAGTGACCGGGAATGCTTCTTCTTCGTTTTCAGTATCGGAGTTGGGGAGTATAAAATCCCACATTCCATGACATTCTACTACTTCTTCTTCATCGCTAGTTTGTGAAATCGATTCCTCTTCCTCTTCTTCTTGTTCTGAATCAGCATTAGATATGACATTTGGTGGCTTTGATTCATTTTTCTTAAAAGTTCTAAAGGGCCTTTTGGTTGATGTCTCAGCTACATGTTTCTTTATTTCAACCATTTCATGTGATAAAGTTTTTAGAAATTTTTGCAAACCTTCCATGTCATAGGGGTCTTTTGAGGTTTTCTTTCTTGAGTCATCTTTAAAAGAGACTTTTTTGGCTTTTCTGTCTTCCAGGGTAGCTTTCTTTTCCAGGGCATTGATGCGTTTCTCCACAGCAAGCGCTTCTTTCATGTTTTCGGCTAAGGTAGGTTTCCCAGCCCTGTCTACAAAGATGGCTATATTGGCAGGCAGAGCTGTTATATACCATTCGCTCCGAATTTGTTCACTTGGTTTGGAGGCTGTGGGGATTTTATTTAGGAGTTTATTGAAGCGGGCATTAAATTCCTTAATTGGTTCCCTATGCTCTATTCTCAAATTGGAGAGGTCATTTATCAGGGTAGCCAAAGACCTATCATCTCCATATTTGGTAAGAAACTGCTCTTGGCAAGTGTTCCAACTGGTAATGGAACCAGGTGGTAGGGAAAAATACCAGGATCCTGCTGATCCTTGCAAAGTATAAGGGAAAAGCCTAACAACAACATCTTCTTCTGTTACTCCTTTCAAGTTGACTGCCAACATGAAATTATTGATGTGTTCCTCAGCCTGGGTCCCATTATCTGGATTAAACTTGGGTAGCCATTTTTCAGGAAGATCTGGTAATGGATGCAATGGTGCAGGCATATTGACTGCACCAGGTCTGGTCCATGGATCTGCCATTATAATAGCAGTAGTGTTTGATACTACCGCTGGAACTCCGGATGTCTGGGAAGGAAATAATGTTGAGGAATGAGCAGGTTGGGATGCTGAAGCTTCTAATCCCTGGTGAATGACAATATGTAATGGGGGAGTGGATGGTTGACTTTGCAGATAAGAAGTTGAAATGGAGGATGTGGATGAAAGCTCTTCACTGTCAGATCCTTCAATATTTTTCTTCGCCTTTTTCCTTTTAGGTAAAGGGAACTCAGTTGGTTCAATACCGAGCTTTTCGATCTGAAGTCTGGTGAGAGGGTGAGGTAAATTGAATTGCAAAGTCGCACTGCTTTGTGATACCTCAGATTTCTGTGGCGAAATAGAGAAGCTCTAAAGTTTGTGGATAAGAGACTGAACTTCAGGTGATTCAAGGCTTAATTGTTCTGGAGTATGATGGGTTTGAGCAGTGGTAGTTGATTCCTGTTCTTCTTGTTTGGATACTGGCAAACCAGCATGCGAATGAGAAGTTCGAGGGGATTCGGAGGGAGAATTACTCTTAGAATGGCTTGCAGATTTGGGTTTGTTTGCCATTCATAGTCAGGCCCTCCTTCTAGCGCCAAAAATGTTGATGCCTCAAAAATCGCTGCAACAACATTGGGGATAACCACCCGGTCCAGACCTTAGTACAGCTCCTTTTCCGTTTGGAATAGTGGCTCCGACTGGGGATAATGGGACCAGTTTCCCAAAAGTGGATAAACGGGATGAATGGATGATTTATAAACTAAGCTAACGGTGAGTGAATAACTAAACTATTAACAAGAATACATAAACTATAATCTATCCCGGGAACTTATTTGAGCTTTAAAGTGCAGCGCTTGATGATCTGTGTCTATAAACAGGCATATAGATGACTCTATTTAACAGACATAGACATTATTTCATTCATGATTACTATGCTTAAATAGTTAAGCAAAGCGATTAAAGCGATATTACCACACTTATCATTTATATCATTGACATATACATGATTAAAAAGAAACACATCATAAAACATCCAATAGTGGAATGAATATAGATCTGCTATTACAAGGCATGCATATAATCAATAATAGCAAGAATAATCACATAGAAATTCATATGAAAGGAATGAATTCAGACATAGATAGAAATACCATATGAGCTGCTTGACACTCCCAATATCAATCGCTACTTGTAGTTCTTCCTTCAACGCAAAAACATTCTCAACAAAGACAATAGTGCACAATTGCATAAAAAGCTTCCTTGTCGAATTAAGAACAACTGGTCCAGTTTCATAAAAGAATATTGACTGAAGCACAATAGTGCAAACTTCAGTCTTTTAAGTTTGGTACAAAACTTTACGACCATTTCGAAAACAATGAAAAGGTCTATAAATACTAAATTAATCTAAATATCTATTAAACTGAAATCCTACTAAATTGGTATCAATAAATCTTGATCCTATTTCCCTCAGCGATCTAGCAATCGGCAGGATGATTTATCAAGTAGGTTGCTTGCCTTTAAATCTGAGCTGACTTATCGCAAGCATTGGCTCTACTTCAGGAGGTTTTTTGAGGCGCGAACTGAGCTGGGCGGCATAGGTGGCATCCTGAATATCGGGAATTATATACCCGATTGCATCTGTTAGGCACTTAAGGGCGGCTCTCTGTGTGTGCGGCTTAATCAGGAAGAGCCAATATGCTTCGAAGGTTAAACTGTTAATCCCGGCGATTAATCTCCCCTTTTCCTCTAAATCAGGATAACATGATTGCTCCAATATGTTTGTTGTTGTCATCTTTCCTGGTATACATTGGGAAATCATATTTGCTAAGTAGAGAGTGTTGTTAATTAGTTCAACTAGATTGCTGGAAGTTGATTTACATCTTGAAGCCGCCCTCTTTGCTTTCATCACCTGAGTCTGCCATTCTGTGAAGAGTATATCTTTATGTGTTTCTAAGATCCTGGGCAAATTTGTTGCTCTCCCTTGATCAGAATCTTGCCAGTCAAGATATGCAGTTATGATCTCTTCGGCTTGGTCTAACTCATTTCTGGCCTTCCCTACCTGTTGATTTATGGATGTCGTTAACTCACACAGTGGCTCTGCCTGAGCGATTTGTTGACACAGGATCCTAATTTGGGATATTAATGCAGTGTTTATTTGTAATGCTTCTGCTCTGAATTCATCCACTTGTGGAGCGCCCCTTATTCTTTCGAGCTGCGATGACAATTGAGCGATTTGCTCATCTTTTGTTTTCATCATTTGCTCGTTTGCTGCCCTTAATTGTGCCAATGCCTCTGATAATTCCTTCTGCTTTTGGATCACGCTTTGTTCGATCCTTTGCTTTTCTTCCTGCAATTGCTGAGTTAATTGACTGTTCACTTGTTGTTGTGTCAACAATTGCTGCTCCGCCTGTTCTGCCTTCTGCTTTGATTCAGCCAACTCTACCTGTAATGCGAAAATTTCTTGATCCTTGGTTTTCAGTAGAAGACTTACTTTCGATGCCTTATCGATTGTCGCTGATGAATAGGCTCCCGCATATTGCGACAATTTTTTCAGGTCATCGGAGGGGTCGAATTCCTCCTTCCAAACCACGCTGCCCGTAACAGTTTGCTCTGGGAAAAGGGAAGGTTGATCAATCTTCCTTCTTTTCCTTTGTCGTTTTACCACTGCTCTATGCCTCGGGCTGTAGAAAACATCCAGGGGAGGAATATCTTCTACCTGGAGAATGATTTGGTCGGAGGGGTCTTTTGGTATTACTTCAACATCCTTAGAAATGGGTGGGCCGCTGGTTCCACTTAGAACCTGAGGTGAAGTGATGTCCTGTGTATCGTTTGTCTTGGAAGTGTCTGTATCTTTGGAACATTCCAACCCACTGATGATAGAGTCAAATTGCTTCCATTCCTGGAGCAATTTAGGGTCAATACGAGTATCTATATTGACATCAATGGTGGTTTGTTTCTGCTTTTCGGCTTCAGACTCCTTCCGCACTTCTTCCTGCTGTTTCTTCTGTTGCTCTTCTTGTTCTTTCCTTTGTCTTTCCTCTTGCTCTTTCATTTGTTGTTCCTCTATCTCTTTCCTCTGTCTTTCCTCTTGTGCTCTCTTCTGCTTTTCTTCCTGTTCTTTCCTCTGCCTTTCCTCCTGTTCCTTCTTATGATCCTTTGTTATAACAGGAGGTTCCCTTGACTGTTGCTGACCAGGCTCGCTTGATGATGTCGCTGGGGTTGTTGCTAGTAAATCTAGAGGCAGAGTTTGCAACCTCTGTTCTCTAAGTTTATTAAATTCAGTCAACCCTTCATCATTATACTTTGCTAAGGCGAATTGTCTAACCTGACTTATTGACTCAGCTGAGGAGAACAGGTCATCAAAGATATCTTCCTTATGATCAAATCTTGTCAGTTTGGCCTGTTCTAATGCATTATAGGCAACTTTATTTGGATCGAAATGCCTATTTGGGAGAGTCGATAGAGTCAAGGATTGAATTTTTGTGGCTTCCTTTTCTGCATGTTTGAGGTCATGCAGGGTATATACACCACACCTCAAAGGAAAAGAGGGCCAGCCTTGCTTCTTTTTCTTCTTGAGCGTTTGTGTAACACTCTCGGCAATGATTTGGTAAGAAATTTCCCTCGCTAGAAGTTTATCTGGTATGTATAAAGGGAGGACATGGGGTCTGGCTTGGCTGCCGAAAACTCTTATGTAGGTAAACCTTTCCTCTCCAAACCATCTACCTATTCCAGTTAAATCAATTCTGGCTTGATAGGAAATCTTGGGAGCAGGTCTATCGAAAATGGAATAATGAATATGCAACATAAAGCCATTACAGACTTGGTATAGATGATGTTTATAAGAAGATTTCCACAATTTCTGATGATATATATGAATAGGCGAGGGCTCTTGTGCAGTCCACCTCCAGCCAAGTACGGGGAATTCAGAGTTAAAACAGAGGGTATCTAGAATATAGGCACTATAGTAAAATAGGGGAATTACTCTTTCAGATATACGGGTCTTGTTTCTAAACTCGAGCACAGCTTGTGCTAATTTGTCAGAAAGGATAGTGGCCCAATCCATAATTATACTGTTCACTGCTGCTTCCATTAGAGGAACCATTTCTATGGTCAAATTAGCAGAGTCATGCAATCCCCATAATCTACACATCATTATTCCCGCATAGAAATAAGGAGAAGCCAGAGAATCAACCGAGTACTTACTGGAAGATTCGTGTTTGTGTTTGGCTGGATTTTGTCTCCAATCCCGGATGGGTTCGGATTCAACTTCGTTTTCATTTGCAAACTTCTCCAGGAACGCTTTATTATATATCTTCTCCGGCTCGGGAAAACGATACATTTGCCTTAGATCATCTGCCCTGAATGATCCAAAAATTCTCCCATCTCTGGTGCTGAAAGTTCTATCCAAGATTGGGATTTCTTCAATCGCCCATCGCACGACGTCTGTGTATGGGAGAATTTTCTCCCTGGCCGCTATCCTGTGAAGGAAAGAGTCGGCTAAATCCTTGAGAGTACTCTCAGACTTCCGAAGTAAATCCACACTAGCTTCTACTACTGTCTTTACTGGTTCTTCGGCTTCAATCAGGTTGTAAGTGCCTTGCCAAGTAACTCTGGTGAGACCCGTACATGTAGTATCAGATATCAAGCCCTTCTTTTTGTCCACGACAGCTTGTCCTGCAACTGGTGTAGCGGAAGTGCCCGTGGTCTTCTTGGATTTCTTCCCCATCTTGCTTGAGCTTTCTTCTATGGATAAATTCTGCAAAGCGGCGAAAATAAACGTAACACAGAGATATGCTAATGAAAATCCAATATGGGAAAGATATATTGATCAAAGTGTGCTGAGAGATTAACTCTTAAAAATGGCTGCGGATACAATCCATGGGAAGATCTTACTATTACATTAAATGGCCGTTTAAGACCTGCCACCCCTTAAATGCTCATTACACCATTATTCGGCCGAATGGCCCACTTAAGTGTGCTATGGATATTTTGGAGGTTGAGTGCAAGTGATCGATTTCTTAAGAGATCAGGCTTTAAATATGAATAGATCGTAAAATCCCTTCATTTAACGACTTTTTTGAAATTTGCGCTATATCATAATTAGGCGTCGGGAACACTTAAATCCTTTCAAGTTGACAATTTTGAAACCCCGATCGCCGATAGTGAAATCGCATCGCATCGGGAGAATTGGTGTTATAAGAACATATGGATAGCATATCACCGACCGTTGATAGCGAAATCACGTCGCATTGGAGTGAAAGGCCATAACAATGTGCATAGATAGTGTATCGCCGATTGCCCGATTGCCGATATCGCATCGCATCGGGGGTATGACCTGGGCGCCTTATTATTATGCATAGGATATTGCCGATTGCCGATTGCGAAATCGCATCGGATCGGGGTGAATGGCTTAAGGTGCTTAGACTGCATATAAAGTATCGCCGATAGCCGATCGCCGATTGCGCATCGCATCGGGGCTAATGGTATGGGGGCGCTTTTAAAATATGCATAGAGTATTGCCGATAGCCGATAGCGAAATCGCATCGGCGGAGACCAATGTGCCACTTATTTGTGTTTTTTATGTCATTGCGATATGCGATCTTGCGATCGCTTTATCGCAATGATAAAAGATTGTTTTCTTTGATCAAAAATGAGTTTTTTCAAAGGTTTTATATAATGTCTTCATTTAGTTTGCGGACCTTTTACAAATAATGCGCTATTGATACCAATTAATTTCTAAAGGGACCCATTTCATATAATAATTTTGTAAATATAAATGATATGAAATGGGGGGTTGTTGTAGGGCACAACAAGTAGGTAAGCTACCAAAACACTTAACCCCTAATGAGCGCAAGCGGATTGTTCAAAAGAGTACACGATTTTCGTGGATTGGGGGCTATTTGTTTCATACAGGGGCAGACATGCATATCCGGAGGTGTGTTCGAGAAGATGAAATCTTTGACATCCTAAAAGCCTGTCATGATATACCGTGTGATGGACACTTCGCTGAGCGTAGAACTGGACATAAAGTATTGCAGACAGGATACTACTGGCCCACGATTTTCAAAGATGCAAAGAAATTTGTCCAAGCCTGTGACAGCTGCCAGTGAGCAGGACAACTTGGTCAAGCCGATGAGATGCCTCTGAAGCCACAATTAGTCATTGAACCATTCGAGCGATGGGCTCTTGATTTTGTTGGCCCCATCAACCCATCATCAAATCTGAAAAAATATATCCTGGTGGCAATAGAATATGTCACCAAATGGATTGAGGCAGAAGCATTGCCAAGAGCCACAGAGGATTCTGTAATACAATTCCTGTTCCATCTATTTGTACGTTATGGCCTTCCAAGGGAAGTAATTACAGATGGAGGAACACAATTTATTGGAAATAAATTAGCTGCAACACTCAACAATTATCATGTCCAGCATAAAATTACTACTCCATATCATCCACAAGCGAATGGGCAGGTAGAAAGCAGCAATAAGATAATAGAATCAATCCTAACGAAAATCGTTGCGTCACATAGGCGTGATTGGGTTGCTAGACTACTTGAAGCGCTGTGGGCTTACAGAAAAACATGGAGAAGCACCACTGGTTATTCACCTTATCAATTAGTGTTTGGAAAACAACCTATTTTTCCCATAGAATTTGAAATCCAAACCTTACGAATCGCACAGGAAGTTGGCCTAGATCTAATCGAGGCACAAATCAATCGACTACAACAGATCAACGAATTGGATGAAATTAGGCTCTCTGCACTACAAAATACAGCACTGATTCAACAGCAGCGGGCTAAATGGCATGATGCGCTCATCAAGAATAAAGTCTTCCATGAGGGAGACTGGGCTCTGTTATATGACTCTCGATTTCAGGACTTCCCTGGGAAACTCCAGACTCGTTGGTTGGGACCATATCAAATCCAGAAGGTGCATGAAAATGGGACCATTACGTTAACCACCATTGACGGTTCTGGATACGCCTTCAAAGTGAACGGCCACCGAGTTCGTCTCTATCGTAAACCACTTACTCGGGAATCCTTCTGCCAGCAGCTACGTCGAGACACTGATATGGAGATTTTAGGGGAGGAAGAGAAATCTTCCTCACCTGTAATTCATTAAGGAATTCACTCCTTTCTTTTTACAGTCTGTACATAAGTTCTTTTTTTAAGCTCTTCTTGTATATATGTTTGAACTCAATGTTTTTTTTTCGTGTTTTTTTCAAAATGTTGATTTTTGCCGTTCCGTTTCTAAAAGAACGACATTTACGTGTTTCGCTATTCCTTTTTCAAAAGGAACAACATTCTGGATTTCTTTTGTTGTTCCTTTTCAAAAGGAACAGCGTTCTTGACTTTTGATTTCTGTTGTTCCTTTTCAAAAGGAAAAACACTTTTGATTTCTGTTGTTCCTTTTCAAAAGGAACAACACTTTTGATTTCTGCTGTTCCTTTTCAAAAGGAACAACACTTTTGATTTCTGTTGTTCCTTTTCAAAAGGAACAACACTTTTGATTTCTGTTGTTCCTTTTCAAAAGGAACAACACTTTTGATTCCTGCTGTTCCTTTTCAAAAGGAACAACACTTTTGATTCCTGCTGTTCCTTTTCAAAAGGAACAGCACTTTTGATTCCTGCTATTCCTTTTCAAAAGGAACAGCACTTTTGATTCCTGTTGTTCCTTTTCAAAAGGAACAACACTTTTGATTCCTGCTGTTCCTTTTCAAAAGGAACAACACTTTTGATTTCTGCTGTTATTTTTTTCAAAGAAACAACATCTTTGATTTTCTACTGTTCCTTTTTCAAAAGGAATGACTTTTCTTGTTCTGCTGATCCTTTTTCAAAAGGAACGGCATTTGCATTTGCACCATTTGTATACTTTTGCTCTCCTTGTGAAACAACTTACTCCTTTTGCTGATCTCAATGAGAGGATGCTTCTTGCCCATATTCTTTCAAGTCTTTAAAATACAGCTATGCACTTATGCAATGAATATAAAATCACAACATATCGAAATCTGCAAATCATAAATCACTATATTTATAAGGCTCTGTATTGGTAAGAGGACAAAGAGGAAGGATATACTTATTTCTTAACTTTTGTTGTCATTACTAATCTTGGTCTGATTGGTTATTTTTTTTATCATGTTGATCCCTTTAACCCCCTTTGATTATTATTTAGGAATAAGACCAAAGGGCTTGTATCTTCCTATTGAGATAATAAGACTTATTCCACCATTCCTACTCTTAAGGAGTGTTGAACCACCCTTTGTGTATAATAGGGAAAAGACTCTATGAAAAAATGTGTGTGATTCATGAAATGTCAAATTCAAGATAAGGGGTCTCATCAAGAGCCAGCTTACCATGATCATGAGGATGAAAGTGAAGTGGCATTCCCACTATGGCCACCACACCAGGGATATGGTCCTAAAGGTATAAAAAAAAATTGAACCTTGGAACAGGAGGTCTCATCACGAGCCGGCCTACCCATTTTTCACTCCTTCCTCGTGAATGGCATTATGATTAACTGATCATCAAGCCAGCATAATGGCCTGCACTTTGACATAACAACATTCCTAAGGATAGACAAATGATCATGGTCCCAGGGGTGAAAGTAACAACTCTGCCAAGGTTATGGACACTTGTCAGCAGCAGAGCACTGTTAATGGTATTGAAGTCACATTAAGTCATTCCAATGGGGAAGATACTAATACTCTTTTGTTTCTTATATCCTAAGGAACTAATCATATATTATTTCCTGATTTATATATCACATGAACATTTATTACCACCAATCATGGCAAAGGAAGTGACAATGACCACTTGAGATTTGGGAAGTACGACAGATGTCCTATCCCCTAGCCTCACATCAAATCAAAGCAGTCTCTTACGTAATAAGCGATCAACTCTCTGCCTCGATTTCGGTAATTCATTTTCTTTCGAAAACATGGCATAATTCCACATGTTGTTCCTTTATGACTTGGTTGTAAATGAGGCGCTTCTCCTTTATTTGACGGCTGGGACATCCTATCACATTGTGGGGGGGAGGTTAACCTCATTATTCCCTGAACGACGTGTCAGCTCACTATTCGGAAAAGATAGTGTACGATGACATGGCATGGCTTAACGGCATGGCATTTCTATTTTTACGCAAGCTACTGTCCATAATCCATTTTTGTTGCATGCTCTTTGTTTTTTCCGATTGGCACCCTCTCTGTGCTTCAAGTAGCACAAGCAGTGTTGTTCCATTGACGATCCACAGTGAAACCATGGGAGGAAGGGCAATTAGAAGCGAACCTCTGAAGTTGACAGTCTCCACTGCTGCCCGGGAGATCCTGGAAAGAGCAGGGTGGCTGAATTATCTTAGTCGCCTGCAGTAATCTAATGAAACAGTAGCGATCGAATTCTTGCAGAACCTGCAGGAGAACCACTCCACAGTAAGGGGGAAGCGGATAGCGATCACCGACGACATAATTGCAGAAGTCTCGGGACTACTAGCCACCGGACCAGTATGGACACTGAAGAAGGAAAGATTACAGAAGATTATGGAAATTTTCCAGGACGAAGGCCAGAGCTTGACAATTAAGGGGAAGGGAGTTCTGCCAGCAACCCTTGGAGAACCCTGGACCGAATTAGCAAGAACAGTTCAGAGTTACATTACCTGCAAAGGGAGGAAAGACGTGGTAAGGCCACGACATCTTAAGCTCTTAGCTGTTTTAAAGCAAAAATGCTCTGTAAATTTACCTGCACTTCTGAATTCATTACTGCATGATGCTACACGAAGCCTAAAAAAGGCACAACATGCAAAGTCAGTCGTCAGTCACCATGGATTAATTCGACTAATAGTTATTCATAGTCTTACCCAGCAGCAAAGCAGCTGGGAAGCACTGATTGTAATGATTGAGGGTGGAGTGACAGCACCATCCCCAAAACGAAAACATTCCACAAGCACACCAGAATGTCCAGAAAAACGCAGAGAATTGGTAAAACAAAAACATGTTGCTAGTGCATCTGAACAACCAAAAATACACTAGGAACAAGCAAAGCATAGGCATGTCACCAATACACCCAAACAGCCGGAGAGGCCCAGAAAATCAGCCCGGTTAGCTCGAATAAGAGGAAGGCTGGAAAAGCTCCAGGGGAGCACCAACTAGCCAGTGGTAATCGAGGATGAGCAACCTTCATGAGTAGAAGTGGAGATAGAACAATTTGAAAAGGAGGCTGAGCAATCTGAAGAGAGGCCTGAGCAATCCGAAAAGGAAAATGAGGAAGTAGCTGAGAATTCCGAAACAGAAACAGGAGTTGAGCATTCTGAATCTAAGCAAGAGGAGGAAATAGGACAACAGGAAGGTACCCCACCACAAGATCCAGTGGGAGAAGACGAATTGGCCGCAGTTTTGGCCAATATGGGTGAGTATGGCTAACCCTCCAGTCCAGCAGACCTCCATGGCGAACCCCAAGAAGAAAATGCGTCTGAAAAATCACATGCAGTAGAGGTAGTAGAAGGAAATCTGTCTGGTCATGATGAAGCGGAGATAAGAGATACTGAACGGGAACACTCTGTCCCCAAGGCACCAGAGGAAATTCCGGAGGGAATAGAAGCAAAACAAGTAGTTGTCCAGGAAGAAACGGAACCAGCTAAGGTTCCTACCCCAGAACAACCAGAACAAGACAACGAAGAAGCACCATGGGAGAAAGATCTAGAGACTAGTCCAGACCACAGTAGACAGCCTGTTGCCCCTTCTAACGAAACGCTAGAAATTAGGGAATTACGAAAGGAACGGCAGAAATTGCTGAATACAATAGTCCAACTCCGACAGCAAATTAGAATTCTGAAGGTAAACTAGAAGGTGAGGAGGACCGCAGGGAAGAAAAAGACGGCCACTGCAGTAAAACCCCGTAAGACAAAAAGGCGAAGGACCAACGATCGCCCTGCTGTTCAACAGACGGTTGTTCCAAATAATATTGAGGAACAGACTACTATTCCATTTGAAAAGGAATAGCAGCAAGCTGATATTCGTGTTAAAAAAGAAAAGGAGAACAAGGAAATCCAGACAGAGGCACCACCCTCAGGGGTAATAAGGGTTCTGAACTCCAAATAGCGTAATAAGAAAGTTCAGGTAAAACTCCCGGCCTCCACTGACCTATGGAAAAGAGATCCGAAGACAAGAACCCTGCATAAGATGATGAAGCAAGCCCAGCAAGAAGTTGAACAACTTAGAGAGAAAACGGTCCCCCGGGCGAAATATGAAGAGTTACAGCAGCAACTAAGGAACGTCAATCAATCCAAAAGCCAGGCCTTTGAAGGATGGCATAAGGAATAAGAGAAAGCCGCAAAGGTAACCCGTAGGCTAGATACTGTTATCAAGCAGATGGATACCTTGTGTTCTTTATACAATGACGTTTTAGCATGTAGGGCCCCTGCCAAAAACTATGCTTTGTTTCTACTAGAACGATATTTACAATTAAAAATAAAAGTTGTTAAAGCAGGCACCCCTATACAAATCAACATTGTCAATGACTTTATAGACTGTTGTAAACATTATGGGGTGAAGGTACAGAGATTGCTATGTGAATTTTATTTGCATAACCTCGTGCTAGATCAGGAGACTGATTTGAACCCTGGTCCTTTCGTTGGGGACATTCGGTTGCAAGCATTCATCTCATTCAGGTTTAATCAGATTAAATGGCTCAAAGCCTATAACACTTTCCAGAGGTAGGAAAATGGCCTAGACTTATGGGTAAGGGCTGAGCCTAGGGACCCAGTGCAGTTATGGAAAGCACATAGAAACCTTATGAGACCTCCTGGTGTCATTGAAACGTAGGACCTATGCATGAGGCACTCATTCGACAGAGTTTAGAGTATTTTCTTTCTATCAAAGACCTCGCCATTGATGCAGCCAAATTTCGGTACCGAATCTCTAATCCAAACATCCAGCTCAGGGAACCATTTAAGTATGAGAATTTTCAATTAGCTGCTAACCGTTTGAACCTCTATGGTGAGAGCATTTTGAAAGCAGGGCCATCCTGGTTAGGATATAGATTTCGCAGTCCAATTATTTGGCACCCTGCACCTGGATATCAAGCCCTGTATGAGATGCCTGAGGGTCAAACAGGCCAGTTCTTTGACTATTTAGTCACTCATCATGGCTGTAGGCCTCCGCATGAGATTCCTTCTCCAGCCTATTCTCTCACTACCTTGCATGTCAACTACAATCTTTTCATGAGGGCATGAAACAGGGTAAGCAGGGGGGTGTGTGGAGTACCAAAAAGGTATGCTTTTGATGATCATTTCAATAGCTTTTCAGTAAGATTTGTAAACCTTTTTGCATCATGAATCCGGAAAACAATAAAGAATTATAACAAAACATGTAAATTAATATACAAAGACCTAATCACTGATAATTTCTATTCTTCTGTGCAGGAAAGGGTAAAAACGAATATTAGCTGTTCCAAAGGAAAAGATAAAGACGAGATAACTGTTGTCCCTTTGAAGGGAAACCAAATGCAAACAAGGCTAAGAAAATCGAAGCAAATCAACCCGAAAAAGGAGGAGAAGACACCAGCTCGGCGGAAAAGAAAAGAAAATATTAAGGACTGATAGTATGGCGAATCCCTCAGGATCTTTGATCTTGAGGGATCACTGCTTTATTTATTTTGTTACTTAGACATCTCTGCCATCACCTTTATATAAAGGGACAACACTGTTAACCGGAATATATGTTTTTCTTTATGTAATTTTCTGTAAAAGATCAACTTTGATCATTGAGTCTTGCTGAGAACTGGTTCGTCGTACTTTTTTTTTATGTGTTAATATAAAACTTGGTGATTACCGTACCTCTGAATCTGGATTAAATCAAAGCGGTGTACCCTTGAGGCTAAGGGCTCGGCCCCGGAGGACACTTGCTTCTGTACCATTACGATCTGAATTCCTGCGTGGTTTGTTTATTGTTGTTATCTGGTAATCTGATATGCTTTATGAATCGCCATTACATGCTCTGTTACAATTAATTCATTAAGGCTTCTACAGATAGAATTACACCATATTAATGATCCTTTTCAAAAATTGATTGAATTATTATTCGTCTTGGCTGAATATTATTACTGTTTCGTTATAGAGCTCTTGTACTGAGCATTTACGACATAGATCTATTTGGAGTTGTATTCAGAAGTGATGCTGTTAAATTAGGATTGATCAGATTACTGTTTCAGAGTGTTATATGTGTATGATCTATTGGCGTTGTTCCATAATTTATCGACAGTGAGTGTTGTTCCATTAGTGAGTCTTGCTTGAATTGCCTTAAGAGTAAGAGATTGAGATTTGATTGAGAAGAGTGCATTTGGGTTAATGGATTAAGCCTGGTTATGACTCGCGAGACTTAGTTGTTTGATTGCTGTTCCATTTCAGATTTGCTGTTCAATTCTTTACTTGCTGTTCCATTTCAGATTTGTTGTTCAATTCTTTATTTGCTGTTCCATTTCGCTATTTGCTGTTCCATTTACTTGCATTTGTTATTTTGGTGTGAGAGACAATCCAACGCTGTAGAGAGCCTCGGCAGTCACTGCCTCGCCCCCAGACCTATGATCCATGCTCTAATTTTCTTTCCATCAGTTTCCAAAGGGATGGTCTATTGTTGTCGAACCCTTGATTGGTGAGTTGCTTAGTTTCCTGAATGTGTGATTTTCCTTGCGTTTATTTCCTTTCAGTCAGTTTCCAAAGGGATAGGTTCCCGTCACCAAACCCTTGACTGACCAGTTGCCTAGTTTTAAGGGTGTGTGCTTTAGTCATTTGAATTCATTTGGTTATAGGAAAGCATCCGTTTACTCTTGTATTTTTCAAAACACTGTACTACTAGCATTACTCTGACAAATAACCTTGGATTGAGTCACTCTTTGTAAAAACCAAACGCTCCCGGATTGACATACTAATGTGGGATAACTAGAGGTGAAAGAGACCCTTTTTATAGCTCTACACCAGTATTCATCATCTTTGCCTAAATAGCACTATTGTTGTCCTCCCTTGAGTATGTATAAGTTGTTTGAATTTCTTGTACGTTTGATCATGGTTTCTCCTGTATCAAGCTCACGAACAACACATCTGTTTGATCGAAATACTACTTCATTTCCTTCATCACACATTTGATTGAAACTCAACAGGTTATGCTTTAGACCATCAACATACATAACATTCCCAGCTTTAACCTTTTCTTTTAATAAAACAGAACCTTTACCTTTTATGACAGCAGAAGTGTCATTTCCAAATGAGACCTTCTTTTCCTTTTCTAAGGCATTATATGAGTGAAGTTTTTCTTTGTCACCTATCATGCGTTTTGAGCATCCACTGTCGATATACCATTGATTTTCTTGTCCTTCTGCATACAAGGCTATGCCACATCTTTCTGTTTGTGGTTCTTTCTTTCTCCATATTTTGGGTATTAATGGAGTTTGCTCCTTTTGAGATATTTTCCGAAATTTTCTCCTGCATTCAGATTCTTCATGATTGAAGTTGTTGCAGATATAGCATTCTATTTCTTTTTCAAGAAGGGAAAAGTTATTATAGGACATTTTCATGATCCCTGTCACTTTCCTTTGATTTCGTGCTTCTCTAGTCATGATGGTCTTGTAAGCAACACATTGAGCAACTTTGTGTCCAAAGTTATGACATGAAAAACATTGGCCATTAAAGAAGTTCCTGTTATTATAAAATCTACTGACCTGGTGATTGTAGTTTCTATTGATATTCATTCTTGAAGCAGATTGAGTATAATTTACCTGAGGTTGGTTGTGGCTTCTATTCATCCTTGAAGTAAATTGAGCCTGATTTACCTGGTGATCTACTTTATGCCTTTGCTGATGATTGTCAAACTATTCACTGCTCTTTGCTACATCAAGAGAGATTTTAGTGGAGGTTGACGTCGTCTGTGCTTGAGATGCTTCTTCAGTATATCCAAGACCTGTCTTTATCATAGGAGAACGCTATACTTTGATAATTTCATTTAAGGTTTTTGATCCTTTAACAAATCTAAGGTTTAGAGCTTTCATTTTCCCAATATCCTTTCTTAAACCCACTATTTCACGTTCTAGTTTTTCATTGTGTTTTTCTCTTTCAGCAAGTTGGAATGTAAAAGTATCTGTAATCATATTCTTTTCTTCTAAACAAATTTTGAGCTTAAATATTTCTTCATAAAGATCATCTCCATCTAAAGCATCCAAGAAATCATCATCTTCATAAGCCATCAGAAGTCTATAGTCATTATTATTTTCATCTTCGTCACTAATTGATAAACCATTGCTATCTTCATGAGTATAGTAGCTCCTCTTACTTACACCTTTTTTTCTATTCCATTTTGTAGATTCCTTACCTTTATTAAATTTATCTTTACAAGGACATTTGGCAGTATAATGATCAACTCTTCCACAAGCAAAATATTCGAAAGGTAGTTTAACTCTCAATCTTTCGGAACCTCGTTGAAGGTTCTTGACAAAGTTTTCTTCTTCTTCTCCTTCTGAAATATGTCCTGATTCATTGAGTTCTTCTTTTCCTTTTGCTAAAGCTTTAAATGCAACTTCTCTCATATCTGATGGACCTCCTTTTCTCATCTCAAAGGCAGTTAAGATTCCATGCAGTTGTGTCATAGTAATGGTCTGTAGATCCTACTTTTCTTCTATGGAAGATACTTTTGATTCAAACTTAGCAGACAAGATATTAAAACGTTTTCAACTAAAGTAACTTCCTTTATCTCTTCACTGAGATTCTTCATGAAATTAACAATCTCATCTATACGTAAGAAATAACTAGCTATACTTTCATCATTGTGCATCTTGAGAGTTTCATATTGAATCCTGAGAGTTTAGAGTTTAGTACGTTTTACCTGAGAGTCTCCTTTGTAGCTTAGAACGATTTTGTCCCATATTTCTTTTTCGGATTTGAGTTGCATAACTTTGACAAACTCTGATTATGACAGACTTCCCAATAATGTATTGACAGCCTTGGAATTGGTTTCACATTGCTTTTTACCTACCGCATCTGTAGGAATTACTGATGGAAATTTATATCCTCCTTCCACGATTTCCCATACATCTGTTCCAAGAGATTGAAGATAGGTTGTGGTTCTTACCTTCCAATAAACAAAATTTCTCCCATCAAATATTGGCGGTCTGATGGATCCCCTACTTTATTGATTACCCATGATGATGGATCTTCCTTCAAGTGATAAAGCTTCTTTTGAAGGACCTGCTCTGATACCAATTGTTGGAAATAATACTGAGAGGGGGGGTGAATTAGTATTATCAAATCAATAATTTAATTTTCAAAACTAATTTGTATATGATACTTCAACTAAGAGAACTAGTGTGTATACGCAACTATACTTAATGAAACCATCGTATATGCAAAGATCTTTTGATTTAACCAAATTATCATGTAGTGAACTTTAATCAGTATATCAGCAGTTTATTAGACAGTGCAATAAGATCAGAAGAAAGCATCATACATAAGAGACACACATAAACACCAAGATATAAGGTGGAAACCCAATGTAGGTGAAAACCACCTGCTGCAATCGTCTCTGTCTTCTTTTAATACTAAGAGAAGTTTGTTTACAATTTTTGTACTGGTGCAACCTTATAGTAGTATGCAGGCTTCTACCTATAGAAGGCTACAACCTTCTCTCATTCTCCAATTTCTACTGGAAGGTTGCTACAACCCCCTAGCTCTTGTACTAGCTGAATTTTTACTAGTACATAGGTTCTGGCCTATAGAAGGCTACGACCTTCTCTATTCTTCCAGGGAACACATTTTATAAATTTTCAAACTGGATCCATCAATAACATCATTCAATCATCAAATATATCTGCATCAATCAATCTCCTCTGAACCAACCACACTGAATCACTCTAATAACCCTTCAATCTAATATTTCAGAATGTTGTAACCAGAATACAGTAACCAGAACCCAAACCAAAACCCAAAACACTACAACAACAAATAGAAGCAGCTAAACAATATTTTATAAGGTATACGCTACTTCCATGTGTCGAACCTACGTGCATACGTGCTTTCCCCAGGGCAAAGCTATGTACAGATCTGTAAATCAAATTTATGACGTATACACTATTTTTATATGCAGAGCCTGAGTGTATACGCGCTTTCCTCAAGGAAAACTTGCGTACATATCTGTAAATGATTCTGTAAAAATTACAAAAATTC
Organism: Pinus tabuliformis; assembly: GCA_031772625.1. NCBI lineage: Eukaryota > Viridiplantae > Streptophyta > Pinopsida > Pinales > Pinaceae > Pinus > Pinus tabuliformis. Next base: position 1,561,344,800 of record CM062804.1, read on the forward strand.
AAGATTTCATTCATACCCAAATCATCATATTTACTAACTGCAACATGCGCCAGATATTCAGATAAAGATAATTCACTTCAAGCCTTAAGATCGTGATACATAATTAGATCTTATCCTTCATCAAATTCTAAGGTTCACCCTTGGTTTATATCCAGCTATGCACCATAACCAAATAACCTGCATACTAGATCTTACTCTTCATCAGATACTAAATGCTTGAGTGCCTTGGCCTAATGATCTTCTCCTCCTTTTATAGTCTTAGGCCTTACTCAATACCATGGACCAAAACCACTTAGGACCAATACCTTGGACCAAATACTTAGGGTCAATACCTCGGACCATATACCTTGGACCAATACTATGGATCAAAATATCATGGACCAAAATACCATGGACCAAATACCTTGGACCAAAACTTAGTTTTCCAAGATATACTTGCCTTTAATTTTGTGAAAGTGTGTGTGTACGTATATGTGACTTGTATACAGTGAACGAGCGTGTATACACGGCTTGGCCAATGGTGAACCTGAGTATACCTTTATTTCTTCATTTTGTGAAGTCTGATATGTAGCTCTATGTTGTTAACCTGCTAAACTATGATCTGTCATCTGACTGAGTTGCCATCAAGGACAACACCTATGTTATAGTGCCAAATTTGTGTCAAAATGCCAACAAGTATTTCCAACAATTCACATAGAGTAGGTTCTGTCAGTAGTAGTTTAACAACTGGAAGAAAAATAATATACTATAGAGTTGAGAAAATAAAAAAGGCAAGGCAACAAACATTCAAAGGAATCAAAGGAAGTTCCAGGTATTGGAAAGTTTTCAGATCATATTACCGCTAATGATGTGAAATTGGTTAGTCCAACTCTTACGTTCAATGAATTATGTATTGTATCTTGGAAATGTAGAATGGAGTCGTATTTATAGGCTCCTGAGTATGATGTACAACATTTAGTTGTCTCTGGATACATATGTACTGATGAATCTAGAAGGTACAATACAAAATCCATGAATCCAATCCTTAATACTTTGTCAGACACTATAAAGAAAAGGTTGGCCAATGCTCAACGACCAAACATCTTTGGGAGAAAATTCAAGATCTCTATGAAGGTAAAAAACATACAAGTCAAAATAAAGATGTTGATAATTGTGCAAATTTTCATATCAAAGAATCTAACAATAATGAGGAAAAAGAGGAAAGAGAGGAAATGGAAAAGGAATTAATTAATTACTTCAAAGAATGGAATAATGTAGAGAAGGAAAATCACACACTCAAAGAAGAGGTTTCTCTTTTGAAACTCAAAGTGCAAAAGAAGAAAATAAAGAGAAAGACCTAGCAAGACAACTAAAGGAATCTAGTCAAAGGTATGTATCTGATCAAAAACCAAAGGACCTAGATGCATCTTTATTGTAAATTAGTAGGATTAGAAAGGAAAATGAAAGGAAGAAGTAACAAATAATAGTTATTAACAAATAACTAGAAAGGGTTACTCTTATAAAGATTTAAGTAGAAGAAAGAAGGAAAAATAGGAAAAGTCAATTTCAAGAAGATATTGATCAAAACTAAGGAGAACTTGATGTTGGCTTATTTGAAATAGATAAGCTCAGAAAAGATGAATTTTTGGATGATGAAAGGAAGAATACAACATGGATAAATGAAATATGAAGGAAAAAGAAGTAGGTAAAGTGCCATGCGACAAATGTAGAAGCTCCAAATACCCAGAGAGAAATATTGATGGCAGTATACCTCAGAGACAAAATCAAAATCAAGGAAAAATGAAGGTTAACAACACTGGTACTCTAAGAAGTAATCAATAAAATGTTGCACCTCCTCCAACGAAGGATGACTTAAGAAGATCCACAGGACGAGACAACACATCCAAGTACATTAGCACATTTATTGGATATTATTTTTCATGTTCTAAGTATGGGCATATGGATAGTGATTGCATAATGTATGGCATATGTAATTATCAAAGATGTTATCGAAACCCTAGAAGCATGCATGCTGGATCACAAGATATATTTCAAACAAAACCTGTCAGCAGAAAGTACATGCCACTAGTTCAATCATTCAAGCCCAACATTTAATGTTGCAAATTCCATAACTATGGGAAAATAGCTCGAAATTGCAAGTACAAGATGGAATCTTGCATGAATGACAACCCTAACTTCAGGTAAATGAAGGTATGGAGAAGAAAACAAATGCAAGGAAACCATGAAAATGAGAAAGTCTTAGCATTCATGCTTTTGAGATTTTTAAAGGAAGAAGGGCATGATGAATCTTCAATGGAAGGTGTTCAAATTCAAGATGATTCATCCAAAGATCTATTTTACACATTACTCTAAAAAATTAAACATTTAAACTCCATGTAAACAATAAAATAGGGGGGTGGGGGAGAGTCTATGTAGTAGTAGTTGTGCTTTTGAATATATATCTTTGACAATTTGACAAATGGTAGATCTAAAGATGATTCCATTCAACATTATGGGAAGTTTTAGATAAGTAGCAAAAACATTTCATCCATATTAATAGATAGAATCAACTGTGAAAATTGGTATAAAGCATAGCATGACATGGGGAGATAGGTTTCTTATTGCAGCAAGAAAGTATCTTGAAAGAAGACAGAGGATGGAATTCCATTGAGGAGAGCACACACCAATTATAGGTCCAAAGAAGCAAGAAGAGTGTCATAGGAATTCACATTTTTCCATTAATATCAAAGGGGAAAGAAAAATGCCAAAAGGATCAAACACATGGATTCAGGGGGAGTAGTGATTGTAGGGGGAGTATGTGTGTTACCATCATTGAGAAAGGGGGATATTTTTGAATGGTGTTGTGATTGATGCCATTGTTAGTTAATGAATCCTATTAATATTCTGTCTAGATTGCATTATTTGGAAGCACGAATCGAAGGATGGTTGGAAGCCCTATCTCTAGCGTTGAGATTCACTGGATGATGAACATACCCCGCACTTGTTGAAGAAATTTTAAGAATCAGATCAGTTAATTTGTCTTGGACACCCTCGCCATTAGATTCTCCTTTTCATATTTATTTTTTTTATGTGTGGAGTTCTTCGTGGATCCTCATGGTTTGTGAGATATGCCTAGTCAAATTTAGTGACCCCAACAAGTGGTCTAAGTTGAATGTTGTTCTCATTGATGCCAATGTGAGCTAATGGATTCTTTTAATATTTATTAGGATTACATTAGTTAGAGGTTCCAATCTAATGATGGTTTGAATCTCTAGCTCTAGGCTTGAGATTCCATTGACAATGAACATACCCCTCAGTTGCTGAAGGATTTTTAAGCAACCGATCAATGAATTTCTCTTAGAGACCATCGTCATTGGATTCTCCTCGTCATACTGTTTTTTTTATATGTGGATCTCTTTGTGGGTCTTTACGGTTTCTGAGATATTCCCAGTCAAAGTTAGTGACCCCTATGAGTGGTCCATAAGCCCACTGGTTGTTGATGTGGCAATCAAATTATGTTATAAGGTTTAAAATTTATTTTATTATCAAGGTGTAGTGAATGGTTTCACAATTTTTTATAGGAGGGGCTTTAAAAATAAATTTTCAGTTATTTCAAAAATGATATTTTTCAAGTATGCCCTAATTTTGGGCTCCAAAATTAGAATTCAATCCTCAAATAGTGTTTCCCTCCTAAACTATTATGTCGACTCTCCTAGAAAATTCCTTTCAACATATATATAATGTTAACCTACTTTTCCACATAGGCATGGACTATACAGATACAAATAAAATATATCTATGGCCCAGTATTGTAAGGTTTCAGACTGTTTTTTTTGGTATATGGGTTGTGATCATATTATTTTTCTCTCTGAAATAATTTGATAATGTGGATGCAATGTTTAATTATTTGAAGGTCGAAGTTTGAGGGTTTTTTATTATTTATTTTTCAATTTGGATTCACTGGGTGATTTTTTCAATTTGAAGGTGGACCATGCTTAATCACGATAGCAAAATCTTAAGTCTAAAATTATTCTTAGCAGACTCAGACAATCAAACTAAAACTGGACAGTGTTGTCATTTTCTGAAGTGGCTAGACACCATCGAGAGAACTTGAAACAATTAATATTTCATTATTAAATTCCAGCCAAGGAGAAAATTACTTTGGTACTAGTACCGAAATCTTTGAAGTTTATATGCAATATTATTTATGGTGGTTGTTGGCTTGAGGGGGCCTGAGCCAGGTTCAATGTTAATTAACCAAGCAAATCCTTACACTACTGGCCCTTTTGGCATCAACCCGCAGAGCACAAACCAAGGTCTCACCTGAAGCAATATGGGGAGATGTTGGAACCAAGTTTCTGCACCCTGAGATGGTTGTGATGTCTTTTGATTTCTTCTATTCCTGCCTTCACGCAGGTGGTCTCGCTCTAGGGCTTCTAAGACAAACCCTCTATTCCAACGTTCAATATCTTTATGCAAGTATACTATTGACCTTCGCACAGCCCTAACCTATGGCTCAAGTAATTTCGTGCTGCTATGGCAGCGTGCCATACAGATTCCTCAATTATCCTAATTGATTTGCTTATCTTGTCAAATACTTGAAGTTATTACTGCGTAAACAGATATTCGTATTTGTGTTCAATTATTCAATGTAATTGCATTCATTTGTGCATCATATAAGCATAATAAAGGAAATTCATACACAAAATATCCAAACCCATTAATAGAACAAATACATAGAAATTATAGAATAACTCCTCTTATTAATATCTTCCAAGTGTTATAAACTTTGTTCACCCTGTGCACATAGCTGTAGGGGTCTGCGCACTCAGCCACAGAGCCTCTATCTACACTACAACCTAAGACTTATAATTCTTGCTTCAAAGCTATGACCTTATTCCATGTTCAATGCCTCTAACTACTTAGAGCTTAGCTATTTTTATACAATCCCATGGTCTAAAACCATGGGTAGGTCTGTTACAGCTGACTTTACTTTACAACACTAAGGGCAGACTACCCTTTTTGACACATAACACCTTCGCGCTCCACGGCCACAAAACACGAAGTCTTTTCAATTATATTACAAAAATTGACTTGACATGGGATTTTAGCCCCAAAACTACCCTTGGGGGATCCTACTCTAAAAAGGCCCCCAACACAAACATTGTGACTCGCCCTCGAGTCACTCAGTAGGTACGGATATCTTTGCGCGAAGCCTGTCCAGCTTGACCCTGATGACCACAACTTTGAATGTGCACTGAGCTGCTGCCTACTCTGCATCTTCAACTGTTTTCTCGGTTACTGCCCTTGCACTCTCAGCCTGAAGCTTTTGTTGCGTCGCTTGCAGAGTTGCAAGCTCGCCTTCAATGTTTCCTATGACTGCATAAGCTTCCTCCAGCTAGGGCTTTAGTCACGCCTTCAGCACTGTGTCCACCTGTTCCTTCAGCTGCTTGGCTTCCTGCAGCTTGAATAACCTCTATGTTAGTGCAACAGTTCGCGCTATGCCCTTAACTTCATCATAGTGTTGTTGGAGTTCGTGCGCTTCTGTCTCTAGCCTCTGGATGTTTGGGTCCTCCTGCAAGCTAGTCAGGACCTCAAATGATTGTTCAAACAATTGTGTGCAGTCTGCTACTGTACTCTCCACCGCCACAACTGCTTCTGTGACAACAGCCACCTGCTGTTCCTTTACCTTTGCCAATGTTGAAGGCTAGGCCCTCAACTAGAGCTCTGTATTCTGTAGGTTCAGCTCCAACTGAACCCGCGCCATCTCTATCTGAATTTCACACACCCCTGTGGCCAATTTTCAAATGCGGACCTATACTGGCTACTCCTCCGGAATGGCCAACTTTGGTACCATTCTACATGCCTCCTCCACGACCTATATGATCTTCTTGCTCTGTCTAATCACCACAACCTTAATAGCTATGAAAACATTTCTCTGTAGGGTCATCTGCTCATTGTTTATCTTCTATTCACTGTTCACCTAGAAGGCAAAGTGCTTGCAAACCCTCAGCTCTCCAATTACTCCATCTTGCAAGAGGTGGAGTGCTTTGCGCGAAAGCACTACTAGATTTAGGCCAACTCTTTTCAAGGCACTGACGTGGGCCTGCCAGCCTCATTTTCCATGGTCAGTGCTCCATCTGGCAACACTATCTCATTGGAAGCCTTCTTATGAAACATATCAGCAGCCTCTCATGTGCCGATAGACAAGTTAGTGGACGGCGTACGAGCTTGCGTCGTGCGGGTCTGCAACTCCTGCAACCTAGTCTGGATGGCCCCTAGGATGATTAGCTACTACTTTTCAAATTGCTGTAGGGCCTCCACGGTAACATATCTGACCATGTCACCGATGTCATATAAGTTGCCCTCCGTCAATGTGATAGGGTTGAGCAAGGTCTTGGTTGCCTTCGATTTCTTTTTGGACCCTCCCTTCTCCAGCTCTCTCGAGCACTTAATGCGGGCAGATTTCTACTGAGGGTCCGCACTGTGCTACTCTATGTCCTCGTCTTCAGTCTCAAATGAAGACGACCTTGTGCCTTTGTCAGAGCCCCACTCTATGCCACCTCTCTGTCTTCTTGCCTCTTTTCCTGCCTGTTCCGCTTGGGCCTTCTCGGTGCCCTCCTTTCTCCACTTTTCGACCAGTTGTGCCATCTTCAGCTTGGCCTCTTCCTTCTTCTTCTATGCAGCAAACTTGCTTCCACCCACCGCCAAGTCGTTGGTGGCACACCACTCCCCTGGCCATTTATCCAACACTACATCGATGGCATCATCTATGACAAGGTACGGTATATCTTACCACTTTTGCACAGGGTCCTTCCATGCCTTGATTGACATTCGATGGAAATCATCTTTAAATTTTCATATCTCTACAAGTTAGCATATACTATGGGAAACAATCACAGCTTTTGATTGATCACCATCCTGATATTCATTTCCATCAAGATCCAAAAGATATTGATGTCTTGAATGTGCTCCACGTCCTTGGTCGCCCACAACGAAGCATACTTCGCTGCTTCAAGAAGATTTTGCACAACCAAGGGGAATTGGCTCTCTTCTAGTAGCTCTCACGCTAGCAACACAATCGATAGCAAGAGCCACATGTAGTGGAAGGTCTTGATTTTCTATTGTGCTTCGCGGCAGTTTTCCAGGAGCTCTCTATGAAGGTAGTCTGACTAGTTAAACTGGACTCCTTCTATGCACTGCTGTGCAAGCATGATGACAGGTGTCGACACCTCATTGATGTGACACTTCCACATCACCTTCCCTGCAAGGATCTATATTTCCAACTTCACAGCGGGGTAGCAGATGCTGGAGATAGCGTACTCGCGTGACTTCTTCACCAGTTTGAACTTCTCTTTCGTTGATTCTGCGAGCGTCTGCTCACCACCTTTCCTGCCAAAGATCATAGCTAGATTCTCACCTGTATACATAACGCACGTTATTATATGAATCAACATATCAGTGATGGGTATTGGCTCCTCTAGCCACAAACACCCATCATGCACCAAGCACAACAGTTGCTTGATGACCAAAACTATCACGAGGGTGTGGTTATAGTGCGACACCCTAAGCAGGTTGAGTAATCCTACCTTCTCTACTCCTCTAAGCCATTTCTATGGCTCTAATGTAGTCATCCCCATATTCATGTCTATGATGCGACACATCAGTTATTTAATGGCTAGGTGTGGGAAATTCTCGTGGTCCACCAAGTCCCAATCTTTAAGCTTCAATATCAGCACCCATGCCAAATGTGGACCATCAAAAGTGATTTCATTTGGTAGAAGAGGAGTTTTCAGGGGAGTCTTACTTTCATCAATGTCCTTTAGGACCTTGGACTTAGGCTTGCATGGAGTGACATACTCCGACAACCGTGTAATAGGGTCAACACCCTAGGCTTCAACCTCCTCTATTTCCACTCCCACATCCTCATCATCCATGGGGATGTCTTCGATATTCTCCTCTTCTTCTTCTAGGTTTATAACCTTGCCTTTCTCCTGGGTAGTCGACTTTGGTGGGTTTCGTCTTGGTGACGCTTGCACTGGTATGGCAGGCTACTTTCCCTTCTTATCTTTTATGGTCTCCTTGGTTGGGGTTGGCTTTGGTCTTGACATTCTTGGGGATTTAGGGACCTCCACCAATACGTCAGCCACTTCCGGGTTGACATGACACTATTCACTAATGCTTAGGTCTCTGACAATTTTTCAAACACTGGACTTGCTACTAGATCTTGGAAGAATTCACAGTTCATGTGCACCTGAGAGCACAACAACTCAATTCTCAAAATGCCAAGTGTTTTCGCTCAACAACCACTTGTAATTTATAGGGAAATCTGAATTCAAATCCGACTGTTCCCCCAAAACCGGTTCGTTAATGCTAGATTGGTGACATATTTTCAAGGATCTAAGCCATAAATTTCATCTTAAATGTCGGTCGCCCACTCCATTTGGCCTCACTTCTTCCATCTTTTCATGAACAGTGACTTTAACGGTCACTTTCCAACTGACCTGTGAATTTCTCCCTAGGTAGCGCAACTCCCTTCATGCTGCTGCAGACCCAGTGACATGTCCTTGCTTCACACCATATTCCAATCATGCAACTCCCAAACCTGGGAAGTGTAGTTTATAGTCCCGCACCTCCTTTCAACTGTCTGGAGCACTAAGACTATGCTACTTTCATTTAGTCACATGGACAAACTGCTGGTGTATGGCTTCAAGAGACTACCATTCACCTTTCCTGGGAAGAGTTCTCGATTTAACTTGACCAATTGTATCGCTCCTCCATTGGTAATCTCCTTAATAACATAAGGCCCTAACTAGTGCATCCTGAATTTCCATAGCAATTATCAAACTTACTATCATATAACAAAACTAGGTCATTTACCTTAAATGTGCACAACTTGATGTGCTAATCATACCATGCCTTTTCACGCTGCTTTTGGACCTGCTAGTGAAATCCAGCCAAAAATATTTCTTCTTCGAGCTCATCCAGCTACACAACCCTATCCTCCAAGGCTCCACAATCCGTCATACCTATAAGTGCTGCTATGCATAGACTAGGCACGATGTATTCCATAGGCATTACTACTTCCACACTGTAGACAAGCCTAAAAGGGGTTTGTCCCATCAACTTCTTACATGTCGTTTGATAAGCCCATAGTACTGCAGATATGCGTAGGTCCCAATCACTTCATTGAGCATTGCAAACCTTGGTCAATGTGTTTTCAAGAACTTTGTTGAACTCCTCCACTATCCTGTTAGCCTGTGGGTGATAAGGTGTGCTCTTCTAGTAATATACTTGAAATTCCTCCGTCAGTGCAATGATCGTCTCTTTCAGGAAGTGCATACCACAATCACTCATCAAGATCTTCATACATCCAAATCATGTTAGTACATGCTCAAATAGGAACTTTGTGGCAGTTGCACCCATGCAATCCTTCAATGGTTGCACTTTTTCCCAACAGGTCAAATACTCCGTCGTAGTCATAATGTACCTTGCTCCTATCTTCCCTTGTGGCTAAATGGGTCCTACAAAATCTATCACCCACTTCTCGAAGAGTTGCAATGTCATTTGTGGATTCAAAGGAATTTCATCTCTCCACAATGGCCTTCCTGTTCTTTGACATACATCACACACCTTGCAATATGAGTTTGAATTCTGATGAAGGGTTGGCCACCACAACCTTATGTGGAGAATCTTCTGCGTGGTTTCTCTCCCTGCATAATGTCCTCTCATGATGCCTCCATGAGCATCTGCGAGGATGCTGCTTCTTTTGAACTCAGGTACATACAATTGCAATAGCTCATCAGTCCCCATCTTGTATAGATGCCCAACAATGATAGAGAAATCGATCATGCGCACCACTAATTCCTTCTTTTTTTGGACAATGTATCCTTCCGGTGCAGTTCCTGTTGTTAGGAAGTGGATTATATACTTAAAATGTCTATCTGTGACACACAGTGCAAATAGCTATGCATCAGGTAATCCTTCTTCCATGTTAGTAGGTTCCTCCCCTATTTCGATGAGCGACATATGGTTTGGTCCCACGTTCAATCGTCCATGCTTCACAACAAATTCAAAATTGTACTCTTGGTACAATAAGAACCATCTACAAATTCTACCCCCCCTTCCCGAACACAGGCTTATTGACCAGGTACTTTAGCGTGGAGTGATCCATATACATCTTAAAATGGCCACCTAGCAAGTAGTGCCTATACTTCTGGAGAGCATACACCATAGCTAGCCCCTTTTTCTCAATGGTGGAATAGTTCTTCTCTGCTTTGGATAACCTATGCTTACGAATGTGATAGGATGGTCCAAGCCTTCTCCACCAGCCTTTATCAGAACTACTCCCAGCACTATACATGACACGTCGACATGTACATGAAAATCTTTCTTCTGGTCCAGGAAGACTAGAATTGGCGCAGTAACCATATTTTCTTTCAATATATCCAAGCTCTTCTTACAGTCATCGTTCCAACAGAACGTGAAATCCTTCTTCAACTATTTCTCCATAGGCGTGATGATATGGGCATAACTTTTGATAAACTTTTTGTAATATCCCATATGTCCCAAAGTAGCGTGCAACTATTTTACACTCTTCGGTGCTTCCAAGTTCAGTATCACCGTGATATTCATGAGGTATACCATCAATCCTTGTCTTCAAACCACATGCCCCAATAGGTTCCCAAATGGAACACAAAACAAACACTTCTTGAGATTGAGCATGATCTGGTATCTTCAACTGGTATCCAGCATCAGGTACAGTCTTGCTACATGGCACTTAACCAGCCCAAATACAATCCAGTCATCAAAATATACCTCCAGGAACTTATGAATAACTTCCTTGAATTCCGCAACCACCATGCGCAAAAAGATTGCAGGCGCATTCTTCAATCCAAACGGAATTATAGTGTATTGAAAACAACCCCACTCAATTGTGAAGTTCGTCTTGCTCCTATCCTCTAGCGCGATTTTGATTTAGTGGTACCCAAAGAACCCATAAGTGAAGGAATATGCTTCCTGGCCACCTACATTTTCCAACACTTCATCTGTGAATGGAGTCGGGAAAGAATCATGCACACAAGCATCATTCAATTTTCTGAGATCCACACATATCCTTATATCATCCTTCTACTTCTTCTCTTTCTCTACCATTGGGCTTACCCAATCAGATTCTTCCATAGGCTCAATGGTGCCTGCCGTGAGCATATTTTCTAACTCTAAGCGGACCTTCTCCTTATATTTTGGATTGAGACGGTAAGGCCTTTGCTTAACTGGCTTCGTGTCAGGCATTAACATGATCTTCATCATTTCTAGGTCCCAAATTATTCCTTTCAGATCTGTGAACTTGGTAGGGAATAAGTCCTGGTATTCACGGAGTAGTTCAGTGACCTTATCCACCATCGCACCATCCCAATAGTCTCCAATCTTCATGAATTTGGTTCTGTCTCCGTACTAATGTTTACTTGTTTCATTTTCAACAACACAATTATATTAGGGTTCTCAATCTGCGATCCTTGTACCTTGCGGTGACCTTCTATTTCCGGAATGTTAATCTTCCATGGATCCTTATCCTCTTCTTCAGCAGTTACATTATAACATTCTAGCATGTGACTCAGCTGAGTAGCCCATTCAGGTCGAGTTAGGTCTAAAGGATCCCGTGGTATCCTAAATATTGTTGCTTTCACTTCTTTTAGTGCTTCATCAATATTGTCAAACCCTTCCTCAAAGTTGAATGTCATCATGAATCCTTCGCGCAGGATATCCCATTTTCCTGTCCCATGGCATAGCTCTATTTATATACCAATTCATTGGGATAACATTCAAGGTATGACAGAATAGGTGCACCCACTCAGGTTGGGGCTTTTCTCCATAAGCTTGGGTCCATTTGGCCAGATGCACATGCGGATCGCTCTACCCATCATACTTGTCTGTCAACCAAATCTTAGGCTTCCTAAATCATGTTCTCATTATCCTCCTACATTCGCGCCAATCATCAAAGCTTCCCTTGTGCATACCCCACCATCTTGCGGGTGTAGTGCGCTGTTATAGACATATTTTGGCACTGCAATCCCAATCTTATATGTCAATAAACCAAGGGCTATTTAACCCCTAAAAGTGTTGTTTCATACCCTAAAGGATCATAGTCAACTAATTACATCATTCCCCAGAAGTTCCACCTGAAAAACCACTCAGAACTGGCCAGAACAAGACCATACTGATTGCCCCATTGTTAAGGTTCGATGCATACTAATTTCTACAGTAGCTAGGTGCGATGCATACAGAAGAGGCCTTCTATAGGGTGCGATGAGCGAGAATGGACAAATGTCTGAGACAGTTTTCTAAGTGGATGCTCATGGAATCTTCTAGAAACTTCTCCTATGACACTTGCCTCTCTGAATCCGCCCAGGGATGAGTAAGAGATCAATGAAATCTCCAAGTGGAACCAAGAACTACAATTGGAATGAAACTAATCAAAAAACCAGAGATGACTCACACCTTTGCAGACATCTATAAATGGATCCCTCATCTGAGAGATCTAGAGGCTGGAATTTTGTAATTTGTAAAGAAGTGCTGATAGTTTGTCTTTGAGAAAGAGAATCGTATTGTTGGGTGATATTTCTTTTCATGAGGTGAAGAGGTATTTGATGCTAGGAGGATGATGCTGGATTAGACAACTGGGTTGTAATTCTCCCTTCTATTTTAATAAAGTGATTTAAGTTTTCCTACATACAATCATGTATTTGTGAATATTGCTATTTGTGAATGCAATTGTATGTTCAATGTATTTCTGATTCTGTATTGTTTATGATATTATAGATCGAGATGCTTTGATGGTGTTTTGTTACTTTGTCTTTATAGGCATTCTCTAAGCGGAAAAAGTAGGAGAGGAGTTGCAAGTTCTATCGAGGGGGAGGGAAATCAAGAAAGGAGTCAAGCGGAAGATCCAAGTTGGTCCCTTTGCTTCTCTCTTATCTATAATACATAAAGGAAATCACAAATTTCTTTGATTGTTTGTTTCTAAGATAGCTACCAATATTAGTGGGACTAGCAGATCGAAAAGACACTAGTTTTCCTGAAAACACACGCAGTGCCTAGTCCAAGGCCTTGAAGCGCTGCTTTTCTAGTACCTCCCTTCCAAATGCATCCAAACCGATATCTACCTCATTCAGACCATCATAAGTAGGTAGATTTCTTATCTCTGACAACACACAGTGTAGCGACCGGGTCATCATGTTGCAATTCAGCGTAGTTACTTCATGTAACCAATTTTTCTAATGTTCTATTTCTTCATCGAAGTTCAAAGTGTCGGAACTCTCGCGATCCCATGTAATCCATCCAACTGTGGTGGGATTCACCCAATCCTTGTCTCGCACTGTTATCTTATAGATACATTCAAGGTCTTCATCACTCTCATAATTGCGAAGAGGTTCAGTATAGCATGATCCTTCAGTAGGATCAAGGGGTACTATTACGCGCAGCGATTTCTTCTCAAAGATCATCTTTCATTCTTCAGATTGATTACCCCGTTCATGTCAGTATCCCAGTCCATTCCAAAGAGCATGGGATAGGGATTGTTGTCATCCACTATCTCTATTACTTCAAAGTCATCTGGCTTGCTCGCTCCCTCAATATCCATGGTCACCCCTACAGCCGCCCCATGGGGATGATCTTCTGCTGATTCACCATCCTTAGCTGAATTGGAGACCATTGCAGTGCAGGTCTCCCCATTCCTCCCAAGACTATTTTGGTAGGACATTCTCATATGACCCTAGGTCCAAAATGAACTGATCCATTTCATACTCTTTTATCTGTGTTGTCAGTCTCATCTCCCGTCCCATCCTTGTTTTATGCTTGCCAATATTTTGTACTACACATGGCTCACCTGGCGCGGTTCCAACACATCTATTTATGAGTTCTTGTAACCCTTTTCACAACCTTATTATCGCACAGTAACTTCATACAAGTTTCCAGGAAAGTTGTGAGCATAGAGGGGTCCATCTCCTACTTAGGCTTATCCTTGCTTGCTGAGGTGGAGGCCTCAGTGAAGCTCTTCTTAGCTTCCATGAAGGTTTCACAAACGTGCTCCAAATCAAACTCAGCCTCCTTTGCTGGGGCTTTTGAACCCATGTAATATCTTCTAGTTGTCTCCCCTTGTCATCTCCTATCACGATTCCACTTCTGTGCACTATATTTACATTTGGATCTTCCTCACATAACTCATACCTCATCATCTGCAGGTTCTGAGTGGACAGAGGTGGAAGTGCCCCTTTGTCATGTATCCTAGCTATCAGCATAGGACAGTTGTTATAGACATTTTTGTGCCTCGCAGCATGGAGCATGAAATGTCAATAATTACAGGGATCCAAAGTCCCTAAACATGTTGTTCTTACCCCTAGAGGAACAAGGTCAGCAAACCACAGCACTTCCTATTAGTTCTCCACCTGAAAACACTCAAAAACAGGCTATTTCTGGATCATGTCAGCTGCTCCACTGAGCATCTGTGCTGAATGTCAACTGTTCCTCCTTGTACCTGCGCTGAAAGTCAAAACTAATGAAGGATACCTGCGCTGGGCGAGATTGGCCAAGTGGCACAGTCATTCTGCAAGGTGTCAACTGCCCAGGAAGCTTCCAAACTGACACTTTGTTCAGGGGATTCGCCCTATGATGAGTAAGAAGGTCTTGATCTCCAAGTGGAAGCAAGATTCTCCAAGTGGACTCAACAACTGAAGATTAACTAAAGTGGGAGAGGACACTAGTCAGCTTTATGCCAGCCTCAAGCTGACTCATCCTTTCTCCAAATCTCCTATATATAGAGCTCTTCTATGAGGTCTAAGGAGGCTGGAATTTTGTGCAAAGTAAGGAAGTGCTGTTGGTTTACAGTTAGAGCTGTTGGGTGATTGCTTTTATAGAGGGGAAGAGGAGATTTCTTGCTGCTGGGGAGGTGCTACTGGATTGGAGCCATTTATGGTTGTAACCTTCTTAGAACCTTTTTCTTCTATCAATAAAGCTTTGATGTTCTCCTATATACTTGTATTGCAATGATGTATTGTTTTCATCTGTATATTTGATTCATCCTAATCCATGCATCAGTTATGAGTACATGTTTCTTGTAGTTTCCCTCTCTTGTTTTTGCAGGATCTTTGTGTAGCTGGGCCGGAAAAGGGAGCAAGGAGCTGGGAACAAGAGGCAAAGATAGAAGACAGGATCGACAAAAGCGAAAGACATCGGTTGGTCAATCTTTTCTTCCTTCTCTGTACTTTCATAAAGGAAAAATATCAAAGCTTTACTTTCAGTTGTTGCTAAGGAACTATCACCCTTAGAGTAGGGATAGGGTCATTCCGAGTCGGATACTTTTCCCCACAACAAACTGGCGACTCCGCTGGGGATCGTATCCATTTGATTGTATTTGTAGTATCTTTGCTATTCATTTCTTGAAGAAAAGAGTACCAAATCGAAAAGCTTTTGACTATATCAAAAGCGAAGTAGAGGGGCTGCTACTCTTGCTCATTTTCTGAGCAGATTCATGATTTGAAGATCTGATCTACAAAAGAATCTTGTGCTCTTTGTGATAGCTTTTCATCCTCTTGATCATCCCTTAGCTTGTACTTGACCTATAGCTTTTTATTTCAGCAAAAACAGTGAATTTTTGAGCTTTTTATGACCCGGAAATCCTTGTAAACGCAACTCTCGTGTCTCAGTGCAGGCTGTCCAAAGGCAGTCTGCATTTCAGCGTAGGTACTCCCTTCGGGAACTGCGCTGAGAGTCAATTTGACAGACCAGAGCCTGCGCTGAACCAGTTAGGCTATGTCTTCCTGAGGTTTCCCACTGAGTCTTAGCCCTATTTTCACTGTTATTTTGCTGCTGATTGCTTGTCATTTGTACTTGCTGTAAACCAACTTTCCTTGACATTATTCTGCCTCAGTTGTGTGATGAAACTGTGATTGTTCTTTCAGTATTTCTTGTTTCGGTTACAGTTTCCCATTGTGAAAAGCGAGCCAGTATAGCTGTGGCCTCTTAGATCCTGAACTGTAAAAGTGTCTTTGTGATCTCAAGAGCTAGTTTTGTTACTGTTCATGGCTGTTTGAGTTTGTTTGTTTTTCATTTTGTGGTTTGAATCTATACATTTCCAGTGTCTAAACAAGTCGATCTTAAGGTGTCTTTTGATTTTGGACAAGCTTGTTTACTTTCGCTTGAAATTAGATTCAAAGTTATACAACAGTTTCGTTTTTGTCTTACATCAACATTAAGGATAAAGAAAAGAAATATCTGCATTGTGCATGTGCATTATTGACAGTTTGCATGTTGATTTAGGAAAAAGTGCATTTAGTGTGTGTTCTATGATCTGTGTGAAAAGTTGATGTCTTTCTTTTCCCTCAGTAGATTAAGGTTTTCAAAGTTGAAAGATTGAAAAGTTTTGCTTCTCATCTTAGATTGCATTTAGGAAGTTGTATATATACATCTCGTGGTGATCCTTAAAGGAAAACTTCTAAGCAAGATCAACATTAAAATAAATCCAATTTACATAACAACGCTTTGTAACATAACGCAAACATCTAGAGGTCTAGGTAGAGACGTGTTTCGGCGTCGTTAAACATAGTGACTGTCGATCTCTACGAAGGTGGGTGATTCCTCCTGAGAGTCGGTGGCACTAATACGGACTTGTGCTCCCACGTACCGTCGCGTATATATTGGGAGACCCCTATAGGCAATTATCCTTTATCCATAGGAAGCCGTGTCGACCGCCCTACTGATCGCGATGCAGTGAACACAGCATTCACGAAGATCGACCACCCATACTGTAAAACG
This sequence comes from Pinus tabuliformis, assembly GCA_031772625.1. Lineage (NCBI taxonomy): Eukaryota > Viridiplantae > Streptophyta > Pinopsida > Pinales > Pinaceae > Pinus > Pinus tabuliformis. Next base: position 1,561,361,588 of record CM062804.1, read on the forward strand.
TATTCTGTGGTTTCGCGAAAGGTTTGGCACACCCTCTGCCTAGATCTCCAGAGCAGTTTCTTTTGGCCTTTTTCAAACTCTATAACTGAAAAAGTCCAACCGAGCATTTGTCACTTCGGGCTCGTTAAAACATCGAAGGCGACTAGAGTCATCTTTAGCTTTTTCTCGACTCTTAAAACATGAAAAAGCAAGTTTGTGTCTGAAAGCGTCGTTAATAAAATTTATTTTAAGCGGAACAAAATCACCTGTTATTCCCACGTTGATCTTTCAGTTGAAAAGTATGGAGCCCACCAACCAAGGAGGCAACCTTGGCGGAAGTCCAAATCCCTTCTCCTCTTGGGGAGATGTTGGTGCGCCTCATATGGCAACATTGTCACTTCCAGGATTGACAATCGGCCTCCCTGTATGGCTCTTTTCAACTAATGTAGTCCAGATCGCCACTAATCCTGAGCAGTCGAATCAACAGTCAGAACAGTCTAGAACTACCCACCAGCCTTCCACTTCTTACAATACTTCCTCTGATCCTTCATCTTCACAAGGTAGAGTTGGCAAAAGTCAGCCTCCCAAGGAGAAGAAGGAAAAGAAGAAGAAAGAAAAGAAGAAGAAGGAGCCTAAGGCGACTGGGGGCAAGCAAAAGACATCTGACGAAAACCCACCCACTGCACAGACCGGGCCTAAATCGCCATGTGTCATATGTAGAGGAGACCATTTCCACAGAGATTGTCCCTGTATTCCCCGGATACTAAGGGACTGGTCCCCTCGTCTGCACAATTCGGGGGCATCAACCTCTGACAATCAGGTTGATGGCTTTCCGTCAACCAGCGAAAGTGAAGGATCAAGACAAAAAGGGGGAGTAATATTCCCCTGTAAGTTGTGTGAAGTCAGTCATGCCATCCACCGTTGTCCCTTCTTAGATGAAGCGAAGAGAGTTTTGGAAGATCGTCCGGTTTCACCGGTAAAACTTCCTCCTGGATACAAAAAACTCGTGCCAAGTCCTTCGTTGGTTGAAAATATAGCTGGCCCGCTCAAGTGGTCGGCTGAAGCGTCAGTCACTGAAAATGAACCTACTGAATCCAGACCGGACGAAAGTCCAAAGGTCGATACGGCAGTTGACCCGGTTCTACCTTCAGAAGTTTCATCTTCAAATGACACCGTCGCCGAAGAGTCATCTTCATGCGACACCCTCACTGAAGAGAATAAGGATGACACCATCCAGGTTCTTTTCATCAACACCGACTCTGATGAGCGTCAGGGCAATGCGCCCATTCCTTTATCGCAGGAAGGAACATCATCAGGGTCATATCCGGCCGTATATTCGGTCCCACCACCAAGCAACCTGGTTGTATCCTTTGATTGGAATCAACTAGGCAGACCCCAGTTACCAGCCAGTGTACCATTCAGAATCATTGTCCAGATCTATAGAATGATCATGGCTAGTACTATAATTGATGAAGGGGCGTCTGTGAGTATCCTTTCCTCTGTTGCTTGGAAAGCACTGGGTTCCCCGGCGCTTTTACCTGAGTTAAGAAATCTCTCAGGTTTTGATAAAGGAACCAGTCGACCATTAGGTATCCTCCCCAATGTGCCTGTTACATTGAAAGGGAAGACCGTTAATTTGAACGTGATGGTCATCCAAGGACCCTTGGATTATAACCTACTCCTTGGACGTGACTATATTTATTGCATGGGAGCGATAGTCTCCTCACTCTTTAGAGTAATGTGTTTTCCACACGAAGGAAGGATGGTCAAGCTCGTAGACCAACTTTCATTTCCGGGATCTCGCATCGCAAATAGTCAAATACCATTCCTAAATGGTCTGTTCACACAAGATTCGCCTCCGCCCCCAGTCCTCCTTCCTGATGAGTGTGAGTGATTTGGAAAGAAAGACTGGAACCCAGGGGGCATGCACCCTGGTCTGCTTCGGGCAGAAGAAACCCTGGGTATAAGGTAGAATTTCCGCAGAAGAATATGACTAGTCCGTACCCCGTTCGTGGATGGAAGAGGGGTTGTTCTGGAATAGTATTCTTTTGTCAAAGTTATGTGTTTGGCAAAAGAGTCATTCACCTTTGTCTAAAGAGGTGGGCACTGCCCAAGTAGGAATTCCCTTATTGCGACAAGCAGTAACCATCTTTGGGGAAAAGCAAGCCTCACCCATTAAAACAAATGTTTTGAAGGATAAGTAGGGGCAGCCTCCAAAGAAAGAGATTCTATTGTTGTGACAAAGGGTAACCATCTTTGAGTAACCCAATGATAGACATCGCCGAAGAAAGAGATTGATTTGCGGCAGCAAATAGAACCCTCTTCGGATAATAAGAAAGAGGCAAGCCTCCCTCAATAATACCAATGTTTTGTCTTTAAGTAGTGTTCTTCTCTTGTCACAAATAGCTGTTCGTTAAAAGGTGGGCCGACGGGAAGACTGAGTACCACGTAAGACCCCTTAGAATAATGAGAAGACTAGTATCGTTAACATTAGATTAGCAAGATGACAAGTAGCTGTGAACACCCAAAGAAAAGCAGAGGTGGGGGAGAGGAGGGGCAGCCTCGAAATCCTACCCTATACCTGGGGGCATGCAAACCTTCTGGAGTGCAAGCTAGGGGCGGTTATTTATCTGGTTTTAAGATTAACCGTTTTCCGAACTTACACAAAGGAAGGATGAGTTGGAGCATAGCTGTGGTAAGGCGCAAGCTCTATAAAAAATGGATCCTTAGAGGAGGCATTCTTATTTTATGACTGGTATTTCGAGCAGTTTTAGCACATAGTTCATGCTCGTTAAAAAATAAACGCAAGATTCGAGCAGTTTTAGCGCATAGTTCATGCTCGTTAAAAAATAAACATAAGTTTATGAGCAGGCTTTCCTTTAGAGTTCAAGCTCATTCAGAAAAAATGAACCGGTAAATACCCTTTTGAGATCGTAAATTCATCAGCCATAACAGCCTTGGTCGTGTTTGTGCACCGTCACCTCCACCGTCATTTGGCCGATCATTCACTTCCATTTTTGTGTTTACCCATTTTGAGGAACATCTGCGAAGAGTGATTTCACCTAGCCATCCTTGTGACACTGCCGTGATTGGAAATTCCAACTTGTACCTGGAATCAGTTGCTATCCCTGTTCATCACTCATTCCTCAAAAGACGAGTCCTCTTTGAGCTCTTTTCAGACTCGTAAAATATGAAAAGTTTGCCGAGTTTTGGCCTTCCAGCTCGTTAAAAGGACCGGAAGAGCTATCCCTCATTTAGACTTTAATCTTTTTGGACCTGAGGGATTATTACACAAAAAGATCGAGCGCTTGTCTTGTTCGGCTCGTTAAAAGTACCGAACACCCATCCCTTCTGTATTGTTTTATACTTTTTCGGACTTAAGGGATTAGATGACGAAAAAGGAATTATGAAGTTAACTTTCTGTACCTTTTCAGACTCTCTAAAAATGAAAAGGACCGAGTTTTCCTTGTCGTTAGACTCGTTAAAATGATTAAATAGCGACAAACTTGTCTTTAGACGAGAACGAGTTTCCCTATCGCTAAGCTCGTTAAATCATAGCGATGGGCTTGCCCGAAGGGCAGGTTATAGAACAAGCATATGTTATCCTCCTCAAGCTTGACAAAAATAAAGAGGTACTGGTCAGAAATGACTGGGGAAAAATTGGGAGAACATCAAAGCTTAATGCTAGCAAGTCGCTCTTGAACATGACACTTTTCTTCCGTACCACATCGGGTTGGGTTGTTTCATTCACCGGTCTCATCACCATGGTCCTCGCCAAACCATCCACATTTTGGGGTAATGCTACCGATCCATCGCATCAGTGTCGTTATATGTTCAAGAGAGGTCATTCTGAAAGTGTCAACCGTGTCCCATCCACTGCCATACATTATCCTTCATCCATTCATGGTCACCACCCTGAATCATATGTCACAGTTTGTTTTCACCTCCACTAAAATCATTAGCTCCGTTCCGTGTCATTGATGTGGGATTCATTAAGGCCCTCCTTTGACGGATCGCTTCTTGTCGACTTCAGCTCATTATCCAAGAAGTTGATCTAGGAACAACCCCATCAGTACTTTGAAGCTTGCATGCCTCAATGGCAAGTTTCTCACTTCCGGCGACAGGTATACATCAATGACCTTCGACCAGAAGATTTTGCGTGGCGTTCGACGCCAAGTCCTTTATTCACGCCACGTGAATTGTACTGCAGTACCTTGAGGGTCATTATCATTATCGGTGATTCCTCTCGCGCTTGTTAACGGTTTTCATCATTGACCAGTAATCAAGCGATGTCTTTCCATGTTCGACTTCAGCGAAATTCTCACATGGATCGACTTGTACTTAGAGTGAAGATCGAACGAGTTTGAAGACCCCGGATCTAGTTTCATCCATCCGGGCTGCGATACATATTCAGGAAATATAAAAGCATTTGTCATGTACATCATTGCAGCAGATGATCATCCTACTCAAAGGATGATAATTTCAGCAGAGAATTATCAGTCTACCATCAGACGATCGTCTGTTCTATGTACCAAAATGTATTTATAACGCTGAGCATGGGAATGCCTGCCTCAGCTAGATCATGAAAACAGAATGAAAAATAATGTATTGTATTGTATTGTATTACAAGGCACCTCTCAGCACTTGAATGAACTTCGGACCCTCTGGATAAAGCATTTCACCCAATAAACGGCCTCATACTTTAGGGGGCAACTTTTATAGACATTTTTGTGCCTCGCAGCATGGAGCATGAAATTTCGATAATTACAGGGATCCAAAGTCCCTAAACATGTTGTTCTTACCCCTAGAGGAACAAGGTCAGCAAACCACAGCACTTCCTATCAGTTCTCCACCTGAAAACACTCAAAAACAGGCTATTTATGGATCATGTCAGCTGCTCCACTGAGCATCTGTGCTGAATGTCAACTGTTCCTCCTTGTACCTGCGCTGAAAGTCAAAACTAATGAAGGCTACCTGCGCTGGGCGAGATTGGCCAAGTGGCACAGTCATTCTGCAAGGTGTCAACTGTCCAGGAAGCTTCCAAACTGACACTTGGTTCAGGGGATTCGCCCTATGATGAGTAAGAAGGTCTTGATCTCCAAGTGGAAGCAAGATTCTCCAAGTGGACTCAACAACTGAAGATTAACTAAAGTGGGAGAGGACACTAGTCAGCTTTATGCCAGCCTCAAGCTGACTCATCCTTTCTCCAAATCTCCTATATATAGAGCTCTTCTATGAGGTCTAAGGAGGCTGGAATTTTGTGCAAAGTAAGGAAGTGCTGTTGGTTTACAGTTAGAGCTGTTGGGTGATTGCTTTTATAGAGGGGAAGAGGAGATTTCTTACTGCTGGGGAGGTGCTGCTGGATTGGAGCCATTTATGGTTGTAACCTTCTCAGAACCTTTTTCTTCTATCAATAAAGCTTTGATGTTCTCCTATATACTTGTATTGCAATGATGTATTGTTTTCATCTGTACATTTGATTCATCCTAATCCATGCATCAGTTATTTGTACATGTTTCTTGTAGTTTCCCTCTCTTGTTTTTGCAGGATCTTTGTGTAGCTGGGCCGGCAAAGGGAGCAAGGAGCTGGGAACAAGAGGCAAAGATAGAAGACAGGATCGACAAAAGCGAAAGACATTAGTTGGTCAATCTTTTCTTCCTTCTCTGTACTTTCATAAAGGAAAAATATCAAAGCTTTACTTTCAGTTGTTGCTAAGGAACTATCACCCTTAGAGTAGGGATAGGGTCATTCCGAGTCAGATACTTTTCCCCACAACAACAGTCTTCTATTTCATGATCAAACAGTGTGCAATACTTGCACGAGGGACACGTTGGATTAGTGCAATCACAGGCATAGTTTTATGGTCCCCTGTAATTGTAGAAAATCAATTGTCCTCGGCCTCTACTAGGTCCTCCTCTGCCTCGACCTCTTTTGTGCCCCTAAAATCCTGTCCACTCCATCCCTATGCTTTGGTCAAGGGGCCATGTTTTGGCCTGAACGCTATAGGTGGGAGTTCTATCCATCATCAGTTCATAGCTCTTGCAAGTATTCTCACCATGCCCTATCGAACTAAAAAAGTTGCAGAACAGTTGTTGCAATGTCTGTACAAACTTCTGTAGCAAGTGACATTTATCTGTGGCATGTTTTCCAGCTACCTGGCAGATAGCGCACCATAATGCAGGCCCCACACTAGGTCTTGCTTGAGCTTCTGGTCTTAAAGGCATCGGTACTCCTCCTGCAATATAGTTTTCAAAGACCGGGCAATGGTCTTTGTCATGACTTTGACTCTTGCATTTCAAGCACCACACCTCCTCATGTAACTCTGCTCAAACTGCCCTATCCTGCTTCAGACTTTGCATCTCAAGGCACAGATTCTTCAAATATGCATGGATCTGATGAACTCCTAGATTAGGATCTTGCATCGAAGTTTCATGTAGTCTCATGGCAATCTCCAAGGTCTCTGTCTGAGTTGTTATCTTCTGTTGCGATAGCGCATTCCTTAAATGTGTTAGTAGCGAAGCCACAAACCACTCGCGATGCTGTCCATTTTTCAAATTCATGTTGGCTTCATGGATTGTACATTTCAGCCTCTGATCTAGTTCCCAAGGCATCTCTCTTGGTTGCATCATGATCCCTTTGAATCCCATAATTGACTGCGCATCAAATTTAGGCCTACTAAATTGCCTATTTAGTGCCTCCTGGATGTCTGCTACCCCAACATTCAGGTTATCGTTAGAGTACTTAATATACCAGGTTAGGGCACGATCTTGCAGAGCACTAACTAGTGTCACCTTCTTTATATGATCATCTCTAACACCTTGAGCTTCCCATACAACCCTCACAATAAACCAGAATTGGTTCTGGCCCTCATTTCCCAAGCCTTTGAACAAAGGAAACTTGACTGTATTTTCCATACTGAACCGTGGTGGAGGTGGAGGTGGTACGGGTGAAGTTGGAGGTGAGGGTGGTGAAGTTGAAGGTCGAGTGGGTGGAGGTGGTATTCGAAGGAATCCTTGCCTTATTAACTAAATAGCACTTTGTAGAGAAACCTTCGCTATCCCTTCTCCATCACCTCGTGGAGATCAAATCAAGGGACTATACTTCGGACCCTTTTTTCCTTTGTTTTTGTAAGTTTTTCCATTTTGTGTAGTCCCAAGTATCAAGGCAATTGCATAACCCGTTTCTCGCACAATAAAATTTTAATCCAGGTATTCAAAGATTTTACGTACTTACCTCACGGTCCTTTGAAAAAGAATTGCTCTGCCTCACTGTAGCTGATTGAGGTGTCAACTACGAATTCAGTCATAAATCCTCCTATGACGTGATCGAGCCAATGATTGAGAGCATGGGCAATCTTATCCTTCGATGCTTCCAACCTTCACACTAGCTTTGAGGTCCACACAATAGGACCATCAATTTTTCACCTTCCTTGGCTATTTGCTAGCTTTGCGATCTACTCATATAACTCGATAGGGAAAGGGAAGAAAGAGATCTTGTGGATCTATGCATATAGATATCTATCCAACCACTGTTATTTTGTTAATCACTGGTTTTTGTTCTCTTATGCTGTGAATTCATGTATCTTTCTATCCAACCAGTCTCTAATCTTCTTCTTAGTTGGATTCCAGTGATACGACATCACACATCTCTTATGCAAATTCTGGTCCTGGCAACGAAACCATTTTTTGGCTTGAGGGGGCCTAACCCAAGTTCAACATTAATTAGCCAAACAAATCCCTACACTATTGGCCCTTTTGGCATCTGCTCGCAGAGCGCAGACCAAGGTCTTACCTGAAGCAGTATGGGGGAATGCTGGAACCATGTTTCGGCACCTTAAGATGGTTGTGATGTCGTTTGATTTCTTCTATTCCTACCTTCGCGCAAGTGTTCTTGCTTTAGGGCTTGTAAGACAAACCTTCTATTCTAGCCTTCAATATCTTCGTGAAAGTATACAATCGACCTTCACGTAGCCCTATCTTATGGCTTAGGTACTTTCGCATTGCTATGGCACCGTGTCGTGCAGATTCCTCAATTATCCTAAGTGATTTTCTTATATTGTCAAATACTTGAAGCTATTACCGTGTAAATAGATATTCGTATTTACGCTCAATTATTCAATGTAATTACTTTCATTCATGCTTCATATAAGCATAATAAAGGAAATTCATACACAAAATATCCAAACCCATCAACAGAGAAAATACACATAAATTGCAGAATAACTCCTTTTATTAATATCTTCCAAGTGTTATAGACTCTGTTCACCCTGCGCACACAGTTGCAAGGGTCTACGCACTCAACTACGAACTTCCACCCTAGGCCTTTGGGAACTCAGCTGCAGAGCCTCTATCTACATTACAACCCAAGACTTATACTTCTTGCTTCAAAGGTATGACCTTATTCCATGTTCGATGCCTCTAACTACTTAGAGCTTAGCTTTTTTTATACAATCCCATGGTTGGCGGACCATGGGTAGGTCTCTTACAGTCGACCTTACTTTACAAAAATAAGGGTAGACTACCATTTTTGAAACATAAAACTTTCACACTCTGTGACCACAAAATGTTGAGTCTTTAAAATTATATTACAAAAATTGGCTTAACATGGGATTTTAGCCCCAAAACTGCCCTTGGGGGATCTCGCTCCCAATAGTGGCCTAGCAAAATACTTCTCTGCGATCTGGTGTGACTAGTGATCTGTAGCCCTTGGGAGAAAATTTTGAACATAATATTGACTTGGAATTAAAATTATGTGTTTTTTGAAGCTCTCAACATTGTAGTTATGTGTGCGGCCTCTATATATATCAAATGATCAGTGAAGAGTAGAGGAAATGATTCAAAATTTTATCCCAACATTCACACAATCTTCACTTCAAAAATGCATTGAATGATATATGGCTAAAATAAGATCAAGGTTCATGTATGTGATTGACTAAAGAATTAACATGACCAATACTTGGTTTTGGAGCACAAATTTCAACGTATATCATTACTTGTGACACATTTGCGCCAGTTATTATCAAAATTTTATGCAGCCATTAGACATAGATAATAATTATTGTTGAAGATTGATGATAAAATATTGAATACTGTATAGCCATGGTTTGCCTTCATTTACAAGTGAGCTATAATAGAATTGCTATGAAACATGTTTTGAGACAATAAAGTACCCTGAACAGTGACCTTTTCTTGAATATCACGTTTGTTGTGGAAATAATCGTGGTACAAAGACTTATGACAATTTACTTAATGCATGACATATTCTTGTGACATGATTGACCGGAAGTAATCATGATGAAACCTTGATGGAAGACAGTGATAGCCCCTTGGAATGACTAAGACATATGGAAGTATGAGACAATAAACCTAAGTTACAACATTCCTGGTATAATAGTAATGTCGATAATACTAAATGGAAGAACCCTGTGACAATAATTTTATGTAAGTGACTTTGGCATATGAGTTTGATTTAAAGACATGATGGAGTAAACTATATTGTAATGAGAACAAACAATAAAACTATGAGACAATGACCTTAGTTATATTATGATTTGACAAAAAATAAGGACAATGATGGTATTTTTTATAGTTGACTTCACAAGAGAATTGGAGAGGGTTCTATTATGGAGAAAAAATGTTTTGATATGAATGTGTTTTGAATGACAAATAATAAGCTAGGGTATTGTTTTATAGTGATATTATATGACTTGACATGTATACCTAAAGCCATATTGCTAGGGTTCATAGAAATTCTATAGTGTTGTGATGTGTATTACCATTGATGCTAGGGTTTCATTGATCATATAACATTGATATTACCAACAACATTTTAATATTTTTTTGGGATTGACAATAGTATGGTATCAATGATGGTACATATCGTTACATAGATTCTTGAGCAATGGTTTAGTATATGATATCAATATGTGATAATGAAACAATAGTGATTGTATGTATGACAATTATGATAGTGTGTGTAGGCATAGTTTAGAGTGTGGCTACAATTGGAGCAGTAGTAGTAGTGGTAGCAGTGAGAGTGATCGTAGCAAAAGAGTATAATATTGGCATTAACAACTAGGGTTTGTTGTGTAGAGTGAGAAAAGACATATTTGATCGATGTAGTTTTGTATTTATTTCATATTGTAGCTTTCTTATATTGATATTTGAGTGTAGGAAGATCGAATCTAAAAATTGTGACATGTGGTTTGATCAAGGTGGTAGGGTGGTGCAAGGTAGGAGCATCGATTCTCCTTTAGGTTAGAGCATGAGAACATTTCAGGGAAGAAGGGTGGTGATAGGGCAAGTTGTAGCTTGCACAGGGTGTTGGGGCATCCATCCAGTAGCATATAGTAAACAAGGTGTTAGAGTATCCCTCAAATTGGAGCCTTAAAACTAGGGTATTGGAGTATCCTTCCATTTGCATATAGTAAATAGGTCATACGAGTGTCCTATAGGTTGGAGCATTTAAATCAGAAGGTTGGAACCTCCTTTAGTTGGAGATAAAATTTTGATGTCGATCTTTTAAAGACAAATATTAAGAAGTGTTCAGTGGTTTTTTTCTTGGAGCGGTTTCTTGCTAAAAGTCTTTGTGTCTAATTCCTTTATGATTGTGCATTGTTGAATGTTGTTGATGAATGTTTATATTTATTTGATGCTAATAAAAAATAATGATCGAGTTAAAAATATACTAATTGATAAGAAATCTTGATTCACCCCCCTCTCATTATTACCAAGATTTGGTATCAGAGTAGGTTCCTTCAATACTAGTTCAACAGTTGGAAGGTAGATCACAGGGTATACAGATGGGAAAATAGAAAAGGAAAGTCACCAAGCATTCAAAGGAATCAAAGGAAGTTCCAATTATTAGAATAAGTTTAGATCCTATTACCGCTAATCAAGTGAAATTAGTTAGTCCAATTTCAATGTTAAGTTAATTAGGTTTTGTATTTTAGAAAGGTAGAATGGAATTGCATTTTTAGGATCACAGATATGATGTATGGTACTTAGTTGTCTCTAGAGACATATCTACTGAAGAATCTAGAAGGAACAATACAAAATCCATGAATCTAATCCTTAACACTTTGCTAGACATTATAAAATCAAAAGTTGGGCAATGCTCAGCAATCAAACATCTTTGTGAGAAAATTCAAGATCTCTATGAAGGAAAAAAAATATAGAAGCCAAATTAAAGATGTTTATAATCATGAAGATTCTCATTTCAAAGAATCTTACAATAATGATGAAAAATAAGTATAAGAGGACATTGAAAAGGAATTAATTAATTCCTTCAAATAATAGAGGAACACAGAGAAGGGAAATCGTACACTCAAAGAATAAGTTTCTCTTTTGTAACTCCATGTGCAGGAAGTAGAAAAGAAAGAGAAAGAAATGGGAAAAAAACTAAAAGAAACTGGTCAAAGGTATGTAGAAATTAATGTGTAGATTAAAAACTTCTCATGAAATTTACTAAATCACAAGACTTGAAGCTACTCTAGTGATATGCAGAAGTACATTTATGATCAAGAAGACAAATCATTAACATGTATCAATAATTCACACACATACAAAGAGATTTATCCAGGAGAAAGAAACTGCTCAAAACCTCTTACTACATGTATTGAATTAAGCTTGAGCTCAACCTACACCTGTATCTTCTCAAGCTTGAGCTCAACCTACACCTGTATCTTCTATCCTCTTCCTGACTGACTGATCCTCTCTAATTCTTAGCCCAAATTTCCAAAATCCATGCCCTTATTTCCTTGCACTGATCCTCAAGGAATTAGGCCCCTATTAATTAGGAAAATTGTTCATTGATAATTGCACAATTCTTTTAGGTTCTTCTTTGATTGCATGCACCACTTGTACAACTTGAACTAGTTTACAACTAATAATACACTACCCTTGAACTCCAATCTCAATTGGGTAACTCAAATTCTTGGTATGCATGAGTTAATTTAGGTTGATTGATTATTTAACTAGATTATTACTCAGTGTGAAAAAAATTACACACCCTTTTCACTCAGCCTGAAAAGATTTACACACCCTTGACTAAAACTCCACTAGTTCTACTAACAGTGAGAACTAGTTACACTAACAATAACTCAAATTAACTGAAATAGATTTCTAAAGATTAGCAATAAATCATGTAGAACTGAACTCAAGTGTATCCAACTCGAATTTACTGAGTTAACCGAGTCACAAGAGCCATGCCACCTCAATTAAATACCTCCAAGTATTTTTTTGAAATTGAAATTGAAATTTCTCCTAATTTTATCAAGGGAAAATTAAATTAGGAATTTCATGTTGCATTTTCAACACTCCCTCTCAACAAGAAATGGATTCACATTTACTTCAATCTAGCATATTTTGAATGTAATGCATGCAACACTTCTCTCTTTTTCTGCTGCAATTGCAACATATGCAACCAAGAAGCATAAACAAAAATAAAAATGAATCAACTATGTCTACAACTGTCTACTGGGAAAACTGTGTTGCTGCTAACTATGCTACTTAGCCTCCTTCTCTATTGTGAACACTCCTCTGCACTCCTCAGTATCTGACTGACACTACTCCTCATACTACTTAATATTGTGGGCCCGTGTATCAAGGTAATGATCCATGAGGAGAACACATCAATGGGCCCTGCCCAAATTTTTGCAACTCTTGGACTAAGAGTCTACATCACTTCACCTCACTCTTGTAAGTATAGATGCATGTGATCCTTCTGCCCACTTTTCTCAAACTCTCTTCCTACTATAGGTCTCTTCTTTAGTGGATGTATCCACTCTTCCTCCTATCTATTAATCCATTTGTGGCTGCTCTACAACTTCCTGAGACTGCTTCTGAGGTTGCATGTTGAGAGGTATAACATGCTCCCTCTCAACCACCAAATATCTATTCTCTGGCTTGCTCCTAAAATATTTTCATGCGTATTCTACCTCAAGTGAATACAAGTTCTTGACTCAAACCTTGATCTACTTCACCTATATTATGGGGATGTGTTTCAGGAAATCCTTCCCTTTGCTAAATATGAAATCGTAGCCACAGTCCTCCAACACAACTACAAAAACTATATTCTTCATTAGACCCGCAACAAACATCACATTTGAGTCTGAGAGGGGTTCCTGACTCCATCTGAAAGGTGAATGTACCAATCCCATTCATGCTATACCTTTCATCATCTCCAAACTCAATGTTCATTTGTTGATCTTTCTCCTCCAAGTCACTGAAAAATTCTCTATTCCTTGTCATGTGGAATGAGACACCACTATCCAAATACCACATGCTACCCATCACTGTTCTTGTCATGCATGCGATGAGACTTAAGTCAAGCTCGAACTATGAATCCAAAGTTTCACCTATTGTTGCTACTATACGCTCCTTCTTGCTTGCATTTTTCTGTGGACATTTTGTGGCATAGTTCCTCAACTCATGACAATGAAAGCACTTGATTTTGGATAAGTCTTTCTCATTTTTCTTTCCCTCTTTTCTCGAATGATCCTCGACTTTGGAATTATTCACCTTGGCCTTCTTTCCCTTGCTAACTAATGAAAATTCCTCTTCCTCTTCTTTGGATGAGGTCCCATATCTGTTGCTCCGCCTTATTTCTTCTCGCACTAGATCAGACCATAACCTCTCCCAGCTTGGTAGTTTCTCTCTACTATTTACCAAATCTTGATAACTATTCCAGAATTTGGGAAGGCCCAAGAGGGCTAGATATATAGATATTCTTCAGGGATAGTAACACTGACCATGCCAAATTCATCACAAGACTATGTAAACTTGCTTAGGTACTACAAAATTATGTCATTCTTTTGCATCTTAATAGTTTGAAGCTTGTCCTTGAGTGCCAACTTCCTATGGTCACTATTGTCCTTAAAAAAATCAGTCAGTGTTTTCTACATCGTGAAAAAAGTCTCTTTCCCATGGAGATTCGATATAATATGATCCAAACTCCCTCCAATATCATCCTCCCCACTTTAGGCTTCCACTAAGCAAGATCCTGGGCATCATATGCTAGGTGTTTTGCTACATCTATCTTGATGTATTCTAGAAGCCCATTTGTTACAGGGAAAAGTGTCTATATATAACTGCTCTATCCCACTAAGGTGTGACAGCTGCCTTAGAAACAAACAGAGTAAAGCTACTTTTGTTTTTCCTTTATGAATTATAGATAGAGAGGAACAGAAGGACCAACCTCTGTCTTGCGCTAATCCCTTGATTTGATTCCTCTCTTCCTTGATAGTCTTTCGCTACTTGTTCCCTTGCACACCGAGCTTCACAAAGTACCTGTAAGATCACAGTAGCATAGCACTATACAAAGACATGGATCTATAATCATAAACAATCTAGGATCAGATGTAAATTGACCATACAAATGCAGCAAACAACAATGACACAAGAGTATGGAGGAAAACTGAATAGCTTTTATTGATAAACAAGAAAGAGCCAAGAGGAGTTACAACCAGTTGTTCTGACCCAACATCAACCTCTCAGTAAGGAAGCCCCTCTTCGCCTCATACAAAGCTTAGATCACCCAAAAATATGATGTTTGTCTCAAGAAACCAACAGCAATTCCTTACAATATGCAAAATTCCAGCCTCTGGATCTCTGGGATGAGGGATCCATATATAGATATCTGTAATGGAGATGAGTCAGCTTATGATTTCATTAGTGTCTTCCCTCTGATAGTTCTTGCTTCCACTTGGAGATTGATGATCTCTTACTCATCCTTGGTCGAATTCAGAGAGGCAAGTGTCACAGGAGAAGTTTCTGGAAGCTTCCATTGCCTCTCCACCTCGCGGAATGACGCTGCCATTTGTCATTTCTCACCCATCGAACCCCATAGAAGGGATTTTTGAAATGCAACGCACCCACACAGTGTATTTAGGTGAGATGCAATGCACTTGGCCAGTGGAGCAGCTGAAATGATCCTGTTTTGACCAATTCTGAGCAGTTTTTCCTGGAGAACTTCTGGGAGAAGTTGTAATCTGTTGACCTTGTTCCTTTAGGGGTTAGAACAACACTTTTAGGGACTTAGGAGCCCTTGGTTTATGGACATTTCATGCTTGGGGTTGTAGTGCCCAAAAATGTCTATAACAGTTGCCCCCTAAAGCATGAGGTCGTTAATCTTTTGATGTCGGGTGAAATGCTTTATTATGAGGATCCGAAGTTTTTTCAAGCTGGGAGGAGACCTGTAATAAGATACAATACAATACATTATCTTCATAACATTTTCATGATCTAGCTGAGGCGGGCATTCCCATGCTCAGTTTTATAAATTCATTTTCATGTACATAGGACAGATAATCGTCTGAGTGTAGACTGATGATTCTGGTAGAGCCATCATCCCTTTGATTGGATGATTATCTGTGCAGCAATGATGTACATTTGATGTCTTTATTTCCCTGAATATATATCGTAGCCCGGATGGATGAAACTAGAACCGGGGTCTTCAATCTCGATCGATCTTCACTCGAAGTACAAGTCGATCCATGTGAAAGATGTTCTGGAGTTGAAAATGGAAAGACATCGCCTGATTACCAGCCAATGATGTAAGCTGTTAACAGGCGCGAGAGGAATCAATGATAATGATAATGACCGATAATGATAATGAAAGTAGAGGATTCTGGAGAGATTTCTCTGAATAGAAATGTCAGTATTAAAAAAGAAATTTTTTTATTTGGTGAGACTTACCTCTGTTCCGGCCACCATAGTGTTGTGGGGAAAAATGACTATGCAGGACGATCCTATCCACCTAAGGTGTGATAGTACCTTAGCAACAAATGAATACAACTACTTCGGTTTCTTCCTTTATGAAATGTGAAAGAGAGGAGATTGGTAGACTTACCGTTATCTTCCGGTTGTCCCTCGATCTAGATCCTCTCCTCTTTGGGTGTCCACAGCTACTCGCCTCCTCGTTTGCTCAAGAGAACGGCTACTTGATTCCCACGAGATCACAAGAGAACAGCTACCTGTGACAAGAGAACAGCTACTTGCGACAAGAGAAGGACACAACACAAAGGCAAATATACATATTCATAAATGATTCAGGATTTGAAGTAAATCAAATACACTAATGCAAATCATACAATAAACACCAGCATATAGGAAAGAACCAAGAAGCTTTATTGATTGATAAACAAGGTTCAGGAAGAGATACAACCCATAGGGCTCCAACCCAGCATCTCCTTCCCAGCAGAATGGAATTCCTTCTTCAGCCCCTTTCAAAGCATAAACACCCAATGATCTAACCACAAACCAACAACAATTCTTTGCAATCACAACATTCCAGCCTCCTTGACCTCATGGAGAGAGATCTATATATAGGAGTTTTGGAGAGAGGATGAGTCAGCTTGAGGCTGGTATGAAATTGACTAGTGTCCTCTCCCACTTCAGTTCTTGAGTCCACTTGGAGGTTCTTGCTTCCACTTAGAGATTTGGAACCTCTTACTCATCACCAGTCGAATTCCCTGACCCAAGTGTCATTTTGGAAGCTTCCTGGGCATTGACACCTTGAGAAATGAGCCTGCCACTTGCCCAGTTACGCTCAGTGCAGGTAGCCTTCTTTGCAGTTGACATTCAACGCAGGTAGACAGTGGAGCAGTTGACATTCAACGCAGATGCTCAGTGGAGCAGTTGACATGATCCAGAAATGGCCTGTTTTTGAGTGTTTTTAGGTGGAGAACTTCAGTGAACTGCTGTGGTTTGCTGGCCTTGTTCCTCTAGGGGTAGGAACAACATGTTTAGGGACTTTGGATCCCTTAATTATTGACATTTCATGCTCAGTGATGCAAGGCACAAAAATGTCTATAACAGTTGCCCCCTAAAGTATGAGGCCGTTTATCGGGTGAAATGCTTTATCCAGGGGAGTCCTAAGTTCATCCATTTGCTGGGAGGAGACCTGTAATAAGATACAATACAATGCATTATGATTCATTCTGCTTTCATGATCTAGCTGAGGCGGGCATTCCCATGCTTAGCTTTATAAATACATTTTAGTACATAGGTAGACTGATAATTCTGGCGAAAATATCATCCTTTGAGTAGGATGATCATCTGCTGCAATGATGTACATGTCAAATGTCTTTATTTTCCTGAATATATATCGCAGCCCGGATGGATGAAACTAGATCCGGGGTCTTCAAACTCGTTCGATCTTCACTCTAAGTACAAGTCGATCCATGTGAGAATTGCGCTGAAGTCGAACATGGGAAGACATCGCTTGATTACCGGCCAATGATGTAAATCGTTAACAAGTGCGAGAGGAATCACCGATAATGATAATGACCCTCAAGGTACTGCAGTACAATTCACGTGGTGTGAATAAAGGACTTGGCGTCGAACACCACGCAAAATATTCTGGTCGAAGGTCATTGATGTATACCTGCCGCCGGAAGTGAGAAACTTGCCATTGAGGCACGCAAGCTTCAAAGTACTGAAGGGGTTGTTCCTAGATAAACTTCTTGGATAATGAGCTGATGTCGACAAGAAGCGATCCGTCAAAGGAGGGTCTTAATGAATCCCACATCAGTGACACGGAACAGAGCTAATGATTTTAGTGGAGGTGAAAAAAATCTGTGACATATGATTCAGGGTGGCGGTCATGAATGGATGAAGGATAATGTATGGCAGTGGATGGGACCTGGTTGACTCTTTCTGAACGACTTCTCTTGAACATATGGCGACACTGATGCGATGGATTGGTAGCATTACCCAAAGTATGGATGGTATGGCGATACCATGGTGATGTGACCAGTGAATTAAACAACCCAACCCGATGTGGTACAGAGGAAAAGTGTCATGTTCAAGAGCGACCTGCTACCATCAAAGACTTCTTGATTTTTTCCCAATTTTTCCCCAGTCATTTCTGACCAGTACCTCTTTATTTTTGTCAAGCTTGAGGAGGATAACATATGCTTGTTCTATAACTTGCCCTTCGAGCAAGCCCATCGCTATGTTTTAACGAGCCTAGCAATAGTGAAACTCGTTCTCGTCTAAAGACAAGTTTGTCGCTATTTAGTGATTTTAACGAGTCTAACGACAAGGAAAACTCGGCCCTTTTCATTTTTAGAGAGTCTGAAAAGGTACATAAAGTTAACTCCAAAATTCCTTTTTCGTCATCTAATCCCTTAAGTCCGAAAAAGTATAAAACAATACAGAAGGGATGAGTTTTCGGTATTTTTAACGAGCCGAACAAAACAAGCGCTCGATCTTTTTGTGCAATAATCCCTCAGGTCCAAAAAGATTAAAATCTAGAGGAGGGATAGCTCTTTCGGTCGTTTAACGAGCTGGAAGGCCAAAACTCGGAAATCTTTTCATATTTTACGAGTCAGTTGAAAAGAGCTTAAAGAAGACTCGTCTTTTGAGGAACGAGTGATGAACAGGGTTAGCAGCTGATTCCAGGTACAGGTTGGAATTTTCCAATCACGGCAGTGTCACAAGGATGGCTAGGTGAAATCACTCTTCGCAGTTGTTCCTCAAAATGGGTAAACAATCATATGGAGGTAAACGATCGGCCGAATGAAAAGTGGAGTTGATGGTACACAAACACGACCAAGGCTTTTATGGTTGATCAGGTTACATACTCAATGGTTATTTACCGGTATGGGTTCATTTTTCAACGAGCTTGAATGCGCCAAAACACTGCTCAAGCTTATGTTTATTTTTTAACAAGCATGAACTATGCTGCTAAAACTGCTCGGATCTCGATTTTCTATTTTTTAACGTGCATAAATTCCGCGGTAAAACTGCTCGATTATATGGTCAAATTTTGATTTTTTACCATTACTAGCTTTTCTCTTTTCAAGGATAGTACTACATTTTCAATTGCTGCATCAAACTTAGGTAGAAATACATAATCATGAGATGAAAACCCTAATATTTTGCTTTGAACTACGTAAAAATCCATTAAAAAGTGTTTTTACCTCTCATTTTACCATTTCATTTGCACTTGGTTTGTTGGAGCTTTGGAGGTGCCTCTTCCCCTTGATTTTCACCGGTTGATTTCGGGAGATTCTGTGGACGATTCTCGGCGCCGTCTGGACCAGGTAGGAGCTAAACCCTAGCTCTTTCTTTTCATGGTTTTCTTTTTCCATTCTGTGCCTGTTTTCTAGTCTTTCTGAGCCTCAGGGGTTTTGCCAGGGCGCCCTACCATCAGCGCAGGTTGCCCATTCAAAACCTGCGTTGAATGTCAAGCTGCCTTAAGGTAGCCTGACCTTCAACGTAGGTAGGACACTGTCTGCCTGCGTTGGGCTCAGAAAACTGAGTTTTTAGCACATTTTTTGATGAAATTTCGCTAGTTTCTCATCAAATCCAGGATCTTACTCATTCTTTTGTTTGTTTTGCAGGGATCTTTGAACAAAATTTCCCTTACATGGCGAGAACGAGAACATGAAGAAGAAGATATGATTGCTCTCCATGACCCTGTCACGGTGAACGCGTTGCGGAACTGTGGCCTGCTGAAGTTTTTCCGTATTTCTAGCATGAGAGCACAGATTACTTTGCTGCAGTATATGATTGATTCTTGGGATCCCATCAACCAAGTATTCCAGATTAGGGGAAAATCCATCCCCTTGACCATAGTAGACATTTACTTCTTGACTGGGTTGTCAAGGCGGGGAGCCCCCATTTCTTTGTCAGGTTCGGCCCGGGGGAATGACTCCGTGAGAGACTATGTTCGCTAGTACTGCAGGGAAGGTTCCTAGCCGAGCAGAGACAACAAGGTAGTTATCCGTGAGATTACTGATAGGTCTCTCAGGTCCATTCTGTATACTATTGGTAGGATGGCCGGTAGCGCATCTCTACATGTTGCCAACAGGTCTTATGTGCAGCACGCCTTGGAGTGTCTCCAACCGAAAGTATTCAACTGGTGTGATGCAATACTTGTTCAGATGAAAAGTCAATTGACCAAGGTAAAGGACGGGAAGCTGAAGAACTTTGGATTTGGTTCTATTCTGACTGCCTTCGCCTTGGAGAAAATCCCACTGATGCAGCCTCAGTATATTGCACTCGACTTGCCTTCTCCGACCGAGCCACGCATGCAGAGATGGGTCGATCACATGTCTAGGCATGCTGGTCAACCTCAGATTACTTTCACTGATACCTTCTTCAGGTGGTTCGAGCGCCAGGAGATGGTCTTTTCCGAGTATCCATATGTGGGTATGGATTTCCGAGGTGATCCGGATTTGGTGTTACCGGATGGCGAACAGTGGGGCACTATTGGTAAAATCTTTGACCAGATCACTGTTTACAGTTTTTATTCATAATGTTGCTGTGCTTTATTCTGTCAAGAATTTTAATCAAACTCTTGGGTGCATGCAGATGTTGGTCCTGTTCGTCGAGCAGTTCATCCGAGACCGCCAGTTGCTGCCCCGGCAGTGGAGCCTGCTGGGAGAGTTATTCTTCGTGACCTTGACGAGGCCGAGACCCTTACAGCTGTGCAGGAGCAGGTTGAGAGCCTTACTCTCGGTATTCCGGATGTATGGATCGATGAGTTACCTTTACAGTTGCAGCGGCATACTACTGGTGTGCCTAGACGATGGACTCGTCTCTTGCGCATGATTGCACAGGCCGTGACGTGCTATCATGAGCACCACTAGGCTAGGGTGCCCCCTAGCACTTTTGAGTTTTTGGGTCATGCGACCAATTTTTTGTCTTGGTTACAGAACATTATGTACAAACGATAAACAACTTTTATATATATTTTGATTTTCGAGGTTTATTCTGGTTGATTTACGTGATCCACTTGCGTAGCATTGATGCATTTCTTTTTATAAATGTTGTAAATGTCTATCTAATACATAGTTGGCTAATGAATCGGTTAATGTGTTTAAGTTCCTGGAAATATGTTGGTATTGAATTGAATCAAACTGTCTTTCCAAAATCTTAACCCTTAGAAACATTCGATAAATAGCTGGATTGCGGACAGAATATATACCATTGAGTTGTAGTATCACAAGTTGTGAGTCTAGCCTGACGATTAGTCGGCGTATACCATGGGCGATGGCATCAGAGAGGAGTTCTATCAACGCGCTATACTCAGCGATGTTATTCATTGATTGCCCAATACACACACCTCTGAAACTCACTAACTCGCCGCTTGGATCAAAAATGGCCCAGGCCGCGGAGGATAGATTCCGCGAACTACGACTCGCTCCGTCAGCATATCCCACACATGTCTCAGAAAAGTTCGACATCTGCAAAAAATGAAAAAGGTGTATTACTCGACCGAAACAAACACTTTAGCGAAAACAAAATACAACAAAAGAACTCAGGTTACTACTTAGGCATAGTAACGCTTGAGGTACAACCCGTTGCGGGGATGCGCCAGTGGGATTCCGTCATAGTCCATCAACTTGTAGGCTCCTTTTGCTAACACTCATTTAACAATATAGGGACCCATCCATAAAGAATTAAATTTTCCTGCTCCCAATTTGTCGGATTCTTGGTCGTAAAGCAAGACCAAGTCACCTTCGGAGAAGACACGGGGTTTGACATTTTTGTCGAACTGCGCCTTGACTCGTTTCTTATGGGCTTCATTAGCCAAAGCGGCGTCACGACGGGTTTCATCCAACTGGATTAATTCCAAGAAACGGGCCTCTTCTTCTGAAGTTCCGGGGAGGAGGTCAATTGCGAGTTTAAGGGATGAAATTTCACACTGGATTGGTAAGACTACCTCCAGGCCATACACCAGTTGGAACGGTGTGAACCCAGTGGCATTTTTTACCGATGTTCGGTAAGCCTTTAAGGCTGAGTACAGGATTAGGTGCCACCTTGTTTTGTGAACCCCGATCATCCTTTGAAACATACGCTTCAGGACCTTGTTGATTGCTTCAACTTGTCCATTGGCTTGCGGATAATACGGGGTAGAGCTGTCGTGAGATAGCCCTAGCTTGGCAGCTAATTCAACCATCATGTGATTGCGAAAATGCGATCCATGATCTGTAACTATAGCCTACGGTACGCCGAACCTGGCGACTACATGATTGAAAAAGAAAAGGGCAGCTGTTTCACCAGTGTTATCCAATGTAGGCATCGCCTCGGCCCCGGTCGAGGTGGGGTTACATTGCATGAAATCGATGCCCCATTTGGCGAAAGGCCCAACAGCAACTATTGGCTATAAAGGTGCGGGTGGTCTTCTGGTTTTGCTATCAAAAATCTGACATGCATGGCAACTTCTTACTACAATTATGCAATCTTTGAACATGGTTGGCCAGAAGTATCCTGCTCGTAGCTGTTGCATATCCAGATTGATGCCCCCCACACACGCCTGAATGACAATCATTCAGGGCTTTCTCGGCCTCCTCATGGGTAAGGCACCTCCTCAGAACTGTATCGATACCACGACGGTAAAGCGTATCACCGACGATCATGTAGTCTTTAGCTTGGTATCGTATACGTTTCTGTTCAGAGTGAGAGGTGTTAGGCCTAAATTTTTGGGTTTGGAGATAAACTATGATATCTCCATACCACTCATCGCTTGTAGATATCAGAAACAAATTCTCATCCATGATTGACTCTTCCGATGTTTCATCGTTGGACGACGATGGGAGATCGCATAATAATTCCGTGAAAACTAGAGCTTTCTTTGATTTGGATTTTACAAATTCCAGATCAAACTCTTGAAGGATCGCTATCCATTTTGAATAGTTTCCCCCAGCAACTGTCGTGACAGTATATATGTCATGGGGTTGCAATCTGATAAAATGGTAGTTTTCCGAAAGAGGACATAATGTCGAAACCTTTGAATCGCTTGAACAGTTGCAAGCGCTAGTTTTTCAACATAAGAATACTTACTCTCTGTATCATTTAAGTTTTTACTTAAATAATATATAGGATGTTCAATTCCATCGACTTCTTGTACTAAAACCATCGCAATGGTCGTATCCGCTGCAGCCAGATACAGGTTAAAATCTCTTTGATAGTCCGGGGCATACATTAATGATGCTCTTACTAGAGAATCTTTCAGAGCATCAAAGGAAGCTTGCGCCACCTGATCCCAGACAAAAGGTACATCCTTTTTCAAAATACAAGTGTAACCTTTAGCAAGTTCTGCGTAATTTGGAATGAACCTCCTCAGAAATTTTGCTTTCCCTTGGAGTTTCTGAATCTGAAGCACATTTGAAGGTGCAAGTAAATTAATGATTGCCTGAACCTTGCAAGGGTCGAGACGAATCCCATCCTTAGAGACCACAAAGCCAAGTAAACGACCAAAACCGACGCAAAACACACATTTGTGCGAATTGAGTCTTATCTTGTAGTGTTGGCAACGTAGAAATATCGCTCTTAAATGCTGTGGATGATCAGTCCGCTTTCGCGAATGAGCCGGAAGGTCGTCGAGATATGGTTGAACGATGTTCTTGATGTCATGGAAGGCATAATTCATTGCCCTCTGAAACGTCGCCCCTGCGTTCTTTAAACCAAAGGGTAATTTTCGATAAGCGAATGTGCCGCACGGACAAATAAATGCAGTCTTTGACTGGTCCTATGGGCGGATATTTATTTGATTATACCCGGAAAATCCATCCATAAATGAAAAGATTTCACATCCGGCGCATTCATCAATTATCTGGTCGATGAAGGGTGTAGGGTAGTTGTCCTTTGGACAAGCTTGGTTTACATCCCTATAGTCGACACACACTCTAATCGTCCCTTGTTTCTTCATAACAGGGACAATATTCAACACCCAATCGGTTAGAGGAACCGGGTAGATGAAACCAGCATGGAGAAGTTTCTCAAC
Source organism: Pinus tabuliformis (assembly GCA_031772625.1). Classification (NCBI taxonomy): domain Eukaryota; kingdom Viridiplantae; phylum Streptophyta; class Pinopsida; order Pinales; family Pinaceae; genus Pinus; species Pinus tabuliformis. Next base: position 1,561,385,306 of record CM062804.1, read on the forward strand.
TTCTGCCTTAATGGCAGCGGCTTTCTTGGGGTGTACCTGTCGAAGCCGTTGTCTTACTGGTTTGACATCAGGATACATTTTAATTTCATGTTCAACAATACTCGAGTCAATGCCTAGCATTTCATCATATGACCAGGCAAAGACATCTTTGAACTCGCAAAAAAGAGTGTTATATATTTCCAGCTCTGAAGGGGAACAACTTTTGCCGACATAAATATTCTCTACAACATTGGGTTTAGTCGAGATATTTATGGCTATAGTCTCTTCGATATTGGATAAGTTTCGCTCTGAATCCACCGTATTTACAGTATTTGATAGGAATTCAAAAACTGAAGGGTGGTAAAGGTCGTGTTGAGTATCTTCTTCACACTCTGGAAGAAGGGAACGATGGTGGTGATCATTCCATGGTGCCCCCTCAATCAACATTGATTGTAAGATTCCTTCGTCAGTCCCATGCACTTTCGACCAAGGATCTAATGGGGTACCATATTCTCTAGACCTATCTACCCAAACGCTTGACGAGCGCTGATTTGGGTTCGCCTCCCATGCCCGAAACATTGATTGCTACAATATTTCTATGGGGCTTGGGGGCAAAACCATTGCACGATCCATGTCGACTTTGTCTTTTGCGACCTTCATGGAAGATATCATGTTGCAGTTCGCTACAAACGATATATTTCCTATGTAGATAGGAGGTGGTAGCACGAAAGTTCCCATCATTGTGGGGTCTTTCAATAGGCCTACTCCGATATCTTGAATTGAATGGTCGCTCCCATGGATCATGGGAATGCTTCCTGTAACTTGTGAACCATTAGGGAGGAAGTTCTATTGGTCGATGACCATAATCCCTCCTTCAAATGGGAATGCGATCTTCCTAAAATAAGTCGACACTACAGCTGCCATGGCATATATCCATGGTCTTCCCAGTAGGATGTTATAGTCAAGATTGCCATCGATGACTTCAACATCAATTTCTACTGTTTTTCCTCCTAGTTCAACCTTCAAGTTATTTAGGATGCCGTACGGGGTGTACGTCCTTCCGTCGAATGCTTTTAGTGTCGTCAAAGATCGCGACAAGGTTGGAGATCCGAGAGTTTTCCAGCAACTCATCGACATGATACATGTAGATGCCCCCTCATCGATAATTGTTCGGTGAACAGTTTTGTTGAGGGCTTTCACTTGAATAAGAAAAGCTAGTTGAGCTGGTAACTGAGGATCATATCCTTTGTGATCAAAGGATACAAGATTGGAATCTTTAGGATCCACTCCACCAATAGCTGATAACAACGCCTGCCTTTGGGATGGGCAATTTTGTAGTACCTCAAGAGTCGACATAGCAGATGGCGATTGGGCCAAATCTTCCACTATGTTATAATTCTGCGCTGCCCTGGCGCGAGGATTAAATGTAGACTTGTGTACTACTCCCTTTGGTGGTTTTATTGTTAATTCAGGGATGATGGGGGGTACAACTTCTGCCGAAGTTGTTGTCGAACCACTAGGTTGATCTTTACCTTTGTCGTTCGACACCTGTGGATTCCCGTAATCTTTGCTCCTTGTCAAAATCAAAGCATCATTTTGTTGCTTAGAGATCGATAACATTAGCACTTGTGACGGGGAAGCATTTCCACTATCAACCATATTTTGACCTGGATTTGGAAATGGATCAGTCAACACAGCTGAGGTATGTGAACTTTTGAAGAACTTTTTGAGTTCAGCTTTATATGGACAATCCTTTGTCCAATGATCTTCGTCACATATCATGCATGGACTGGTCGGTTTCCCTTTTCCAGGAGGGTTTGAAGAAGTTTTTTGAGGGGATGACTCACCCTGTTTCTTCTTCTTCCCTTTGTTTTGCTTCTTCTTGCTTCCTGGTTGATTGGAATTTTTGCCTTTATCAGCTGATATGGCATTTATTTCTGAAGCAAGAATTTCTTGATTTTCATTTTGATTCGAAGTCTTACGGGCTTTCTTAGACGAATCCCTTGTTGACTTTGCGTTTGCAGTGCCAATCACACCGTCGCCGGCATGAGAGTCACTATTTGATCCAGGATGAGGAGGAATTGAAAATTCCGGTCTGGGGGCGTCAGGTATCTTGTCATAGAGCGTGCCAGACTGAGTATATACTAAGTCTAAATACTGGGCACGAGCAATAACCTGCTCCTTTGTTACGACCCCCCCCTTGGCCACATCTTCTGTTATAGCAGGAAGTAGCGACTTTATAAACCACTCAGCTAATAGCTGATCTGGAACATAAGTCTTCACCATTCTGCGACGATGACGCCACTCATGTCTATGATCGGATATATGTGTGGCCGTTGTCTGCTTGAAATTGGTTAAGATTTTTGTTCCAGTTTCATACCTTATCGGTAAATGAAAATGGGTTAAGAAAGTTGTGGCTAGGGAACTGAAATTGTCGAAAGAGGCTCTGGGTAATTCAATATACCATTTAGCCACTGGACCTGTCAATGTCCTCTGAAAAAGTCGAAGCCTTATCGAATCATCATTCAAGGTGTTCAACGAACACCAGAGATGAAAAGTCATCACATGATTCGACGGGTCTTCGCTAGGATTTCCATTGAATTTAGGAATGTCCGATGGAAGCTTGTGAGGAATCGCTGGCCACCAATGGGCATAAGCAATTGGATCGTTCGTTAATCGGTGCAAATCTGGTAATTCTAAAGTTGCCACGAATGGTAACTGTTGATTCAGGTTTGGCGAGGCGTACCCAGGATACGATGGAATCGCCTGAGCAGTAGGCCTTTGCATACCAGCATAATGTAATTGATGTTGGTATGACTGATACGGCTGGTGGACTTGACCACTATAAAGCGGTTTATTTAACCCGTTTTGAATATACGGTTGTCCACTATTCGCAAAGATCTGTTGCTCAGATCCTTGGTACACCTGCTGGAATTGTGGTTGTTGGTATTGCACCAGCCACGGTTGTGAAGCCATGTTCTGCTATGCTATACTAACCGACGGACCAAGATGTGGGATAATCGTACCCGTTTGGACCTGTGTCGTCCTGACAGTTGGCGATTGTGGTTGTGTCACAGGTTCAAGGGGCTGTTGCATTACAACCTGAGAGATCTGAGGTTGACACACAACAGGCATCGTTTGAACTTGCGACACTGTTACAATAGCTGGCGTCGTCGGGATGCTGGACATAGGTACACATTGTTGCATAGAATACACAACTCTTGGCTGTTGGGGTAACATAGGTACCCAACCACTTGTCGTAACTCCTGAATACGGTTGAGAACTGCCGTATGGGTATCCTCCCGGAGGGGGTAATGAAAGGGCATATTGCCCCCCATACGGTAGCAACCCAGAACTCAAGGGTATGGCTTGCCCTTGGGGACTGGATGGCCCAAATTGACCTCCATAGGGATCAATTTGTCTAGTTTCAACATAAGAATTACCGGATATTATTCCGGAGGAACAAACTGGAACAGACCACACTGTCGAAATAGTCCCTGGGTGGACTCCTTCTAGCTGTTGAGAACTAGTTGGGACAGATGGTACACCAACAAACATCGTCGGGGTGGCGGCAGGGAGTTCTGCTGTCGCTGTGTCGTTCGACACGGTCCTAGATGTCGACGGTTGCTCAGACATTTTAAGTCTATCCAATAAATTGCCTAGCGATTCTACAGGAACTTCCACTGGTGATGGACAAACTTCTGATGTAGAAGGAAAAAGAGTGACACCTACTCCAAAATGAGTTGGAGTACTTGCTTGTGGGTCCTCTACGATTTCCTCTATTGCAATCAAACCAGGTGGAAGAGGAAGACCGTCAGGTCCGTAGAAGATTTCTGGTGCCGAAGAAGGGGTTGTTTCGACAGCGACAGTTGTTTGAGGAACAATATTCTCTGGACTGGTTACAGACGGAACTGGTTCAGTAACGCAAGTACTTGTTCTCAGACTAGGATCAGTGTTACTGTCCCTCTGTGGCTGTTGAACTTCTTCAATAGAGGCAGGGTTTCCAGAAATGCTTGGAGTAACCGGAATCTCAGATGTTGTTGGAACAGTTGTTCTAACTTTTATGGGAGATTTTGAACCGGTTAAGCGAGTTTGCTTTGTCCGTACTGTTTTCGATTTCGGAGACAAAGACGGTTGACTCGCAAGCCTCCGCGGACGGTTGACTCGCAAGCCTCCGCGAACGACAGGGTTTCAATTGACTTTCTTCCACGGTTGCGGATTACTCGATCAACTAAAATAAAAAAGGGGAAATTTTGTTTCCGAATTGAATGAATTTTATTAGACGCTTTTAGACACAACTTGCTTTTTCAGTTTTAAAGAGTCGAGAAAAAGCTAAAGATGACTCTAGTCTCCTTCGATGTTTTAACGAGCCCGAAGTGACAAATGATCGGTTGGACTTTTTCTGTTATAGAGTCTGAAAAAGGCCAAAAGAAACTGCTCTGGAGATCTAGGCAGAGGGTGTGCCAAACTTTTCGCAAAACCACAGAATACTTTTTACGGTACGGGTGGTCGATCTTCGTGAATGCTGTGTTCACTGCATTGCGATCAGTAGGGCGGCCAACACGGCTTCCTAAGGATAAAGGATATATGCCTATAGGGGTCTCCCAATATATACGCGACGGTACGTGGGAGCACAAGTCCGTATTAGTGCTATCGTCCCTCAGGAGGAATCACCCACCTTCTTAGAGATCGAAAGTCACTACGTTTAACGATGCCGGAACACGTCTCTACCTAGACCTCTATGTTGTGTGTTATGTTGCAAAGCGTTGTTAGGTTCATTCAATATATTTTAAGTTGATCTTTTTAAAGTTTGTCTTTCAGGATCACCACGAGATGTATTGGTACAAATTCCTAAATGCAGTCTAAGATGATAAGCAAGCTTTATAATCTTTCAACTTTGAAAATCCTAGCTACTAAGGGAAAAGAGAGTGTCTATCTTTTCTCAAAGAGCAATCAGCACACTCTAATGCACTCTTCCTAAATCACACATGCAAACTTATCAAAATTCAAATGCACAATGCAAGTGTTTGTTTTCCACTTTCTTAGTATAAATGCCTACAAAGAAAGCTTTTTGTACAACTTCGAATTTGCTTTTAAATGACTGAAAATAAACAAGTTTACTTTTTCCCAAATCAGCAAGGGTAGAAGAGATTACAATCACTTTGCGATTTTTCGAAAGAAATACTTGTTTCGACACTTAAAAGTGACAAATTCAAACCAATAAGCAAAAGCAAATGATAATCAAACTGCAAACATCCAATGAACTCTCTCCTAAGATCACAATCAATCAATCAAACAGATCTGAATCAAGGCTACAGGATGACTATTTCGCTCATGCAAAGGAAAACTGTAAATGACGCCACAAACACATAAAAACACTTACAGTCTTTTTGTACAAAAAACGAGGCGGAATTCAAGCAAAGAAAAGGGGTTATCAGAGGTGGTACCTATGCTGGTTAAAGGCAGCAAAAACAGAGATCAAAACAGGGCAAAAGACATCAAGGAACCCCAGCTGCACAAGGCCACACTGGTTCAGCGCAGGTGGAACACTGTCAGTTTGACATTCAGCGCAGGTAGCCTTCACGGGACCTACGTTGAAATGCAGACTGCCTTCACAGTGTCTGCGCTGAAAGGAGAAACTCTCGTTTCTCTTGGTTTTCGGGTCATAAAATGCTCAAAAATCAACTGTTTCAGGCCAAATCAGAAACACAAGCAAGGTATAAATAGAGGGATGCTTTGAGAGGGTACTAAAGACTATCACAAAGGATCATCAAGTCATTTGTGAGTCCATTGTTGAGATCATAGACAAAAACCCAGTGAAGGATCAAAGCAGCAACATTCTACTTTGCAAAGCAGTTTGATTGTTGCCGTTGAGTCTATGAAGTAAACAATGATGTAAACACAAACAAAATGACTAAAACAAATCTCCCCAGTATGGTCGCCAATTTGTTGTGGGGAAAAATGCCTATGCAGGATGATCCTATCCACCTAAGGTGTGATAGTACCTTAGCAACAAACGAATACAACTACTTCGGTTTCTTCCTTTATGAAATGTGAAAGAGAGGAGATTGGTAGACTTACCGTTATCTTCCGGTTGTCCCTCGATATCGATCCTCTCCTCTTTGGGTGTCCACAGCTACTCGCCTCCTCGTTTGCTCAAGAGAACAGCTACTTGATCCCACGAGATCACAAGAGAACAGCTACCTGTGACAAGAGAACAGCTACTTGCGACAAGAGAAGGACACAACACAAAGGCAAATATACATATTCATAAATGATTCAGGATTAGAAGTAAATCAAATACAATAATGCAAATCATACAATAAACACCAGCATATAGGAAAGAACCAAGAAGCTTTATTGATTGATAAACAAGGTTCAGGAAGAGATACAACCCATAGGGCTCCAACCCAGCATCTCCTTCCCAACAGAATGGAATTCCTTCTTCAGCCCCTTTCAAAGCATAAACACCCAATGATCTAACCACAAACCAACAACAATTCTTTGCAATCACAACATTCCGGCCTCCTTGACCTCATGGAGAGAGATCTATATATAGGAGTTTTGGAGAGAGGATGAGTCAGCTTGAGGCTGGTATGAAACTGACTAGTGTCCTCTCCCACTTCAGTTCTTGAGTCCACTTGGAGGTTCTTGCTTCCACTTGGAGATTTGGAACCTCTTACTCATCACCAGTCGAATTCCCTGACCCAAGTGTCATTTTGGAAGCTTCCTGGGCATTGACACCTTGAGAAATGATCCTGCCACTTGTCCAGTTACGCTCAGCGCAGGTAGCCTTCTTTGCAGTTGACATTCAACACAGGTAGATAGTGGAGCAGTTGACATTCAGCGCAGATGCTCAGTGGAGCAGTTGACATGATCTAGAAATGGCCTGTTTTTGAGTGTTTTCAGGTGGAGAACTTCAGTGAACTGCTGTGGTTTGCTGGCCTTGTTCCTCTAGGGGTAGGAACAACATGTTTAGGGAATTTGGATCCCTTAATTATTGACATTTCATGCTCAGTGATGCAAGGCACAAAAATGTCTATAACACATAGCAAAAGTGTTCAAGATTTGTTTGAAAGCTTTAGCTTCCTTGACCGTGGGTGTACCTTGCAACATGGTATCATCCAAAAAATTTTGATGAGTCATGGTATCCCCATTCAGGGTTAGTTTAAGACCCTGGATTCTTCCTTCTGCATTGGTTGATTTGATCGCTTGCCTAATCCTTCTGTTGAGCCCCAAAACTACCTCTTTTTCAAGCATTTTCTTCACCCTTCTTCCTCTGTTTTCCCATACCAGTGCATCCTAAGCCATCAAAAGTCATTACATGTTGATTCTAGGAGTGATTTTTAGTGATTTTAAAATTATATTGTTATGTGTGTTATTTGGATAAGGTTTTTTTTCTCAGCTATGGAATGTAGCCACTTTCTGCAGCTAACTGGCAATTCTACAACCATCTTCATACTTTTGTAGGTTACAAGTGTTGAGAAGAGGAATGAGATGCATCGGTAGCTTAGGAAATGTCAACAGATGGATAGGGTCCTATTCATTTGATCAGATTCGAGGGAAAAGACCCCGCTCAAAGGGGAGTCGACGAAGAAGTTCTACAGCAGTTAGAACTCTGCTTTGGCACGCAATTGAGTCCGAGGCCTGTTCCTAAACCTGAGAATTCATTTTTCCACCTGCATAACTAAATCCAAGACCCACTATGTAGAGATTTACTGTTTATGCCAACTGGAAGACTAAATCCTTGGATGCATGACCTGTTCACGTGTCTACCGTAGAAGATTTTCCTCTTAGAAACAATTATGAATTTCTCCTATAAATTCAAGTGTTTGGAACGTAGAGAAGTTAATGTTTTTACTGTTGAAATAGTGTGATTTCCATTTGTAATCAAGAGACACACAGTTCTCTATTTTCATAATATAAAAATTATGTTTTCATATATGGCTCCCTGAGCGTATGAAGTACATTTGCATTGATAATCCAAGGTTGTGCAGAGGGCCCCTGCATGGCTGAGCTTTATTTTTCATTTCTGTATATTTCCATTTGTATTTTCTTTCATTCAACTATATATTTCTTATGTTTTCTTTTTGTTCATAATCATTTTAACATTGTATGTGTATTGTAGCTTGTCACTTGTTTTTACTAACCCTAATAGATGCATTTCAGAGTAGCAGTAGGTCTTTAAATTTGTTTATGCTCGAGCTTCTTAGTTGTAATTTTGAACTTGCATCAAGTAGAATTTTTGGGACTCACTTCTTCTACTATTCTTTAGTTTCCAAGTTCAAGTTGTTTTATGTTTTTGCTCAATAGGATAGACACTCATTACATAAGTACATGTTTCCGTAGCCTTTAGTTGATGGTTTACCTTCAGAGCTAATTGGTGAAATATGGAGTTTATGAATGAGATTTACTTGTTGTTCAGTACCTTTTCTTTCTTAATATAGTCACTCATGTCATAAGCTAATATTTTCGGAGCCTTTAGTTGATGAATTCAAGCTAATTGGCGAAGTATTGTGTTTATAAATGAGTTTACTTGTTGTTTATTAGTTTAGAGCTAGATAGTTTTAATGTCATTTTCTCATGTTATAAGTTGATATTTCCGGAGCCTTTAGTTGATAAATTCAAGCTAATTGGCAAAGTGTTATGTTTATAAATGAGTTTACTTGTTGTTTATTAGTTTAGAGCTAGATAGTTTCTAATTTCATTTTCTCATATTATAAGCTGACATTTCCGGAGCCTTTAGCTGATGAAGTCAAGCTAATTAGCAAAGTGTTGTGTTTATAAATGAGTTTACTTGCTATTCATTAGTGTAGAGTTAGATAGTTTAATGTCATTTTCTCATGTTATAAGATGATATTCCAGAGCCTTTAGTTGATGACTGATTTTTAAGTTAATTGGCAAAGTGTTATGTTTATGGATGAGATTATTGGCTGATCATTAGTTTAAAATCAGTTTCAAGTTTTACTTTTGCCTTTAGTTTAATTGCAGTAATTAATTAGACTTTAATTTTGCAAATAGAATAGACAGCAGAAATAGTAGTTTCATTTTTAGTACTTCATTCTTGGTTTGATATAGATAGCTGCATGTTCATTTTCTCATTCAAGTTTTAATTTTGTAGATAGCAGTTTCAAGAGTCTTTTAAGCTCATATTTTGGAAAACATTACAATAAGAAAGAAAATAAGCTTTGTATTCATCTTCTTGAAACTCAACTTCCAAACTTGACCTAAAAAGTACTTTTAAACTCCCACTTTAGTAGTAGATTAGGATTTCAACTACATTTCAGCATTCTAAGAGGTCAAAAGAACAAAACCCCAAAACAACATAAAATTTAAAATAGTAAGGTAAGAAAGGGTTATCTAGCACATATAGTGCACTACACTTCATTAGTTTACAACACCTGGATTGATAATTTATGTAGCAATTTAGGACACTAAATTGACTAAACATTTTTGCGCCGTTGTCGGGGAAGTGTAACTAGGTAGCCTATCTCTTACATTCATAAAAAAATTAATAATTTCTCGAGTATTCTCTCCTCTTGCACATTGTGTGATCTCGAGGATAAGAAAAATAATTGTTATTCCAACTAAAAAAAAAATCATCAAAAACAACAAAAAAATGACATGCATAGAGAAAGAGATTCTAGGGGTAGATTTATAGCTAGGGGTAGAAGTTCGATTTTCACAACTCCAACTACTCCACCAAGGATTAGAAGGGACACACCTCCATCCCAAACTCATACTCCCAGCCTTAGGATTCCTGGAATTTAAGGGGCAGCAACTCAATTAGAAGATTCTCCTATTTCATCTACTAAAACAGATCTAGGAGAGGAACCCTTTTTTCACCTCTATAGGGGAACCTATTGTTGTTGAAGAAGTAGGAATACCTAGAGAAGAAGAAGAAATAGAAACTCTCTCTCATCAGCCATTAATAGAAGAACCAAAAGATTCTGAGGAAACTATCATGGTAGAAGGAGAGCAAGATGGAGGATTCTCACTATTTGGAGGAGGGGGTAGAGGTAACAATGGTGGAGGTAGAGGAAATAGGGAAGGAGATAACTCATTTAGATTCCCTATAGTAGATGAGGAAACCCATACAACAATGAAAAACATTTAATCATCTGTCCTCCCAAACTTTTATGGGTTGAGAAGTAAGGATCCTGAAACATTTTTGTTTGAGTTTGAAGTCTTATGCCAAAGTTATGACTATTTAGAAGACTCTCAAAAACTCAAATTGTTCCCTTCAACACTAAAAGGAGCTGCTCTGAAATGGTTTATGGGATTAGTCACTCAATCCATTAAAACTTGGAATGATATGAGGCAAGAAATTTTGGATGGATACTTGGATTACTGTATGCCTACCAATCATAAGGATGAGGTATTCAAAATGGTGCAAAAGGAAGATGAAAACTTAGAGGATTTGCTTGAGAGGTTCCAATACAATTTGAAAAGAGAAAAAATTAACAACTTAGATGAAGAGACCTTGAAAGCCCTTTTGTTGAAAGCCATTAGAGATGAATGGATAGATATCTTAAACATGATGGGGAAGGGAGACATCTCTCAACTTCCATTGAGTGACATAACAGAACTATGTGTCCATCTCTCAAGAGGGAAATCTAAAACTAGGAAAGGGCCTAGAGATCCTTCTCTTATTAAAGCAAACAAATCTGCAACTGGAACTGTAAGTAGGGCAGAAATTGGTAATATGCTTGATGAGTTTAAAACTGATATTTTATGGAGCCTTAGTGAGCAGCTAGACACCCTCAAAACCCAAAACAAGTAGAAAACAAAAGTTGATGCTTTAGCTGTCTTTTGTCCAAAATGCAAGAAGAAACATGTTCTAAGGGAATGCCCTTTAGATGCAAAAGTTGTAGAAACTTGTATGATTTGTTCATAAAGTCATGAGACCAAGGATTTTCCTTCAATCCCAGTTCTTAAGGTTTTCTTTCAAGAGGAAGTAGTCCCAAATTCGGTAGAACCTCTTTGTTTTGTTATAAGAATACCTTGGCAAGGGACACAACATCAAGGATTTAACAATCCATGAATTTTCAGCCCCCACCAAATTGGAATTCTTGGCAACAAACTTGGCCTCAACCTCAAAATTAGTATCAATCTCAACCATGGGCATAAGGGGTAGACAATCCTTATGGGAGATTTTCTCAATATTATCAATATCCTCCATCTTATTAGAGATATCCTCCCCCACAAAATCAATAGAAAAATCAACAATCACAACTTCCAAATCAACACCCTCACCTTTCATTGCCATTTCCACAACAACAATCTCCTCAACAAAGTCAAAACCCTCAACTCTTACTTCCATTTCAACAAAATCCAAATCAAGTACCAGCCCAACCATTACCAAACCCCAATAATAAAAGCCTTCAGAATGCTTACATGGTAGAAGGACAACAATTTCCTACTTAATGATTGTTCCTCTAGATCATAATGATGTTCAACTTAGATTTGGTAGGATTTTAGAAAAGGAAAAACCTTCTGTAGATATTCATGAGCAAGGTGTTTCTGAGGAAGACTCTCTGAAACTCAATAAAATTTTTGAGGAGACATACCTTCAAAATGAAAACACTCAAAAATAAAAAGAAAAAGAATCATTAAACACAACTCCTATAGTTAAGCAACCTGCATCTACTTCCACACCTCCTTTTCCTGAGAGATTACAAATTGATAGAGGAGTGAAAAATAGATTTTGTTGCCCAATTATGATTTCCTAGATGAATTAAGGAATGTCTGTATCAAGATTCCCTTGTTACAAGCCATTAGAGAAATTCCTATTCTAGAAAAAAAATAAAGGAGTTGAGTATCAAAAGACCAAGTAGAAAACCAAGAGACACAAAAAGAATTCACCTGGTAGGAAAAATAGCAGATATCATGATGGAAAATATTATCATGCAGAAATATGCGGATCTAGGAAGTCCAATTGTCAAGACACAGATAAATGGGATTGAAATTCCAAATACATTAATTGACTTAGGGGCAACTATAAAAAATATGAGTAGACAGATTATGGAACAACTTAAACTTCCTAATCTTCTTTACACACCTACTTTACTGCAACTTGTAGATAGATCAGTAATCAAACCAGATGGTGTGCTAGAAGACATTTCAGTCTCCTTAGATTCTTGGGAATATCTTGTGGATTTCATGATTTTAACTCCCAAGAATAATCTAGGAGGACACCCACTTATCTTAGGAAGACCTTGGCTGGCCACAGCTGATGCTTTTATTAGTTGTAGATCTGGTGACATGTACATTTCTTATGGTAGTTCAACAAAGAAATTTACTTTGCATCCTCCAACAAAATCAATTATAGAAATAGATGACAATGAATGGGTTGATGATGAAGATGTTATACAACCTATCTTTACTATATCAGAAATTAGTGAGGATAGTCAAATTTTGAAACAGCTTCAGAATATGATCATGAACAATTTTAGTTAAATTATGATATTGAATACTTGTCATCTAGGCAGATGTCTCTTTATTCCATGGAAGAGTTTGGTAGTTCTGCAATTGAAATTTTTCCAGGTAGAACATTGAATATAAGCAAAAACATGGAGAAATTACAACAAGAGGAGTTAACCAAACTATTACAAAAACATTCTGTTGCATTTGCATGGGAGTATACTAATATGAAATGTATTGACCCTAAGACTTGTATCCATCATATCTATATTGAGGAAAATAGTAGACCAATCAGACAACCTCGGAGAAGGATGAATCTAAATCTTAGGGAGATTATGAAAGACGAGCTCCAAAAACTACTCAATGTAAACTTCATTTACCCGCCAATGGGTTTCTCCATTAGTAATAGTGCCTAAAAAGAATGGTAAATGGAGGGTGTGAATTGATTATAGAGAATTGAATAAAGAAACCTTGAAGGATCATGTTCCCTTGCCCTTTATAGATCAGGTATTAGATACATTAGCAGGTAAAAAGTAATTTTCATTTTTGGATAGTTTTAGTGGTTATAATCAAATTCAAGTAGCACCTGAAGATCATGATAAGACCACATTTATTTGTCCATGGGGAACTTTTGCCTACCAAGTGCTTCCTTTTGGATGATGTAATGCACCTGCAACATTCCAAATAGCAGTACTAGGAATCTTTTCTGATCTAATACATGATTGTGTAGAGGTATATATGGATGATTTTACAGTCTATGGTAACACATTTGAAGAAGCCTTGGAAAATTTGGAAAAATACCTTAAAAGATGTAAAGAAATGAACCTTTCATTAAGCCATGAAAAGTGATTTATGATGTTTATGGAAGGTATTGTTTTAGGACATCAAATTTCAGGGGATGGGATTAAAGTATACAAATCTAAAGTTGAAGTCATCTCCAAGTTACCAATTACTAATTGCCAAAAAGATGTTAGAAGTTTTCTAGGATTTACAGGGTATTACAGAAGATTCATAGAAAAATTTACTAAAATAGCATCTCCACTCTTCAAATTGCTTACAAAATATTGTGAATTCAAGTGGAATCCTGATTACCAACTAGTATTTGAAGCATTGAAAACAAAAATATCTGAAGCACCTATCTTAAGAGGACCAAACTGGAAAATTCCTTTCCATATTTCTGCAGATGCTTCAGAACAACTCTAGGAGCTGTACTCGGACAAAAATACTTGATTCCTTATGCCATTTATTATACAAGTAAAAATTTGATTCCCACTGAGTTGAATTATACTATGACTGAAAAAGAGTTCTTAGTTGTTGTTCATGCAATTAACAAGTTTAGACATTATATAACAGGATATGAAACTTTTGTTCATACTGATCACTCTGCAATTAGATATTTTATGAATAAACCTATTACTAATGGCATAGTTACAAGATGACTTTTACTTTTGCAATAATTCAGTATTACTATGCTAGATAGAATTTGAAAGCAGAAAACAACTGCTGATTTCTTGTCTAGGATTCAGAATATCAAAGAAGACTCTCTGGTTGAGGATAAGTTTCCTGATGAATACTTATTTTCAGTAACTACTCAAACTCCTTGGTTTGCAGATGTTGCTAACTATTTGGTTATAGGGAAGTTACCCTCACATTTATTACCTAGAGAGAAAAGAAAGATTATTCAAGATAGTTCAAGATATTCATGGATCTCTAACAAATTGTATGAAACAGGGCCAAATTTTATGATCAGAAGATGTGTCAGAGAAGATGAAATGCCTGATATTCTTAAATCATGTCATGATGAGCCCTGTGGTGGACACTTTGCTAACAAGAGGACAGCCTATAAAATCCTTTCTTTAGGATATTATTGGCCATCCATCTTCAAAGATGCAAGCGAATATGTCAAAAGGTGCGACAACTACCAAAGGGTAGGGAAACCTACTCCCTCAAATGAGATGCCATTACAACCTTAGGTACTTATCGAACCCTTTGAAAAATGGGCTTTAGACATTATTGGACCTATTAATCATCCACCCAAGCAGAAAAAGTATATATTGGTATGTGCTGATTATGTCACTAAATGGGTAGGAGCCAAAACATTATTTTTTGCTAACGAAAACACTATAGTTAGTTTTCTATTTGAGGATATTTTTACTCACTTTGGTGTTCCAAGAGAAATTGTGGTAGATCAGGGAGCTCAATTCACATCCAGAATGATGGAGAAGCTTATGGAAGAATACAAGATCAAGCATAAGAAATCCACTCCTCATCATCCACAAGAAAATGGTTAAGTGGAGTCCACAAATAAAGTGATTGAAGGAATCATTACCAAAACTGTGCATCTACATAGAAGAGATTGGGCAGAGAGGCTTCCTGAAGCCTTGTAGGCCTACAGAACTACATGGAGGAATACAATGAGACATACACTGTTATGAAACCAGCTCAAGAAAAGATAGAAAAGATAGATCGATGCCTTAGAATTCAGCCTCTTCGAGGGGGCAACCTCCTTTACATTACATAAATGAACAATTCTTGGATGATTCAAATGAAAAAACCTCCTTTCTATATATAGGAGTCTAAGGAGTCACAATATAATCCAGCCGACCTAACAATAATAATATAAATCCACAAAAATAACAATAGATGGATTCTATGGGGCATAGTAATAACAATATGGGGGCAATAGGGGCACAACAATATTAATAAGGGGTATAACTACAATAGTAATCGGGTAATCACTAGTATTATAGGGACCCAACATGCCTGTCTCCTTCAAAAAAGTGTTGTCCTCAACGCTTGAGTATTTCTGGATACTTCTGCATAAAATTTTCATCGTCCAATGTGGAATCTTCAGCGGATAAGTTCTTCCACTTGATAAGATACTCTGAAATTGATCGATTTCGTAGCTGTCGAGTTCTTGTTTCTATGACTGCTTCTGGTTCCAATATAATTTTTCCTTCCTCGTCAAGTTTTGGCAATATTGTTTGAACTGGGAAATTGTCGCCTATAACCTTCTTTAAACATGAAACATGGAAAACTGGGTGCAATCAAGAAGCTGCAGGAAGCTCCAATTTGTATGCCATAGTACCAATCTTTTGAAACACCTTGTACGGACCATAATACTTTGGTGATAATTTATTATCCTTCTTAGCTTGCTTGAGGGACATTTGCTTATATGGTTGTAGCAGTAGGAATACCCAATCACCTATATCAAAACTTCTTTCACTGTGATGTTGATCTCCCTGTTGTTTCATTCTATTATGTGCCAACACGAGGTTATCCTTTAAGAGTTGGAGGACTTGTTGTTGATGTTCGATGTGATGTTCCACTACCTGAACCTTAGAATTTTCTCTTAAATATGATGTGATGGATGGTGGTTGATACCCATAAAGTTCCATAAATGGGGTCATTTTTGTTGCTGTATGGAAGGAAGTGTTATACCACCATTCAGCCAGAGGCAACCATTTGACCCATTGTGTCTGTTTATCAGATACAAAGCAACGAAGATATCCTTCCAAACATTTGTTTACTATCTCAGTTTTCCCATCAGATTGAGGATGATAAGATGAGCTATGAGCTAACTGAGTACCAAGACAAGAAAATAATTCTGTCCAAAAATTTCCAGTGAAAATGGGATCTCTGTCGCTTACAATAATCTTTGGGTTTCCATGTAGCTTTTGAATTGTTTCCATAAATGCAGTAGAAACTGTACTGGCTTTAAATGGATGTGATAATGCACAAAAGTGTGCATACTTGGTAAGTCTGTCAACTACCACCATGATGACACTCTTTCCCTCAGACTTGGGTAAACCTGTGATAAAATCCATTGAAACCTCCTC
Organism: Pinus tabuliformis; assembly: GCA_031772625.1. Classification (NCBI taxonomy): domain Eukaryota; kingdom Viridiplantae; phylum Streptophyta; class Pinopsida; order Pinales; family Pinaceae; genus Pinus; species Pinus tabuliformis. The sequence goes on from CM062804.1 coordinate 1,561,401,547, forward strand.
CCAACGTTGGCTTGGAATGGATAAAGGTTGTAATAGACCCAGTGTCTTAATTGTTTCAACTTTATTTTGTTGGAAAACCAAACATTCCACCACAAACTTTTGAATATATGATTTAAGGCCATCCCAAAAAAATTCCTTCTTAACCCTGTGGTAAGTTTTTAAAAATCCTGAGTGCCCTCCTAAGGAGAAGTGTGCAATTCCATAAGAATCTTTTGTTTTAGCTGGGAATTCTTACAGAGGTATAAGCGATCTTTGTACCATAATGAATCATTTTGCCAGCTAAATGTATCAGACGTACTAGAATCTTGTTGTAACTTTCGAATAAGTTCCCACACTTCTTCGTCATTATTCCATTCCTCCCTTGCTTCGTTTATCCAATCTGGTTGGATAATAGAAATGGCGCACAATAATGCTTCCACATCCTCATCTTTTCTTGAGAGTGCATCTGCCACCACATTTTGCTTCCCTTTTTTGTATATGATTTCAAAGTCATAACCCAACATCTTTGTGACCCACGTTTGTTGCTCTTCAGAGGATAATCTTTGTTCTAAAAAGTATTTATGGCTATCATGATCCGTTTTTACCTTCAAGTATATTCCCATTAGGTAGGGTCGCCATTTCTTAAGTGCATGGAGTATTGCCAACATTTCCTTCTCATAAATAGCTTTTCTTAAAAACTTTCCCTTGATTGGACAACTTTGAAAAGCAATGGGTCTTTCATCTTGCATTAGAACAACACCAATTCCATTTCCTGAAGCATCACATTCCATAATAAAGGTTTTCGTGAAGTTCGGTGTAGCTAAGACCAGTGCTTGGCACATTGCCTCTTTAAGATTTTCAAAGGCCTTTGTTGCTTCTGGAGTCCATGAAAATGCATCTTTCTTCAATAATGTTGTTAGAGGTGCTGCTATTCTCCCATAATTCTTAACAAACTTGCGATAATACCCTGTCAACCGGAGAAATCCTTGTAGATGCTTTATGGATGTGGGGATTTTCCATTCCTTAATGGCTTTAATTTTGCTAGGGTCTACCTTAACTCCTTCATGAGATACAATATGACCCAGATATTCCACCTCCTGGACTCCAAAAAATCATTTTGATCTTTTTGCATATAATTGTTTCTCCTCCAATTGTTGTAGCACCCTGTCAACATGTTCAACATGATCCTTCCAAGACTTGCTGTAGATTAGTATATCATCAAAAAATACTAACACAAATTTTCTAAGAAATGATTTGAAAATTGAATTCACCAAACCTTAAAATGCTGAAGGTGCATTGGTAAGGCCAAAAGGCATGACCAAAAATTCATAATGATCCTCATGAGTTCTAAATTTCGTTTTCGGAATGTCTTCAGTCTTCATTTTGATTTGATGATATACTGAACGAAGATCCAACTTGGTGAAGTAAATTGATCCATGTAATTCATCCAGTAATTCATCAATGACAGGAATGGGGAACTTATCTTTAATAGTGAGCTTGCTGAGCTCCCTATAATCTGGACACATGCGCCATGATCCATACTTCTTTTGCACCAATACTACTGGAGCAGAGAAAGAACTTTGACTCAGTTGAATTATACCAGCCTCTAGCATTTCTGCAACCATACGTTCAATTTCACTCTTTTGGACATAGGGATATCTATACGGCCTGATGTTTGGAGGAACACCTCCTGGAATCAGATGAATAGCATGATCATGATCACGCATAGGTGGGAGACCTTTGGGAGTCTCAAATACCTTGGAATGATTGTTTAGGACTTTTTGGATATCTGGAGAAATAAATGATTCCAATGTGGAAACATCTAGCGAACATAATTGTGCAATTACACCTCTTTGCTCCTTTTCTAGAAGCTTTGTCATACCATTAGAGCTGATTATCTTTCCTGGTTTCCCTGCAATACCCCTTAATTCAACTTCCTTTCCTTCCATAGAAATTTTGATGAAAAGTTCTTGAAAATGAAAAGCTATTTTACCCAAGGATTGTAGGCATTGGACTCCTAGTACAACATCAGCACCTCTCATTGGAATGGAAAGCATTGGGCTAGACAATACATATTCTCCCATGGATAGCTTGATATTATGGCACTCTCCAGAGCAATTTATTGTTCCTCCATTTGCAATCATCACTTGACACTCTGGTGCTGGATATAGGAAGCAATTCAATTCTTTTGCTACCTTACAATGAATAAAATTGTGGGTGCTTCCTGAATCAATCAACACTATTACCTTTTTCTTCTTGATTTGTCCTTGTATCTTGATGGTTTGAGGAGTGGTAATTCCTGCCAATCCATTACAAGATATGGTCGGATTTATTTGTTCTTCATCTAGGCTTTGTTCCTGGAGTATATCCTCTTATTTTGACCTTTCTTTCTCCTTTTCTTCTTCCTCTTCACAATCTATGTAGAATAATTTCTTCTCAGCACACTTATGACCTTTAGTGTACTTGCTATCACAACTGTAACAAAGCCCTTTTGCTCTTTTTTCTTCTAATTGTTGTGGTTTCAACCTTATAGGTTGTGGAAGACTATGGGCAACAACACTTACGTATTTATAGTTGTGAGTGGTATGCTTCCTGGTTGCCATAATTTTGCTTTCCATTTTTCTTGCTAACCTGAATGCCTTCTCTAATGAATCAGGTTCCCAAAGGTGAACATCATGTTGGATATTATCCTTTAAAGACCCTATGAACACATCAATCCTATGCTCCTCTGGAATATCTTTTACCCTTATGTTCAATTTTTGGAACTCCTCAATGTGCTCCATTATTGAACCCTTTTGTTTGAGACTTATCAGTTGGCTAAAAAAAGTGTTGCTTTTTGTATCCTCATAATGTGCTATCAATTCTTCCGTAAAAATTGCCCAAGTGATAATTTTTTTACGAGAGAAAAGCCATTGATACCATAAAAACTGATTTGGTTCCAAATATAAAGTTTCCATACGTACCTTTTGTGTGTTTTGCACATTATTGAGATCAAACAATTGCTCCATCTGTAATATCCATGTGGCGGGATCCTTTCCATCAAACTTCCTCATATCGATTTTTGGAACATGGTGAGTCTTCGATCCAACATTAGAGTCTATGGAATCATGATTAACATTTATTTTGTTCTCATCATGAGTTTCCTTTAGTACCCTTTCACCCTTAGTGACCATTTCTTGTAGCAACTTATTCATATTTATCTTCAATTCTTCCATTTTATCATCCATGCCATCAATTTTAGCGTCCATGCCATTCACCTTAGCTTCCATGCCATCCATCTTATCTTCTACACCTTTCTTTAAACCATCCATCTTCGCTTCTACATCTTTCCTTAAACCATCCATCTTAGATTCTGTTGCTTTTTGTGCAAGTGACACTCGTTGCACTTGTTCTTGTAATTTTGATATATCATATAGCATTTCTTCTTCTTCTTGATGAGTCATGCTAGAGCTTTCAGGTTCCTTACTAGGTGTTTGCATTTTCTTTCCTCAGGGCATCAGTTACCGATAATAATGCTCTATTATGCCCTTTGAATTCCTTCAAAATAAATTTTCAAACCAAGCTTAAGCAAAAATTTAAGAAAATCTACACACCTTTTTTCACTTTGTAGGAGCTCGATATTGCCTCTGATGTATCTCTATACTTTTCGATCATCTAGTTCTGGATTTGTGACCTGCAGTATCCCTCTGTGTCCTCTTTCCAATGCCACGAGTCTGACCCAAATTGGATTCTCCAAGGAAGAGTTATGCGAAATCTCCCACAGTGACTTGATTATAGACTAGTTCAGTAGAGCGAACTTGTACGACATGCCATGAGTCACTGTTTCGACCTTTGGATCTGAAAAATGCATACAAGAAACTATAGTCCATCATATTTTTGTAACTTCTTACGAAATTTTAATCCGATCCGCAGAGAGAAAGTTATGACGATTTTCTCCAAGTCACCTGTTTGGAATGTAATTCAGGAGTCTGCAAAAAGACCAACTTCCTCAGATCATATCTCCGCAAATATAGCGCGAAAAGCTCTAAAATTCGGACCCAAGATTCAGCGTGATTTCTTCTCAAATGGGTTTTTTTTCAACTTCTAAAACGTCGTAGAAAAAAGTTATAGCGAAAATTCCATGATGACCTATTTGGAGCAACGAAACCCTACAATCCAAAGCTCTGATACCAAATGTTATGAAACCAACTCAAGAAAAGATAGAAAAGATAGATCAACGCCTTATAATTCAGCCTCTTCGAGGGGGCAACCTCCTTTACATTACATGAATGAACAACTATTGGATGATTCAAATGAAAAAACCTCCTTTCTATATATAGGAGTCTAAGGAGTCACAATATAATCCAGTCGACCTAACAATAATAATATAAAGCCACAAAAATAACAATAGATGGATTCTATGGGGCACAGTAATAACAATATGGGGGCAATAGGGGCACAAAAATATTAATAAGGGGTATAACTACAATAGTAATGGGGTAATCACTAGTATTATAGGGACCCAACATACACCTTATGAACTTGTTTATGGAAAGCAAGCTCTGTTCCCCATTGAGTTCCAAGTTAAGACTTTCAAGATGGCAGTTCAGTTGGGAATGGATCTATCAAAAGCTCAAAAGCATAGACTGGAGCAATTGGATGAACTTGATGAAATCAGACAAGAAGTAGTTCAAAGAACTGGTCTAGTTCAGCAGTAGAGATTTAAGTGGCATAACAAGTACATCAAGGACAAAAGGTTTCAAGAAGGGGATTTGGCATTGCTATTTGATTCAAAGTTCAAGGATTTTCAAGGTAAATTTCAAACTCATTGGCTTGGGCCATATGAGATTGAATTCTTTTTCAGTAATGGAGTAGTAAGAATCAGAACCATAGATGAGCATCAAACTCCTCTCCTTGTGAATGGTCATAGATTGAAGATTTATCAGAATCCAATCTCAAAGGAGGAGTTTATCAAGATCTTTCAAAATAATTTTGAAATGAAGTTGGTGAAGAAGAATCATTCTTCTCCACCAACTTAGTCTTTGTTCTTTTCATCATTGAAAAAAAAAAGAAAAAAAAATTGTATAAGCTTGAAAACCAATCACTGATTGGCATTCTTATACAGAAAATACAGGGTGAAAATCAGAAGACTCTGACACCCTATATTTTCCAAAAAAAAAAAGGTCTTTCATTTTATTCATGGTTTGTTTTATTCCATTCCATTCCATTTCTGCAAATTTCACTCCATTTCACCACCACATTCCATCAATAAACTTTCCTTCAGTATTTCTTCATATCCACTTTTCCATGTTTCATCCATACAATCATTTTCCATTTTCATTCATTCATCAAGTCATATTTCATTCACTGTGTTACATTCTGTAGTTGTTTTCCAATTCCGCAGCTGCTTTCCAATTCTGCAGCTAATTTTGTTACTCTGCAGTAATAGTTGAATTATTAGCCAAAATAAAAAAATAAAATAAAAGCCAGTTGCAGGTATGGAAGAAGAATTTTTTTTGACATCAACACCTAAAGCACCTATAAAGGCAAGCAATCAAAGGTTAGCAAATGGAAAAGGTATGATTCTAAAGGTGAGAATATGACCCATTTCAAATAGCACTATAAAAACATAAATTATATAGTTTGAATAATCACTACTCCTTAACATGTCATGATGTGATTTGATTGTTACCATAACTCCACCATACCCTTCAATTTAATCCTTAACAGTCTCATGATTTGCCTTCGATTCTAACGCATACTTCATCGTACATCCTTACTCCACCTGTTTAAATGGATAATTATGTGAACATAATCAAGTTGAATACAACACTTTCACCTACCAAGTTTTGTCATTTTCTTACTCCCGCAACCTTCTTATGAACGCAAAGCACTCGGACTCCATTCACTTTTCAGTTATGTGCATAAGTAATACTCCACTTAGTCTCTGTGTGCACTGGACCTCACAACCTCCATATTGTTCCTGTGCATACGGTATTTCTACTCCGTAAGCCTCCATAATTCATCCTCATACCCATCGTGTTTCCCAGCTCCATATCCATCGATTTTATCTACAATATTCTTCCATTTCTGTCCCTATAACCATTCTGTTTCCATATAATTGCCATTTACAGAAGTTGCTACATAGTGAAGAAAAGCAGAATGGATCTCATTGTAAGGACAAAGCCCATAGGAGTTAAGTTCATGGAAGGATACCCTCAGTTGAAGGTGACATTGAAAAAGGCTGGCTGGCTGAAGTTTATCAAGAAATTCAATGGCCATCATAAGGAAGTTACCAAAACATTTGTAAGATCTTTTAATGGAGTAGAAGTGGAAATTGGAGATATAATATTTTCAGTGATTGAATCTTCCATTGCAGCTGTAACAGAACTTCCAAAAGATGGATAAATGTGGTTCAAAAATAAGGCCTTTGATGAAAAGGCTTGGAGATTTATTCTTCAAAAACCAGGTATGGATATATCAATTTTCAAAAGAGGAATTCCTATCTTATCATTAAAGGATAAATGGAATAGTTTGCTCTTGATTATTCAGAAATTTATCATGTGTGAGGGTAGATATGGCTCAATGTACATGTATCACATAAGGTTGTTGATGAACATTTCGGAAAATGAGACCTCAATCTCCCTTAATTTCTGTTGAATAGCTTAAGAAAGATGTTTGCCACTATTCAAAAGAACATAGAAGATATAGAACCTCATCATTACCACCATGGTCTCATAAAAATATTAGTTGAAAATCACTTGAAGGATATGGGAGACACATGGGAAAACTTCCTGATCAGGTATTTTTCCAAGATCCACCTCAGTTACCTTAAGGGAGTTCAGTAAAGAGGAGTAGAAGGAGAAGAACAACTCTAACAATTCAAAATACTCCTACCAGTTCAGCAAAAGAAAATAGTGAGGAAGAACTGCCCTCTGAAACTCTAACTGAAATCATGAAGCAAACAAAACAGAAAGGAAAAACAAAAATTGAGGAAATCTACCAAACTTCTGAACCTTCATCAGAAGAAGAACAATTGCTCTCTAAAAAATTAGTCCACATTAAAGAATAGTCCAAGAAAGAAAATGAAAAAGGGAAGAGGATACAGGTCATAGAAAAAGAGAATATAGGCTCACAAAGTCTAAGAAGAAGCTCTAGGCTTAAAGGCAAGTTGAAGAAAACACAAACAAAAGAAGCTCAATTCATAGACTTGGGAGGGGAGACTCCAACCCAATCACCAGATAACACCTCATTCGAGCAAAGTCCACAATATTCTCCTTCTCCTCAACTAGACTTTGAAAGTAGTCCAAGAAAAGCATCTCCAGAGATTGACCAAGCTCAGCAGTAGATCTATGATTTCATTGAATCATTGGAGCAGAAGAACACAACAACAAAATAGGGGACTTCATCTAACCAGCCAGTTACATCACAGGAAACTCTGATTCATTCATTAAAGCAAGAAATCTATGAATTAGAGGTCTTAAACAGGCATATCTAGAGGGAAAATGAAGCTATGAAGGAGAAAAACAAGCTGGACAAAATCATTCAGGAAATGCCATCCTTCATTTGGGATTTTGGCATAAGAAAAATAGAAAATTGAAGAAGAAAAATAGGAAGCTAAGCAGGGCCCTCATCAACCTTAAATATAGATGCCTTATGAGGAAGCCTAGAATGGCAGTGGCAACAAGGAAGAAGAAGAAGAGGTTGGATGTTCTAGTAGAGGTTTTAGAGCAGATGCAGTAGAAGAAGGATTGTTACAATTTTGGTTGCATGAGGACATGCAACAACTTCACAGTGGGGGTATGTTGAGCCCCAAAAGCTACCTTTTTTTCAAGAATTTTCTTCACCCTTCTCCTCTGTTTTCCCATACCAGTGCATCCTAAGCCATCAAAAGTCATTACACGTTGATTCTAGGAGTACATTTTAGTGATTTTCAAATAATATTATTATGTGTGTTATTTGGATAAGGTTTTGTTTCTCAGCTACAGAATGTAGCCACTTTCCGCAACTAACTAGAAATTTCGCAACCATCTTCATACTTTTGCAGGTTACAAGTGTCAAGAAGAGGAACAAGCCACATGGGTAGCTCAGGAAATGTCAACACATGGATAGGGTCCTATTCATTTGATTAGATTTGAGGGAAAAGACCCCGGTCAAAGGGGAGTCAACAAAGAAGTTCTACAGCAATTAGAACTCTATTTTGGCACGCAATTGAGTCTGAGGCCTATTCCTGAACCTGAGGATTCATTTTGCCACTTGCATAACTAAATCCAACACCCACTATGCAGAGATTTACTATTTATGCCAATTGGAAGACTAAATCCTCGGATGCATGACCTATTCACGTGTTTACTATAGAAGATTTTCCTCTTAGAAATAGTTATGAATTTCTCCTATAAATTCAAGCATTTGGAATGCAGAGAAGTTAATTTTTTTACTGCTGAAATAGTGTGATTTCCGTTTTTAATCAAGAGACACATAGTTCTCTATTTTCATAATATAAAAACTCTATTTTCATATATGGCTGCCTGAGCGTGTGAAGTAGATTTGCATTGATAATCCAAGGCTGTGCAAAGGGCCCCTGCGTGGTTGAGGTTTCTTTTTCATTTCTGTATATTTGCATTTGTATTTTCTTTCGTTCAACTGTATATTGCTTGTGTTTTGTTTATGTTCATAATTGTTATAACATTGTATGTGTATTGTAGATTGTCACTTGTTTTTACTAACCCTAATAGATGCATTTCAGAGTAGTAGTAGGTATTTAAATTTGTTTATGCTCGAGCTTCTTAGTTGTAATTTTGAACTTACATCAAGTAGCAATTTTGGGACTCACTTATTCTGTTGTTCTTTAGTTTCCAAGTTCAAGTTGTTTTATGTTTTTGCTGAATAGGATAGACACTCATTACATAAGTACACGATTCCGTAGCCTTTAGTTGATGGTTTACCTTCAGAGCTAATTGGTGAAATATGGATTTTATGAATGAGATTTACTTGCTATTTAGTACCTTTTCTTTCTTAATATCGTCACTCATGTTATAAGCTGATATTTCCAGAGCCTTTAGTTGATGAATTCAAGCTAATTGGCGAAGTATTGTGTTTATAAATTAGTTTACTTGTTGTTCATTAGTTTAGAGCTAGATAGTTTTAATGTCATTTTCTCATGTTATAAGCTGATACTTCCAGAGTCTTTAGTTGATAAATTCAAGCTAATTGGCAAAGTGTTATGTTTATAAATGAGTTTACTTATTGTTTATTAGTTTAGAGCTGGATAGTTTTTAATTTCATTTTCTCATATTATAAGCTGATATTTCCGGAGCCTTTAGTTGATGAATTCAAGCTAATTGGCGAAGTGTTGTGTTTATAAATGATTTTACTTGCTGATCATTAGTGTTGAGTTAGATAGTTTAATGTCATATTCTCATGCTATAATATGATATTTCCAGAGCCTTTAGCTGATGACTAATTTTCAAGTTAATTGGCGAAGTGTTATGTTTATGGTTGAGATTACTAGTTAATCATTAGTTTAAAATCAGTTTCAAGTTTTACTTTTGCCTTTAGTTTAATTGCAGTAGTTCATTAGACTTTAATTTTGTAGATAGAATAGACAACAGAAGTAGTAGTTTAATTTTTAGTACTTCATTCTCGGTTTGATATAGATAGCTACACGTTCATTTTATCATTCAAGTTTTAATTTTGTAGATAGCAGTTTCAAGAGTCTTTTAAGCTCATATTTTGGAAAACATTACTATAAGAAAGAAAATAAGCTTTGTCTTCATCTTCTTGAAACTCCACTTCCAAACTTGTCCTAAAAAGTACTTTTAAACTCCCACTTTAGCAGTGGATTAGGATTTCAACTACATTGCAGCATTCTAGGAGGTCAAAAGAACAAAACCCAAAGACAACATAAAATTGAAAATAGTAAGGTAAGAAAGGGTTATCTAGCACATATAGTGCACTACACTTCATTAGTTTACGACACCCAAATTGATAATTTATGTAGCAATTTAGGACACTAAATTGACTAAACACCTTCCATCATGAGAATAAAGAGGAAGGGGGAGAGCGGATCTCCTTGTCTGAGGCCTCTCGAGGGCCTAAAGGTTCTGGATGGGGAGCCATTAAGTAGGATTGAAAAACTAGCTGTAGTGACAAGGGCCATTACCCATCTCATCCAATTATGGTCGAAGCCATACGCTTTTAGTACTTCCCTGATGTACAACCAACTTAGCTTGTCATAAGATTTAGCTAGGTCAAGCTATATGATCATATCTGCTTGCTTATTGCTCTTAAGAGAATGAACCACCTCATGAGCTTGAATGATGTTATTTAGAATTTGTCTTCCTTCCACATATCCAGTTTGCTCCTTGGACACAAGAGTAGGAAGAAGGGGCTTAAGTCTATTTGCAATTACTTTAGAAATAATTTTTTACACCATGTTGCATAAAGCTATGGGTCTGAATCTATCTAGTGTCATAGCTTTTTCCTGCTTTGGAATCAAAGCTATGAAAGATGTATTGATTGCCCTCAACACTGTTTTGGAACCTCTTGAGTCCTCCATAACATCAAGGATATCTTGTTTGACTATTTCACAGCATGCTTTGAAGAAGTCTACATTGAACCCATCCAGGCCTGGAGCCTTCCCATTTTTCATCTCTTTGATAACTTATTTGATGTCCTCTTCAGTGACTGGCCTGTTAAGAATGTAATTTTCTTCCCTGGTTACAAGTTTTGGAATATACTTTGTGAAATTATTGATAAATAGTGATCTATCTAAGAAAGGCTCCTCAACTATACTTTGGAAATGCTGTACTAGAGTTGATTCCATTTCTTTGTGGGTGCTGAGCTCTTTCCCCTGAGTGTCTTTGAGTTTTGAAATCCTGTTATGTGCCCTATGAGCCATGATAGACTTGTGAAAAAACTTTGTATTTCTTTCCCCTTCTTTTATCCATTGTAATCTCAATTTCTATCTCCAGAATATCTCCTCTTGCTAGCATCTTTTTTCCCATTCCTATCGAAGAGAGTCAGCTTGCATTTTCCTTTCCTCAGTAAAGCCTTTTGTGATAAGGATCTGATTAATTCCCTGTAGTTTATGTTCAACTTCTCTTTTGGCTTTCAAAATATTGCCAAATTCATTTTTGTTCCATTCTTTAAGCTTGTGTTTGATGTGTTTTAGTATCTATTGTAGTAGGAACATCCTAGTGCCTTGGACAAGCATGTCTTCCACCCACCATTTTCCCATGTTACTGATGAAGTTAGGGTGAGTGAGCCAGACATTTTCAAACCAGAAAGCTCTGTTCCTTGGAATGCCTATAAAAGAAGCTTCAAGCTGGATTGGCCAGTGATCCGAGCCTCCAAAAGGAAGAATTAATGCAATCAAGTCAAGGCCAGTGAGAATGAGGTCCTTTGAGATTAAGAATCTATCTAGTTTAGATGCAACTTGAGAAGCCCCTCCCCTCTTATTGTTCCAGGTGAATGTACCATTTATTGTCTCCGTATCCACTAGTCTCATGTCATTTAGGAAGTTCTGGAAGGCAATGGAGTCCCTGCCTAGTATTCTGGTCCCTGCCTAGAGTTCTTATCATGTTAAAGTCCCCTCCCAGAATCCAAGGCATAACAGGATGTCTCTCTGTCAGCTCCTCCAATGAGGTGAGAAGGTTGAGTATGTCTTCGAGTTTTTGAGGGCCATAGACATTTGTGATCATATATAATTCCTTGTCACCCAAAGTTTGGATCACCATCGAAAGATAGTTCCTGGATGCCTCAGCATCCAGGATTCCAAGTTTTTGGGGATTCCAAAGAGTAAGAATCCCTCCTGCTGTGTTGTTTTATTTAACTTCTAGATACTCATATTTAATGATCCATTTTCTATGTATCTCTCTGATTTTATCTATTGAACATTTTGTTTCCTAGATAAACACCATATCTAGTTTTTCTTCTTCTATTCTATTGCTAAGATTTCATTGTTTTCTTTACTTCCTAGACCCCTAATGTTCCATGTTGTGAGCTTCATTATGAAAGGTTTGTAAATGAGTAACTGGTGAGATCCTTCATCTTACCTGAGTTAATCATGACTTTCCCGCACTCTGTCAATAGCTCATTCTGTCTCTTCCTTCCTCTTTTCTTGCCTAGGTTCTTGGAGGAGTGTCCTAATGTTACCTCTGTTTCTAGGAAAACTAGTATTCGTAAAGAATGCTAGCCCTCTAGGTTTTGCAGATACCCTAGAAACAATAGTTTAAAGCAATTCAATGATTTTTACTATGTGTAATAAATAAGAGAAAGATAATGGAACCAACCTGGAACTTCCACTTAATCCCTTGCTTGATCTCTCTCCCATTTGGTAGATCCTGTAACTCCTCCCCATACTTAACATGCTTGGAGAGTACCTGCACAAGTATAGCAACAAAGAACCATCAAAGAATCATGATCTATTACAACATAAACAGTACAGAATCAAATATATAATTAACCAATGATAGCATTCACAATTCTACAATCATATGGGAGAAAACTTGAAGAGCTTTATTAATAGAAAGGAGAATTACAACCCAGTTGTCTGATCTGACACCATCCTCCCAGCTTAAATCCTTCTTCACCTCATGAAATAGCTAGATCAATCCAACAAGAATACAATACTCTCTCTTCAGTTACAAACTATCAGCACTTCCTTGCAATTCACAATATTTCAACCTTCTATCTCTTGGATTAGAGATCCATTTATAGATGTTGGCAATGGTGTGAGTCATCCATGGGGTTTGATTAGTGTCATTCCACTTGTTACAATTGGCTTCATAAGAGAACGGATTGGAGATGATTTCCTAGATCCCTTGTTCATCCTTAGGTGAATTCAGAAAGGCAAGTGGCACAGGAGAAGTTTCTAGAAGATTCCATGAGCAACCAACTAACAAACTCTCTCGGACATTTGTCCATCCTCGCCCATCACACCCTATAGAAGGCCTAAATATTATGCTTCGCACCCTAGCTATGTACCACTCAATATGCATCGTACTTTTCCAATGGAGTAGTCAGTATGGTTCAATTTAGGCAATTTCTGGATGGTTTCTCAGATAGAACGTTTTGGGGAATGATGTATTCAGATGACTATGTTCCTTTAGGGTATGGAACAACTCTTTTAGGGGTTGATGAGCCCTAATACATCGAAATATAAGCTGGGTTTGATGTGCACAAATATGTCTATAACAGTGTCCCCCTAGAGCATGAGGTCATAAATATTCATGTCAGGTGAAATGCTTTATCATGAGGATCTGGAGTTTTGAACTAGAAGGTGACTTGCATAAGTTACAGTCCTATACATCATCATAATATGATTTTCATGATCTAGTTGAGGGAGGCATTCCCATTCTTAGCTTTATAAATTTCATTTCATGTACATAGATCGGATAATCGTCTGCAAATAGAGACTCGTGATTCTACAAATATAGAGTTGCAATCCATGATTAGGATGACCATCTGTGTATAGCTTTTGTACATTTGATGTTTTTATATCTATGAATATATCACAACCCAGATGGATGAAACTAGATTCGAGGTCTTCAAACTCGTTCAATATTATCTCGATGTACAAGTCAAACCATGTGAACAGATGTTCTGAAGTCGAACATGGAAAGACGTCGCCTAATTACCAGCCAATGATGTGAACTGTTAACAGACGCGAGAGGGATCACTCATAATGATAATGATCCTCAAGGTACTACAGTACAATTCACATGTTGTGAATACATGATCCAATGTCGAACACCACACAAAATATTTCGGTCGAAGGCCATTGATGTCAACCTATCGTCGGGAGTGAGAAACTTGTCATTGATGTATGCAAGCTTCAAAGCACTAAAAGGTTGTTTCTAAGTCAACTTCTTGGATAATGAGCTGATCTCAATGAGAAGCGACTTGTCATAGGATGGCCTTGATGTATCCCACATCTACGACACAAAATGAAGCAAATAATTTTTGGAGGTGAAATTGAACTGATGACACAAGGTTCAGGAATGGTGGTCATGAAAAAATGAAGGTAGGAGGTATTACAGTGTATGAGACATTAACTGGATGGTGATTTCTCAACTGAATGACTTATTTTGAACATGTTAGTGACACTGAGATGAATTGGTAGCGTTAACCCCAAAAAATGGATGGTATGAAAGATTAATGGTGCGATGACCGGTGAACGGAATAACCCAACCCAACTCAACAATGAAGATGAAGTGAAAGTGTCATGTTCAAGAGCGACTTTCTACCATAAATTCTTCAAGTTTTTCCCCTTTTCCCCAGTCATTTCTGACCAGTACCTCTTTATTTTTTTCAACCTTGAGGAGGATAACATATGCTTGTTCTATAATTCGCCCTTCAGGCAAACCTGTCGCTATTTAATGTTTTAACGAGTTTAATGACAAGGATAACTCTATCCTTTTCATGTTTAGAGAGTTTGAAAAGGGACGAAAAGAAAACTCCATAAGTTCTTTTTCGTAAAGTAATCCCTCATGTTCGAAAAAGGATAAAATAATACAAGAGGGATGACGTTTCCAATACTTTAATGAGCCGAAAAAGACAAGCACTCAACTATCTTTTCATGTTTAGAGAGTCTGAAAAGAGTTTAAAGAGGACTCTATTTTGAGGAATGAGTGGTGTCTAGGGTAGCAACTGGTTCCAGTGATGTTGGAACTTCTCAAAACATGTTGATTTATGTGAAGAGGCTGGCTAATAAGACCACTCATTGCAACTGTTCCTCAAAATGGGTAAAACAACCAAGTGAAAGCATATGATCAGCCAAAGAGATGGTGGTGATGAGATGAAAACAACCAAGGCTCAAAAGGTTGACAGAATGGCAATCACAAGGGTTAATAATTGAAAATTGGTTCATTTTTAGACAAGATTGAACCATGGGGAACTACGCTTGGATTCGGTTTCATGTTTATACAAGCTTGAAACGAACAAACTATGCTTGGCTTCAGTTTCTTTTTTACACAAGCTTAAAATGAAAAAATATGCTTGAATTGGTTTACATGCCCCCAGCATGATGAAAAGGAGAGTCTCCTGTAACTAGATGGAAGTCACTGTGGTGAAGCAGGATGGTTATCCAACACCTATTTGGCTTCGTCCAGATAGACAAAGGTGAATGGGGTGATTCCCTTCACATAACCTATAGGGAAACTTATCTTTACCACTAGGTGCATGCCCCCCAAGCTTCATTACATTCACCTAAGTAGACTAGTCATGGCTATCAGGTGGGTGGAATGAAGGTTCTTTTACGAGATTAAGTGAAAGACTCGACTGGGATTTTACGAGATCTAATCAAAGACTCGACTTGGAAGTTTGCTTTAGGGTACCTTGTTTTTATTTTTTCTTAATGAGCTTGACACAAGACAAGGAACTATGCTCATACCTTTAGTTTCATTTTTTAACGAGGTTGACACAAGACAAGGAACTCTCCTCAAACACCCTTGTTTCATTTTTTAATGAGGTTGACACAAGACAACGTACTATCCTCAAACTCCTTGTTTCATTTTTTAAAGAGGTTGACACAAGACCAGGAATTATCCTCATGGGAGCTGTTTCATTTTTTAACGAGGTTGACACAGGACAAGGAACTCTCCTTGTAGACCCTTGGTTTCATTTTTTAACGAGGTTGACACAAGACAACAAACTATCCTCGAAGACCCTTGGTTTCATTTTTTAACGAGGTTGACACAAGACAATGAACTATCCTCAGAGACCCTTGGTTTCATTTTTTAACGAGGTTGACACAAGACAATGAACTATCCTTAGACTCCTTGTTTAGAACTGATAAGTGGTCATGAAGGAGAGATCTGGTTCCAATGCCCCCAGTACATAATGTACAACATTACTGAATTAATCATTAGTCGATGTAGGTATGGAACAGGTTGCCACATAATTAACCTATGGTGGGGATGATACCATTGGTACAAAAGGACCATTTAGGGAAGATGGTTGACTAGGATCCATATTTGTACTGGGAAATGAAAGCTGGTCAACGGTGACAATCCTGCCTTCATGCGGGAAACAAATCACTCAAAAGAGTGTGGAAACAATAGCTCCCATGTGATAAACATAGTCACACCCAAGAAGTAAATTGTAATCTAAATTTCATAAGACTACCATCATGTTCAGATAAACAGTTTTTTCTCCCAAAGTGATAGGTAACTGAGAAAGGATCCCTAACGATCAACTGGTTCCATTGTTAAAGCCCAACATATTCTGTGTAACTGGCACAAGCGATGGAAAATCGAGCACTTGCCAAGCAGTTGAGGAAAGGATACTCACTAATGCACCTTTGTTTATAATAGTGCCAAATACAATCATTTTAAAAATTTGTACTATGATCTGGAAAGGCACATAAGAAGAAAGTTGGGATCCTGCCAGTCGATTCCATCAAAGTGACTACATGACTTGGAGGGGGTACCATAGAAACGGGAGAATTAACCCCTTGAGTTACGAGAACTGGAGGATTTTCCTCCTGTATTGATGGAACAGGCGGATTTCCCCAAAGCTCGTTAGAATCCAAAGTAACAAAAAGAACTTAAGCTGTATCATTTTCACTCTCTTCAGAAAAGATACAATTTGTTGAAGGTGAAATCAAGTCAACTTTTGTCTCAATCTGTTGATTTGGGTCGAGTATAGACTCATAGGATTCACTTTTAGAGAGAGTTGTTTCGATTGACGGTTGATTTTGGTCAGTTGGTTCATCAACTAGTGAAGGATTTAGGGAGAGTTTCCTATAACCAGATGGAAGTCGCTACAGTGAAGCATGACAGTTATCCAACACTTTCTTGGCTTCATCTAGATAGGGACAAAGGTAAATGGGGTGATTCCCTTTACATAACCTACATGGAAACTTAACTTTTCCATTCTGTCCATGAACTTTACTATCACTAGTTGATGGTTTGTTATCAACATGATCTCCAGAGGTTGATGACATGGGATGGTGTGAATGGGAAGACCATTCTTCCAAGATCCGAGGAATGTAAGGACAATTTCGAAGAAGATGGTCTCCCACACAAATTTTTCATGGATATTTGACTTTGTGAGGCTTAACGGATGAATTTTCATCAGATGTTGCATTCAAAGCAATGGTTGCTTGGTTTCCCCCTTACTGAATTGGCTTCTTCTTCTTCTTCTTCTTCCCTTTCTTCTTCTTCTTAGCCACCTAGTTACTAGTACCAATACTTTCACCAAGTGAAGAGGAAGAGGGGGAGGGAGAAACAAATGAGGAAGAAGGCAAAGGGTCAACTTTAGGATCAACTGGAGGTTGATTTTGTCCAGTTGGAGGTGTACTCGATTGTGGAGAAATCATGACATTTTGAACCAAGGAGGTTGAAAACAACCATACTGGTAGGCCAATGGTAAATCCCAGAAGGGACAATGTAGCCATATAAGGAGCACCAATGTTTCCAAATGAAGGAAAAGGACTAGGATTTCCATCAAAAGGGATTCCTTGATCGATGGACTCTGGATTTGTCACCATATGTTCCAACCTAAGATTAACTAAGGAAAATGGATGTTATTCGTGGTCAATTAATTTTAACGGCACTTTAGACGCAACTTTGTTTTTTTAGTTTTAAAGAGTCGAGAAAAAGCTAAAGATAACTCTAGTCACCTTCAATTTTTAATGAGCCTGAAAGGACAAGTGCTCAGATGGACCTTTTCTTTTAAGGAGTCGAAAAGGAACGAAAGTGACTACTCTAGAGAATCTAGACAAAAAGTTTTACCAGACCAATCGCAAAACTACAATATACACCTTGGTGATAAATTAAAGAGAAATTTCCGAGGACTTATGTATGGCAATCAATCTTCCCGAATGTTGTGTTCAGTGCATTGCAATGGATAAGGTGGTAGACTCGGTTTCCTATGGATAAAGGATTTAACCCTATGGGGGTCTCCCAATATATGCATGATGGTACGGGGAGCACAAGTCCGTGCTAGCACTTGTCGTAACAAGGAGGAGGAATCATCCAACCTTCAATGAAAATGATAGCCACTAGTTTTAACAATGCCGAAAAATGTCTCTAGCCTAGACCACTAGATGTGTTGCATTAAATTCCAAAGCATTGTTAAGTTAATTGAGGTTCATTTTAAGTTAATCTTGCTTAAAATTTTCCTTTGAAGGTTCACCACGTGATGTATGTTTGCAATTCCTAAAATATAACTATCATGATAAAAAAACTTTTTATTTAGTTTGAATGATGAAAACCTTAGCTACTAAAGGATAGAGCAATAAGATCTTTGACAAAGAGCAAAGAGCACATCTAATGCAATTTCCTTAGCTATTCCTATCAAGCATTCACAAAATTTAATATGAATAATGCAAAACGCATGTATTTCTTTTTGCTTTCCTTAATGTGAAAGATGAAAAAAGGAAAACTAAATGCATCAAAGATCTGAAATATTTCACTCAAAATGACATTTTCAACAATTTCTTCTTCAAAAGAGAAAGGAAGACTCAAAACGACACTTTCAATTTTGAATAAAAATGATTTCGACACTCTGAATGTAAACAAATCAAGTCAAATGTATCAAGAAAAGTTCAATCGATTATCAAGGGAAGGAAGAATTTACAACACCTCTTTTTGACAAAAAATGACAATTACGACACTTTTTGTATCAAAGCGACAAATCGACTAAAACAATTTTTCGACAAAGGATTGTAAATGGGGAAAAAAGACATAAAAAATTCACTAATCCTAATGTAATTTAGGCTAATCTAAGTGATGCAAGTAAGCTTCAGTGAAGCGGCACTATTCATTTGCAGCAAAACAACCAAACAAAATTGAAAATAGGTCAAAAACCCTCAATTTCTAGATGGAAAAAGAGTTTAGTCAATAATCACACCTAGGCTTCACAAAAATTGAGATGCATCACACTTAATACACTCGGGAGGTGCTATGCATACTGAGTCACAGTGGAAGATAGTGCGATGGTCTAGGGAGCGCAACTGAAATGGGTTTTGGCTCAAATGTGGAGCTATTTTGAATGAATTAAGCTGGGTTTTGATGAACAATGATAACCAAAGTATGATGGAATGTCTTGAGAGGTTACTAAGCTACCAAAAGGGCATCTATATTTTCTTTTAGGTAAAATTTTTAATTCATAAACTAAACCAGAGATTGACTGAAGCAACATTCACCTACTATGCAATTGCGGAGCAAGAGTAGTTCGAAAGCTACCTAGCTAGCTTCAGACTCTGTCTATAGTTTATCAAATTGAACATAAAACAAAAAATAACAACAAAAAAACATATGTTCATTCCCCAACGGAGTCACCAATTTGTTTATGGGAAAACTAGTATTCCTAAAGAATGTTAGCCCTCTAGGTTTGGCAGCTACCCTAGAAACAACAGTTTAAAGCAATTCAATGATTTTTCCTATGTGTAACAGATAAGAGAAAGATAATGGAACCAACCTGGAACTTCCACTTAATGCCTTGCTTAATCTCTCTCCCCTTTGGCAGATCATATAACTCCTCCCCATACTTAACACGCTTGGAGAGTACCTACACAAGAACAACAACAAAGAACTATCAAAGAATCATGATCTATTACAACATAAACATTACAGAATCAGATATATAATGAACAAATGAAAACATTCACAATTGTACAATCATATGGGAGAAAACTTGAAGAGATTTATTAATAGAAAGGAGAATTACAACCCAGTTGCCTGATCCAGCGCCATCCTCCCAACTTCAATCCTTCTTCACCTCATGAAATAGCTAGATCACTTCAACAAGAATACAATACTCTCTATTCAGTTACAAACTATCAACACTTCCTTGCAATTCACAATATTTCAGCCTTCTGATCTCTTGTATTAGAGATCCATTTACAGATGTTTGCAAGGGTGTGAGTCGTCCATGGGTTTTGATTAGTTTCATTCCACTTGTTACAGTTGGTTCCACAAGAGAAGGGATTGGAGATGATTTCCTAGATCCCTTGTTCATCCTTGGGTGAATTCAGAGAGGCAAGTGGAACAGGAGAAGTTTCTAGAAGATTCCATGAGAAACCAACTAACAAATTGTCTTGGACATTTGTCCATCCTCACCCATTGCACCCTATAGAAGGCATAAATAGTATGCATCCCACCCTGGCAGTGTACCACTCAATATGCATCGCACTTTGCTAGTGGAGCAGTCAGTATGGTTCAATTTAGGCAATTTCTGGATGGTTTCTCAAATGGAACGTTTTTGGGAATGATGTATTCAGATGATTATGTTCCTTTATGGTATTAAACAACTCTTTTGGGGGTTGATGAGCCCTAATACATTGATATATAAGTTGGGGTTGATGTGCCCAAATATGTCTATAACAACCTCCATCGGTTTTACCCCCAAAACCCTTTGCTTGATATCTCGAGAGGAAGAGCTGTTGCACTCTGTCAAACTCCTCTTGTGGTAGAGAGTCAAACCCTTTGGTGGTTCCCTGCTCCAGAAACGTTTCTAGATCAAGATTCTCCCTCTCAAGAATCTCCTATAGTTCATGGTCCTCCATATCAACTTCACTTGGGGTCATCTCATGGTCCCTACCAAGTTCCATAGTGCTTGGAAAATCTTCCATTGGTATGTTATTCTCAGGTATATCCTCCATGATAGCATATTTTTCCTTCTTTTTAGGATTATCCTCCAAAGCCTGGCTCATTCCATTGTTCCCTCCTCATTCTTATAAATTCTTGAACCTATTATGAATTGGTTGCTTATCCTCATTAGCTTTCTTTTGGTACTTTTTTTCCCCTTTCCCTTTTCCTCCCACCTTGGTGAAGCCTACAGATCTTTGCCTGTGTTGGTTTTAATGTTGTCCATCAGTTTCTTTAGTGGGCAGTCTCTAAAGAGGTGCCTATGTTCATGACACTTATGGAATCTGAATGGGACATGTTCATAGTCCACTGCCTGCACCCATTCTTCATCATAGAATTCTAGAATGATTTCATCTAGAAGTGCTCCATTAGGTCCATTTCTACACATATGGTGGCAAAGGATGTGTATTTTCCTCATAGAGTCGCATCTGATATTTTTAAAAAATGACCTAATTTATTGCCTATGGCTTTTAATGATTCTAGCAACCAATAATCTAAAGGTAGGGAGTAGAGTCTTATCCATACCAGTACAAAAGTGAATGTTTCTCGCTTCCGAGACAAAATTCATCACCCATAGTCACATGTAGAGGCCTGCAACAGCATAGAAATAAGGTCCTCCTTCGAAAAATCAGTCTTTATCCTTGAGGTTTGTGAACAACACTATGAAGAATCCCTTGGACCCAAGGTGAAGGTTTATCTCCCCATTTGGTTTCCATTGGTTTTTAATCCATGTGTACAAAGCCTTCTCTGTTGGCCATATTCCCATAAATATGCAAATAACTGTGTATGCTGCCATGTGATCCCTATACACCTGTAGCGCTAGATCATTTAAGACAACCCTGGGTTTAATGGTTGACCTAGGTTTGCAGGGTCCTATCACCATCTTGTGCTCAGCTTTCTGACTTTTGTCTTCTGTTCTCTTCTCCCTACTGACTTCCTCTTGATTCTCTTCCTGTTCATGAGATTTAATGTTTATCATTTTTTTTGTGCTTATTTCCTCCATTTCTGCCTCCATTGGTTTCCTGAATCGATTCAAACCTACTTCCTTGCCTTTGTTCACAACTACCTAACTGTAGGAGGGTGTGGAGTTACCCCCTCCTTGCCTCTCCATTTTTACCAACCCTAAAGCCCTGTTCCAAACCCTCGTTCAACTTGCTCTCATCGCTTTGCCTCACACATCACCATATCATGTAAAAACCTCATATTACTTGCTTCATATTGTATGCATTAGGAAATATGTTTGAAAATAAGATACAAATTGAGAATGTAGTAATAAAAATAAGATAAAACAAGAATAGAAAGTAATACCATGGAGTAAAAAATTGAGGTGTAACAACAACTAAAGAAAACTACTTGAAACCATGCAAATTATTAAAAGCCACTTGAAACCATCCAAATTATTGAAAGCCACTTGAAACCATACAAATTATTGAAAACCACTTGATACCATGGCTTATTGGAATTTTCTAAAACAAATTGAATTCATGCAAATTATGAACCACCTTCGAATTGTAATGGTTTAGGATAATTGACAAAAACTAATGATGTGATTTAACCAAAGAAAACTATTGTAACATAATTTCCATATATTATTTACATGAATTACAATTGATGGAAATTTATTCACAAGATGGATTAACAAAAATGGTTGTCACATAGGTGCTCCAAAGCCTATGAAAATTAGTTTGATTGATGCTTGATATCCTTGTAGGAGTTAAAACAGAGAAAATGTTTCAAGATCTAGGAGGATCAAGAGTATCACTTGTTCCAATCTGCATGTTGAGAAGACATTCTTTGTTAAACATATATGACAAAATTAATTTTTCTATACATCCATCATCATATACAACATTTATTGGTTCCTTGAATCCTAAATGATGATCCCTACCTTTCAAAACCTCACAAGTTTCTTCTTTCAATTCTCATATGAAGGTTATGAGATTTTTTATAAGAGAATATGTTTTTTAACGACATACTAAGTGTAGTTTAGATTCATGATTGAACAAAAAGGAGTGTAAATTTTTTCATATAATTATAATGCTCCATGTAAGGCTAACGTGATTAATAAATATTAAATTCATAAATAATAAATACAAAAGAAATAAATTAGCATTCACACATTGATGAAATGTTTGCAATGTTAATCTTCTTAGACTGTGGAAATCTAATTTCAATTAAATTCATCTAGTTGTTTCTCAACATGTAATCATGAAATATATTGCAAATTATGGTTCAAAAGTAAAAATAGGAACCTTATTTTTCAATTTTTCACATTTGATGAAAATAATTGAAAACATAAAAGACATTGGATATCCATCTTTGGAAGTGCATACAAAAGGTTCCTTATAGAAACATATAGTTTTCTAAATCCTCTTACCCCGCCTTATGCCCTACTTGATTGTTGTTTGAAAACTTCCATGTACATTCCCCCAAAAAACCACTCAAATCATTTGTGCCCCTCTTCACCATATAAATGATAACAATATAAATTCATTGTTGATAAGAGATTGAAGCATCTTCCTTGTTGTCTAAATCCACTAAAACCTCTATCTCTTGATTCCTTTTTCTTTCCTTATCAACAATTTCATTGGTATTCTCATACTTCTCATCCCACATTTCTTCCACTCTTTTTTTTTGGAATTGTGAAATTCTTTGTAGTCATGATAAGTTATTCCTTTAAGAAAGTTCCACTTGTTATTGTTTTATGGTAATTTTAGTTACACGTTTTAAAATTCTAAATGATATGGTGCTTCTAATGACAAAAATTTTTCTAGCTAATTTGATCTTGTATAATAGGAATTCAAATATTAACATACTTAAACAATAGTTGAATAGGTTCCTTCTTGTATCATGGAGAGTGTGTTTATGTATGTATGATTTTTTAGTCACAAATTATCTTATAGTTGATTAAATTTGTATAAATTTATAGATATAGATTTTGTTTTCTCTCATGAAATAAACTGGGCCTTTCAATTCATTAGTCACTAGCTTGACTTTTCAAGAATCTCTCATTCTCTCTAATTCAAAAGATTCTCCATATGATTGAGTTAGTAATAATTCCCTCTAAAATATGTATTTAGACTTACTATTTAAGAATTTAAACCTAGTTTCTATTATTCTTTAGTTCAACAACCTTGGAAATTACTATACAATATCTTCTTCATCAACTTTTCTAGATCCTCATCCTATTCTCATTTTTTAGACACCCTCTTTGGCTTCTTTAGTAAAATCTCCAAATCTTCTAATTTTATTCTTAACACCTATTCTTTTTTAATTACTTAAGTTTATTTCATTCTAGTCTCAGGATCCCTTTTACTTGACACTGGATTTCAATAAGTGAAATGTTTGGTAAATGAGATATATCAACAAAAGTATAATAGCATCCTTGTTACAGTAGGGATGACATTGAGTTTGTGATTTATATAGTCTTTTGAAGAAATGGAAAATTGTTGTTAGGAAGAACTAATTTTGAGAAAGGTCTTCAAAATCTTCACTTGGTAAATGTGGCTTGTTGTGAAACCAAACAAAGCTTCAAACATAGATTCAATAGTAAAATTTTGGGGTTATATCTAACAAGAGACCACCTTTATAAGACACCATTCAATCCTATGCCCAAATGGTTTTATTTTTTCTTCATTTCATAGACATGTGTTGGTAGGATAGCGAAGAGAGATTATTGCTTCTAGGACTAGATTACTTGGGAAATAGGTATGTTGACAATTTACTCTCTAATTTCTCTAATTTTATTCTTAAAACATATTATTTTTAAACCACTTCTCTTTCCTTCTCTTCTCACAATCCCTTTTAGTTGGAATTGTATTTTAATTCAAATGTTCAGTGAATGAGATGTATGAAAAACATTATAACACCATCCTTTTTGTAGAGATCACTTTTTGTTTAGGACTTATATAGTCTCTCGAAGAAACAAAAAATTGTTGCTAACAAGAGGTAATTTTGAAAAAGGTGAAATGCGTCACTTGGTAAATGGAGTGATAGAGGTAGATATTATATATATATATATATATATATATATATATATATATCTATATATATATATATATATATATATATATATATATATATATATATATATATATAGATATATATATATATAGATATATATATATATATCTATCTATATATATATATATATATATATATATATATATATATATATATATATATATATATATATATTTATCAATTTAATTTTTAATTTTTTTTACATTATTAAATGAAAAAAGTCAATTCCATTTATTTTTTCTTAGTAGTATAGTACATTTTCTTGAAATAATTGACTAAATACAATAATTTTATAGAAAGAAGATTAAACTATATTAAAATTTTGGAATTATGATATTGGGAAAAATCTAAAATAAATTACTTTAAAAAATTCAATATTGTATTTTATTAACCGTTTATAGAAATATATAACCACACACTCTAACTATATAATACATATTTCAAATGAAAAATTTTAAACTCTTAAATTAAAATATATCATTAAAATTTATATATTTAATTAACTAACTTTTTTTTGCTGACATAGTCATGATTTAACATAAAAGATAAATTTGATTTTTATCATTAAAAATTATATATAAATGAATTACTTTTTCGTTGTTAAGATAGGATCATATTTAAAACATAAAATATAAATTTTAAAATGCAAATATTTTACAGATTGCATACCTTCAACTAGTTTACAAATTTTTTATCCTTTACATTTGGTTTCCCTCTATTGATTGTTCTCAATTATGGCATCCCTTGAAGTTAAATCATGATTTATGCATAAGCAACAAATTTTAGCTATTTAATTAAATCAAGTTATGTAATTCAATTTAGTTGGTAATGGAAATATAATGTTTCCCAAAGCACTAATTTTTCATCTCCCTATATTATGCTCACATATAGCATAATTTGGAAAAGTAAGTGGCCCATTATCCACACATCTTTTCTTTTCTTGCAAGGAACAAACATCACATAATGTAATTAGGGGAATTGTATTAAAGGATCATGAACCACATATCCACATACTTGCAATTCAAACACTTTGTATGTGCAATATTCACCTTGCACACACCATCACTACTAACCAATTTTCTTTACTAACCATTACAAGTAGAGTAATTGCTTATATTTTACTTTGAAATTTTGCACACAAACATAGCTTAAAACTAGGAGGATTTAAGTAAGTGGCCCTACCATATATATATATATATATATATATATATATATATATATATATATATATATATATATATATATATATATATATATGTTTTCCTTGTTTTTCTCATTCCAACTCATGTCATGCCTAGCTTAACTAGGAGGAAAGTAAGTGACTAAATCCACAAATCGTTTTTACTTGTTTTTCTAACCAAATATTTTTATATTTCATTCATTTATTTTTGGGACCAAGACTTGGTGTTAGTAAAGAAAGAAAGTAGGCACTGCCTCCCTTGCATCCTTGTGGCAAACATGTGGTGGCATCTAGACCCTTTCTCAAAGCACTAAAGCTTCCATCTCCCTATATGCTCACATACTATAATTAGAAAAGAAGTAAGTGGCCCATCATCCACACATTTATTTTATTTTCTTTTCTAACCGAATCTTTCATTTCATTAATTTATTTTTGGGACAAGGACTAGTGTTAGTAAAGAAAGAAAGTAGGCACTGCCTCCCTTGCATCCTTGTGGAAAACCTATGGTGGCATCTAGACCCTTTCTCAAAGAGCTAAAGCTTCTATATCTCTATATTCTCACATAGTATAATTAACCACCTATGTGTAATTATACTATGTGAGAATGAAAAAAAAGGAGATTGATCACCTGGTGGTGGGCCACTTAGTAAAGAAGTAAGTGGCCTATCACCCACACATCATTTCTTTTCTTGCAAGGAACAAACATCGCATATTGTAATTAGGGTAGTTGTAAAAGATCATTGCATATCCACATCAATTCACACTTTGTATGCTCACAATTTCACTTACACACACATTCACCCCACACACTAAGCTCACTTGAACTTTGTATGAAGGGTATCCTCTTTCTAGAATCTTTGTACCTAATTTATTTGAGCTTATATTTTTTTGTACTCCCTATGCGAAGCAAAGCCTTTATAAAAACAACCTTAACATGAAAGCACTAAATTCCCCATAGGGGTCATAAGATAATTTATAGTTCAAGATAAGACCACGATGATAGGAATCACATACACTGTCATGGTTGTTTTTCATTTTAAAACATAGAAAATTGTATTCTAGGGAGCTTAAAATATTGCATCATCTAGTGAAAAATCTAGTACATGGAAAGAAACATGTGAGGGAGGTAAGGCTTAGATGGTGTATTATCATGAACCTTCATGTTGTCTCCCAACACATGGTATTAGTTATGGGTCCAAAACTAACAACCAGAAGTTGAGATTCATCCATTCCCATTGGATGTAGGTAACTTAGTGGTCAAATCATAGGGCATCGTTCCATCTAGGTTGAGGTGTGGGAGCACTTAGACTTGAGGTGATCTTGGTCAGGCTACTAGAATCATCGCCAACTCTTTCAGGACATGGCCCTAGTACGTTTGGCCATTATAACCCTCTCAATGCCTTGTTTGGTTTTTTGGCTATTGGAAGAATTGTTAGTGACATTTATGATGTGGACCCAACACCCTATTCTAAAATATTCACAAGGCCTAATTACTAATTGAGTGGAAGGACACTAAGTATTTTTAGGAAATTTTCTCATATTAAAATCCCCACAAAACCTTTTTTGTTGATTTTTTCACACATTAGAATTAAATGGAAAATTAACCATTCATTTTTCACTTTGTCTTATGTGTGATTCATTTGGTCTTCCTAAAGAAAATGTATGTGTTTAGGTGTGCTTACAGATGCAACAGTCTCAAGTGTTGTTGATTTATTTCCTTTCTTTACAACTAATACCTTTCTCATAATAGAATGTTTGTCATTAGTTACATGTTTCATAGGGATTATATCATCTTTAGGTGCCTCCTACATACAATTCACATCATCATGAAAATTCTTTTACCTTTCATCATATTCTCAATCACCCTTTTTGTTGACATAGGTACTTATACTTTTATTCGTGCACTCTTCTTAGACCCAAATTTCCATGAGCTCGAAACCCTTTTCTTTTCATGTTTCAACTTAGAACCCTTGGTCCATGTCAAATTCTACTACTTAGCTTCCAAGTCTCAATTTTTTTTTCATTTAACTTTTCCCTAGGGTTTGAGACTAGAACCTGAAGGTTTCCAAATTGATTTTTATTGACGGAGGATGAATGCTTTTACCTTTCATCATATTATAAATCACCCTTTTTGTTGACCAAGGGACTGATACTTTTACTAGTGCACTCTTCTTTGACCCATCTTTCGCCAAGATCAAAACCATTTTATTTTTATATTTCAACTTAGAACCCTTGATCCATGTCAACTTATTCTACTGTTATACAACAAAATGACCTCCTCATCAACTCAGAGGTGAAAGACAACATGACTGAAGCAAAAACCACAATTGTAGGTCTTGAATCTACATTAACGCTGGTTACACACTGTAAACCTACTTTATAAAGCTTGTTACCAAGCCTAAGGGTTATACTAGGGGCAACGTTAATGAAACTAAGGGAAGTTCAATGGTTCAAACCAATGAATCTACTCACAAATATCTAGATATTTATCCCTAAATTTTCTCAAGAAAAGCAAGGAAATTACCAAAAATCAAACTATTTGGGGAAATTCCAATCTGAAAAAGAGGGCAAATGGGAAAGAGCTTGAAAACAGGGTAGGTTCATTTCTTTTTCCCTAATGAACTTTATGAAGAGCTGGGAAACCCTAACTCGATTGCTATATAAGCAGTAAGAGGGCCATTTTGAAAGGGGTCAGAGCATTTGAAAGGATAGCCTACTAAGTAGTTGTGAATTGTCATGTATGTGAAGAAGTGAGCTGAAAGAGAGAGAGAGGGAGAAGAAGAAGGGGCAAGGGAAGATTGATACAACGGATGGTTGTAATAATTCTTTCATTATTAATACAAATTTGCAATTGTGTTCCCTACTCCATAGTGTCGGTAACATTGTTCATTGAGTTGTTCATTTCGATACTTGTTGAAATGAGTAGTTAAGCTATATACAAATATATGTTCATTATGCATTCTTATATTAGTTTTCAAGATTGTATGCTGTGATTGTGTTTGCCTTTCTTTTGTGCAGGAATTGTCTTGGAGCTAGCTTTGGAGTTCTTTTTGGCTACATTGAGATCTCCAAACAAATCTAGAAGGAGACTTGAGGTGATCCTCTTTCCATACTTTGTTAACTGATATTTGATAGATGAACATGTGTATAACTTGGTAGCTTCTGCAGATACTCTTATGATCTGTAGAAGGTCCCAGGAAGGCTTTTGAGGGTAGTTTTCATTCTCCATACACCGTGCATTTTAACCCATAGTAGAATTGGTGACTCCACTGGGGACTATACATCTAGTTCCTGGTTCACCCAGAATCTTCTTTGTTCTCTCTTCCTTCCAAGAGCCCCCTATTCTTCAGCAATTCTTTTTCTGATTCACCAAATATCTTGCTGCATCCTACTAGTATACATTCACCTCAGAAACTGATCTTGGAAACCCTTGTCGTGAAATATTTCCCACACTAACGCAGGTTACTAGGGTCACAGAGCTTTATAAAGCACTGTACCTGTGTGCAGGGAGCGTTAGTGACCATACTAACTCTCTGTAACCACTGTTATAGAGCGTTAGTCTCCCTTTGTCTTGATTTCCAGTAGTGTCTATGGACCTAAAGGGATGGAAAATCTTCTCATGGGCTGAAATAAGATCTGTAGTTGTATTATGTCAGCAAAATTGGTGTCCTAGAAATTTATTTTTAGGAAAAAGTTTTGGGTTTTCTCTCTTAAAAAACATCTTTTCTAAAAGAAAGACTGATCATTGGTGTTCATCCTTCTGTTTAAATAGTTGTGATTTGCTTCATTTTGGTTTTTAGTAGTTGTTAGGAAATATTGGAAAAGAATCTTTTGGTTATGCATGTGTTGAAAGACTATAGATGCACAGATGAATCTATGAATATGCGAAAAAGATCAACATGTAGAATAAATCTTGTTTGCATCAAATTGAAAAAAAAATCAGAGCACTGTTTTGCATGATTTATTGAGTCAAGAGTCTCACCATATTTCATACGTCAACACCCCTACCAAAGACAACAATCAAATACACATAAAATTTACATTAAAATCAATCAGTTACTCTTTTGAACAAACCAACATTAGCTAGGCTAGGATCTTGGGATAAGCATGTGACTGAACTGCCCAAGGTTGAAGACCAAAACTAGTGTCATTAATGAGCAAAAAATTCCTTCAGCACTCATATTAGTAGGACCACTCCACTAACAACGAAGAAAAATATGGGACTACATCGGATTGTAATTGAAGGTAGCCCGTCTTCTCTTACAATTCCTTTGGGAATTTTGTGTATTGGGGTTCCCTTTAGCGATTTTGGAACTAAGTCAGGGACTCAAGTATCCTGCCCATACAGCGTTTTGTCTATGACTATGTCCCCCCCGGTGATGTCTATGATTTGAGGTATCTCTAGTGGCCAAAATTCTAGGTACTTACACCAGGTGACTGGGACAGGCTGTCCTGGTAACTAACACAGATGGATCTACTTTGTCTTTAGTTTTTGGGAGGGTTCTCATCTTCACGAGAGTACGTGGACCCTCAATCTGAGGTTCAGGCAAAGCTCTAGACTAACTGTAACCATACATTTTGCCATCCTTCTCTGTTATTCATTTTGAGACCAGGTTTCATCTCTGGTGATCAGTGCTTATCAGACGAGGTAATTTCCCTATGTTTGTTGATTGATACATTTAGTGAATTTTTTTATATTTTTAGGTACCTGAGTGCTATAATTTGAGACTTTAAATAATATCACGATAAAAATTTATTGATAAAATTAATGGTCACCGTGGCTACATCCGGCCCTCATCGTCACTCTAGACGATTGTTAGGACTTCCTCCACTCATTGTGGAAGATCTGCCAAGTTCCATTGAACCAGATTCCTCATCTTCGAGGGATTAGTCTCCTAGATCTCACACATGATCTGTTTGGACAACTGACGATTCAAGCTTGTTGGAGGATTTCTTCCCCCCTTTAACCCTCTACTGACAAATCCATTGGAACCTGTCTTGGCTCTCGTGGTACCTATACTTCCTGCTTCGGTCCTTGGAACATTTCCATCTATCCAGTCGACACCTAATGGGTTATGGAACTTTAGGGACACTTTTGGTCCTTCACCACTCCCCCAGTCAACAGTCATCATAACACCGGTAATGTGCAATTCTGCTATCCTATTTGTCCCAGGTACCACCACTCACACAACAGCCTCTATGAGTGGAATCCATCAGATGCCAGGTTCCACCCCTATGGTGCTACACTGCATACCTTCGACAAGTGCCACATATAGTGCTCCTTATAACACTCAATGTGGCACTATGAGCATAGTTCTTGTTTACCAACAACATGGTTGGCTGCCAATGTACAGTTAAAACCCCCAGATTCATATAACTAGGGGGTTCCCAATATGCACATGTTGGTAGGGAACGTAATAGTTCCCCCTCTGTTCTCATACATGCATGGTCAGTAGCTAATTGACATGAGTGTTCCCTCTATCAATCAAGGCCAAATGGTCAGTTTTGTGTCAGGCGGGAATCCACAAGGGGTTCCCGACTAGTCCATGGGGGCACCCTACTCACATACTCAAATGAGTCAAGGGGGCATCGCTTATACTGGGGGCAATTCCATACCCCGGTATCAAAATCCTCATGGAAATCCACTCTACAACACCATACCTCAAAGCCACTACTACACCACGCAACCCATGTACACCATGGGGAACCAAATTATGGGAGGAGCGCAAAGCTCCTCAAGTCATCCGTCATCACCATGGTCTAAGTTGGGGGCACCTAACTCTCTGCCATTTTTGGAAACATTGGATATCCTCAACTTATACAAGTTGACAAATGACCCCATCTATCACAACTTATAATGGTCGTCGATCTGGCATAAAATACCAATGGACATCCCAAAGTTCGATGGATAACAAGGGGAGGATCCGGGTACTCATATCATGTTAAGTTATGGTATGTTCTATGCTTATAACAGTTTACTTCTTTTTCTTATTATATTCCACCGATTAGCAATCACATGTAAATAAAGTAAAGTGCAGATAGAACATTAAACGATCGACAGAAAACAAGCCAAGACAAGAGACACAAGATGTGGCGGCTAGCCAGGGACAAACCCCACAATGTGTGGGGAAACCCTTTGATCAAATCTTCTTTTATCTTCAATAATTATGCAGAGAGAAATAGTACAATAAATCTGATTCATATTAGCAGTAGCAAACCCTAGATCAGTAGCATCAGCATTAGTGGCTTCATTATCAAACTAGGGTAGAGCATATCTCACAAACCGACAGTCGGATTGACTTCATTCCACCACCAAACGTTTCGACTTCCAGAGGAGGTTCAGATGAACCTACAACGTAGTTCAGATGAGGAGATATTCTAGGCCATGCAAGTAAATCTTTACTTCTGCAGTTGCAGCTTCAGTTTCAGCAGTTTCCGGCTTCACATGTGTGAGAGAGAGAGACCCATTTCAGCGCAGTAGAGAAGAGACTCATATCTGCGCAGTAGAGAGAAAGATGTGATGAGATGAGTGAGTCCAAATGAGGAAAAGTCCTCTTATATTTATACACAACGTTGGTGGGTGCATAGATGTGATTGTCGGGCTTCTGAGCCTACATGAGTTGTAGGTCGGCTTGATAATAATTCCATAATCAAAATAAATTCATATCTCCACGAATACTTATCGGAATCGGATGATCTTTATATCAATCCTACACCTCTCGACGAGAGGAATCTAATAAAAATATTATCAGCCATGAATAAGATGACCCACATGAAGTTTTGCCCTAGTTTCCAATTTTAACATATCACCACCTTCCATCTCTGGTGTGTTTCAAACTCTATGGTGGATGATAGTGTCCGGTTACATTTTTTTCCCGCACCCTCACTGGCAATGCAGAGAAATGGTATATTGAGTTACCATGCATGTCAGTAAACACCTTTGACACTTTAGTGATGGAATTCCTAAAGCATTTCCAGCTACCTATCCACTATGAGACTAGGACAGAGCTCCTCACTTCATTTTTTTAGGATACTTCCACCAGCATCTTCGATCATATTCATGAATGGAGACATAGGTGGAGGTTATTAAAAGCTCCCATCCCAGACTTTCTCTTAATGGACTGGTTCTGTAAGTCCTTACTCCCACAAATTGCTAGAGATGTTGCTCTAGATGTTGCAGTCACAGAAGACCAATCCATACGTCGTTCCCAACACTTAGATCTGATATATTCAAAGTCTGGCACTCTTTACGACATAATCGCTAATGATCCCGGTAAGCCCAATGCTTCCACCACTTAGCACCCTGGAGTGCACGCCGACGGGATTGTCGGTGCAACCTCTGGGGCCGCTATAAAACAACTCAGTGGTTCCATTACCAAGATGGAAGTGGACCCCTCTACCAATACAACTGCTCTTCCTACAACTGTGATAAACTCTCCGTAGTCTACACAAAAATCTAGTGGCAAGAACAAGAAGAATAAGAAAAAGATCGCTCCTTCTGAAGATCAGTCACCAAAGTAGCCCAACCCAAAACAGAAGGCCACTGCACCTACTGACTAGGAAAAGGATAAAACCACTAGATATCCATGCAAACTTTGTGCTGAAGACCACACGACTTGGCCATGTCCACAGCTTCAAGAATGCACAGAATACCTTGGCAAGAGGGATTCTAGTAAGGCCCCCGCTGTCTTTAGAAATCCTTTTCCTAATCAACAGTAACAAAATCTTATTTCAAACCACCCACCACCCTTGCAAGGAGGCAACAATGGTTCACAACATCCTTTGGCTGGTGAAAAGTCTTCTGCCATTTACACATTTGAAATGGTAGAAATCACCACAAGAGCCAAATCTTATGGAGCTCCTATCGCTCCAACAGTAGAACCATCCTCAGGTCAAAACCCACCACGCCTAACGATTTGCATATCAAAAGGCCAGTTGAGGACCTTGTAGTTTGACCCCCAAAAGGGGCACTTTGATGCACAATGCACAATACATCTGCACGTGCCGCCCAACACTACAACATCATAGAGTATTTGGCGCAAGCGCCATCGGCAATGTCAGTGCTCGAAGTATTCCAAACATACCCAACGCAACTGAAAGATTTACTTTCAGCTATTGGAGGTATTGACCCAATGGATTCCATGCTTGCTATTTTCGACATGGACAAGTGTAAACTTCCCCATTCCCACCAGCTTGCATTCTAAGTGCATATCACTTTGAAAGGTAAAGGTATACATAGAATTGTCATCGACGAAGGTGCTTCTACCTGTGTCATGTTGGCTTCATGTTGGCTCACCCTGGGTTCTCCAACCCTATCCCCACCATCGAACTTTCTAAAAGCTTTCGATAGACACACCTTTATCCCAAAAGGATACCTAGCCAGTTTCCCCATCATTCTATATGGGATAACCGTAACGGTGGATGTAGAAGTCATGGACAAGAAACTCAACTATAATCTCTTGTTGGGTCACAGTTGGACATATGCCATGACGGCCGTCATATCTACTATCTTTTGCATCATCCTATTTCCATTGGATGGAAAGGTTATTACAGTAGAAAAATTGTCTTTTTGCACCCCTAATTATTCACCATTACCAAGTGGCTCCATACCCCTAGTAGGAGGTGGAACTGACTGCTATGTCAGTTTAGGTACCGGTCTACTAAATGATTTTTCCCTCATGGGATGTTTTCCTCTTCAGCAGCCCAAGGTTTCACAGATGGTCAACATGCTTTCACCTATTCCTCATGAATTAATCGACCCCTGGATCCTATCGTCTCCTTCAGGCCTTCACACATTCGGAGAACAGATGCTGCTATCACCAGCTGAATCATCCTACAAAGGCATTTAATCCACATCCACATCTCCGGTCATGTTAGCTATTGCCGACGGTACCACCACCCTTCCCATAATCACTCCTCTAGATCCATTCAATCAACTCATACCTACAGACAAATCCGTTCAAGAAATTATGAGTTTTTGAGAGAAACATTCGGATTATTGTCACCATTATGTCCCGATATCTGATTTAAACATGATGCATCTTCCAGTCCTATCCCCCGACTTACCAGAAATTGTTTCCTCACCCTAAGCGATCATCTAAACTTTGGACGCGGAAGGAAACATGGGCAACACTTCCAGGTCAATGCCCATACACATTTCAGTCATGATAGGTATTGTGGAAAACACCCAGACGTGGGTAGATTGCAGTCCTGAGGAAATTGCAAGATCCACCTGTTTATATGAGGAATTCCATGATGAATTCGTTTGGTCTCACGAGGAAATTCCCAACTTTAATTCGTCATTTTTTGCTCATGAGATCCAACTTTACGATGAAGAAAAACAAAATGGGTGGTAGACGCCTCCCCTAGAAATAATCGTTGAACCCATGCCCGTACCACGGCCGAAGAAGAACGCTTACTATACCTTAAATAGATGGATAAAACCTGTCGAGATGCCAACTTGGCACTCGAGGCTCACAAGCGCTAGGTAGAATCCCAATTCGAAAAAGAGCTTAAGTTTCCTCCTTACCAAGAGGGTGACCTTGTGTTGCTTTATCATCCAAAATATGACCTCCTGAAGGCATGCATGCTTCAACCCAAAAGGCTAGGTCCCTATGTCATAATGAAAGTCCTCCCCACGAGGGCATATGAACTGCGGGACCAGGAAGGAGTCTCGCTCAAGGAGCCCACATACGGGTTCTATCTGAAAAGGTATTGTGCCTAGTATCGCACTAGGCATATGCTTTGTAATTTTATGTATTCATAAGTTTTGCTTTTCTTTTTGGTGTGATTGGATTTTCTTGTTATTTAGTGGAGTACTTGTCTCATGCATTCTTCTCGCAATACAGATTTCATCATTACCTTTAGCATATGTATAATACGTGGATGGTGCCAGTCATCACACACGGCACATTGCATCAACTACTTGGGTCATTTACACACCTGAGTCAGAACTATTTTGCTCCAGGGGGCTCTTTCACTTCTCACAGAAGTGCCATCAAGGGCATCTCCAATCTAGTGGTAAGGTTAGACTCCCAGCAAGTCATTATGCAATTGACTAATTTTTATCACATTCATAATCCAGCCTTGTTACATCATTATCTAAGGGTGTGACTCTTGGAACATCGATTTGAAATAATCACATATGAACATGTTCCTCGAGAATTAAATACAGTTGCTGATTTGTTAGCTAACTATGTATTAGATTGGCATTTGTCTCATTCTTTATAGAAGCATGCATGAAAAGTAAAACATTTACTAAGTTCAAAATTTGTTTCAAAAAACATTTAAAAACACATTTACACCACCAAAATACCAAAAATGTCTGTATATATATAGATCGTCATCCAGTATTTTACATCAAAATATTCCAAAACTAGGATCTTTTAAGTACAAAAATGGCTATACAAGCCCAACTACAAGCACTCATGTGGCTATGCCAAAACACCTACTAAAAGGAGCCTATTGCTCCAGAAATGCTAGAACCGCTCTAGCTACCCTCCGAAGAGGTACAATAAAATGCTCAGGTACACCAACTATGTGTCGCTGCATATGAGCCGGAATCTCCTTCATAGGAAGGGGGGGACACCCATGGTCTAACCCTCCAGGTTCCTCAGAACCTTGCGAAGACTGTCGGCATCACCTCCTCTAGCAAGTAGTTGGCATCCTCGTCACACATGGTGAGGTTTTCCTAAGGGTCATAATGGCGCCACATCTGTGTTAAGCATAAGAGTTTCATGTCAGTACTTATTTCACCTATAAAAACTTTACATAAACATTCAAAAGCTAAAAATACTTAAAGTACCATAAAAATTATTCTCACCTTGAGGGCCCCAGTTGGTCCCGGGTGGTAGCATCAAGTCGAGGTCACCGGTGAAGTGCATGCCCTCATAGGCATAGTCATCAATAATCACAATCTGGATACGAAGCCACTGGAAGAAGTCTTCGTCGAAGAAATGCCAGATCGATCTTCCTCATGTGCGAGGATCAAGTGATGACCAATGACCTTGCTTTGGCTCCCTCGGATCTAGGGGACCTAAGCTCATCCGTGGGTGCATGACAGGTATGCTCTCAAGGAAAAATGAGACTATGATAGTACTGTACCCAAAACTGTGTTGGGTACGGGTCTTGCACACTGTTAATTCTGCCTTCAACTGGCAAAGCACTGCTTCACACTAGTTGAACATCTGGGGCTGGACACAGTCAACCGTAAGCAATAGTTGGGCCTTTGTTGCAACGTGGGTACTCTTTGACCCTGCCAACCACACAATTAACCATAAAATTGTCCTCATAGACCGGGATCTTATCCTCGCTATGGAGACTATGTTGTTGACTAATCCACTCTTAGGGATGCAGTAGGTTTGTACCAGCTCTGAGGTAGATCATGGATCTGGCTTACTGTCGGTGAGCTTTGCCTGTGCCCCATGGCACGATAAACCAATCAAAAAATAGATTTCATCCTGGTCAATCGCCAGCACTTGATCTCCAATCCTGAACACTTGCTCGTGTTCATCCTAGCATTGGATAATCCATCTCAGTAAATCCTCTTGTACTTTCATCAGCTCTAGCTTTGCATACTTCAGTAAATCACAGTGGCGTAATGCAAGTATGCATGCTAGATCATTTCGCATCAGCAATTCCTCATTATCATGGGCCTATTCTCTCCATAGGTGAGTCATTTTGACCTAAAACCTGCACAAAATAACCCTAAAACCATTTAAAATGGGGCAAAATCACTTAAGGAATCCATGAATGAGGGTTTTCACTGCACCCTTGAGCCCTAACGCTACCCCCAGTGCTGCACAAGGAGGATTAACACCCTCAAGTGGCTTGTACAGAGCATTTAACACTCCCTATTGGCCATTTGGAGGGCGTTAGTGCGCAAATAAGGCTCTAGGGCACCTCAGATCTACAAAATTCCACCCATATAATTGTCAAAAAAGTTCAAATAATGCATAGAGCAAGTTTTTAGCTTTCACCTGGGACCGACGGCATGTCAAATGGTCACCTGGATCTCTTGCAATGGTCTGTGGAAAATCTGCTCCTCTTTAGCTCCAGAATGCTCTCACAAAATTCAAAATAGTGAAAAAGATGCATGTGAAAGCTCCAAGCATTTCCTTATTAATTTTGGAGAAATGATTTTTTGAAAATCATTAAAGAAGAAGTATTCCATTCTCCATGAATTTTTTTATCATGCATGAACCCATATGATAGGAATTGCTGCTTTTTTATACTTATTACCGCTTTTGATGAAGGCACCTCCAGGAATGAAAAGCAGTAAAAGCTGCATGCAAGTCTAATTAGAGCAACTTTTGAGATATTTTATTGCTCTTTAAAAAAAAAAAACATC
This sequence comes from Pinus tabuliformis, assembly GCA_031772625.1. Classification (NCBI taxonomy): domain Eukaryota; kingdom Viridiplantae; phylum Streptophyta; class Pinopsida; order Pinales; family Pinaceae; genus Pinus; species Pinus tabuliformis. Next base: position 1,561,439,654 of record CM062804.1, read on the forward strand.
TCCGAGTTTTCATTGTTAAGCTTGTTAAATCTTTGTGACGATGGTCAGAGCACTTTTTGTGATATTTTATTGCTCTTTAAAAAATAAGAAACATCTTCGAGTTTTCATCGTTGCGCTCGTTAAATCTATACAACGATACTTTGAACAACTCTTTTTTGATCTTTTTCCAACTCATTAAACTGAAAAATACCAAGGGAGCATTCTTTTTAGGCACTTTTTTCTCACTCTTTAAACTAAAAAAATCTTGAGCTTTGGCTTTAGGCTAGTTAAAATTGATAAAAATGACCCGAGCATTCTTTTAGGTACTTTTCTCACTCGTTAAATTGAAAATTCCTGAGTTTTTGTTACTGGGCTCATTAAAAATATATGATAGCTACAAGAGCATTTCTTTGTTGGGACCATTTCTCACTCTTAAATCGAAAAATCCCCAAGTTTTTCCCCTCCTTCAAGCTCGTAAAACTATGAAGAAGGGATGAGCCATTCTTTTCCCTCTGTTTCTCGCTCACTAAACTGAAAAAGATACCCTGAGTTTTCTTCATCTGACTCATTCAAAATTTTGATGAAGGTATTGAGTTTGTTATTGTGTGACTCATTAAAAATTCACAATGAAAAACGAGTTTAGTCCATCACCTCGTACCGTAACAAAATGAGGTCAACATCTATTAAAAGTAGGTTTCTCTTTATCCGGATTCAATAGATTAATTAACAAAAAACTAATCGATCTGGGTATACTATTAACCTTTTTTCGCACCCGGTTAACAACTATGACAAAGGGACCACAATGGAGTCTCTCTTTACGATCTTTTCAGACTCTCTAAATATGAAAAGACCACTGAGTTTTCTAGTCTGGACTCTTTAAATTACACAGACAAGATATAGAGTCGTTCTTTTTATGGTACATTTCAGACTCTTAAAACATGAAAAAATCGACGAGTTTTCCTCTCTAGAATCATTATACTAATCAGATAGGGCAAAGAGTAGCTCTTTTGCGGTCCTTTTTAGACTCTTTAAACATGAAAAGATCGATGAGTTTACCCGTATGGACTCATAAAATTAATTATATGGGGAAAGTGAAAAATACAACTGTGTTCCGTATTTGAAAGCGTGGTTTGGCAGCAGTCATTCCCTTGAACATGGCACTCCCTCAGAAAAACCTTCCTTTTGATGACCTCTCAATATGAACCCTACTATTCTATGAGTTTTAGTCTACATACCCTGATGTAATTGCATCTCTATATCCTAAGACTCTGTAGTGTTCACGAGTCAAGTGCTGTCAGTTTAAAACCGCTTTTGTGCCTTTTATTATTCAAGGGTTACCCATTTGTTTCCTCCATCAACCGATCAAACATATCCTTTCATCATGCCCTCCATTGTTTAGACCTAAATTCTCAAAAGATTCCTAAAAAAAAAAGCATTCTTGTCCCGTTTCGTGTTGATTGATGTAGGACACATTATTGCCTACCTTTTGACAGGTTTCTTCCTATCGACTTCAACACTCTATCTAGGAAGATAACCCAGAAACACATTTAGTTCCTTGGTACCTATAGACATTAGTGGCATGTTACCTTGTGTTTGATTAGGGGTTCTCATTATTGGCTCCTGGCTAAGCGATTCTACGGGTGTTCGATGATAAATAAATCTTTCACACTTGCTAGTTTGTACTGTGCATCTTGGAGACCATCACCATTATCGGTGGCCTTCCTCGCATTTGTTAACAGTCTCCATTATTGACTAGTAATCAAATGATTTCGTGCATGTTCAACATCAACACATATTTTTCACATGTATCGATCTATGCTATTTGGTGAAGCGACAATCAAGACCTTAGGTAGACGCTTGCATCATCAGCCTTGTTTCCTCTCCCAAGCTGTGGATATTGTTTTTGGGAGACAGCTATTTCAATATGACTCTATTGTGAAACTAGATCTGCTTTGTGCTTATCGGCAGCCAGCCTTGTTATATCTCTTCGGAGAAATATTACTTTGACATAGCTACTGAGCATGGGAATTCCCGACTCAGGACATGATTTTAGCAGTTATATATATATATATATATGTGTGTGTGTGTGTGTGTGTGTGTGTGTGTTGTATCAGGTTTTCCTTGCCGCCTGAAGCTTCTCTCTCTCTACAAATTTTGATAGAAAATTACAATTTTAGTAAATTATTTCGGCCATCGTCTCTGCCTCTGATCTCATACTTTAAGGGGCATCTTTTATACAAAAAAATTACCTCCTCATCAACTCAGAGGTGAAAGACAGCATGACTGAAGCAAAGACCACAATTCCAAGCCTTGACTCTACACTAACGCTGGTTACACACTGTAAACCTACTTTATAAAGCTTGTTACCAAGCCTAAGGGTTCATTAGTGACCCTGCTAACTCAAGTTCTTATACCAAGGGCATCATTAGTGAAACTAACGGAAGTTCAGTGGGTAAAACCAATGAATCTGCTCACAAATATCTAGATATTTATCCCTAAATTTCCTCAAGAAAAGTAAGGAAATTCCCAAAAATCAAACTATTTGGGGAAATTCCAATCTGAAGAAGAAGGCAAATGGGAAAGAGCTTGAAAATAGGGCAAGTTCATTGCTTTTGCCCTAATGAACTCTATGAAGAGTTGGGCAACCCTAACTCAATTGCTATATAAGCAATAAGAGGGCCATTATGAAAGGGGTCAGAGCATTTGAAAGGATAGCCTACTAAGTAGTTGTGAATTGTCATGTACTTGAAGAAGTGAGCTGAAAGAGAGAGAGAGAGAGAGAGAAGAAGAAGGGGCAAGGGAATACTGATACAACGAATGGTTGTAATCACTCTTCTATTATTAATACAAAACTGCAGTTGTGTTCCCTACTCCATAGTATCAGTAACATTGTTCAATGAGTTGTTCATTTCTATACTTGTTGAGATGAGTAGTTAAGATATATAAAAATATATGTTCATTTTGCATTCTTATATTAGTTTTCAAGATTGTATGCTATGATTGTGTTTGCCTTTCATTTGTGAAGGAATTGTCTTGGAGCCAGCTTTGAAGGAGTTCTTCTTGGCTGCATTGAGATCTCCAAACAAATCTATAAGGAGACTTGAGGTGATCCTCTTTCCATACTTTGTTAACTGATATTTGATAGATGAACATGTGTATAACTTGGTAGCTTCTACAAATAATCTTATAGTCTGTCGAAGGTCTCGGGAAGGCCTTTGAGGGTAGTTTTCATTCTCCATACACTGTGCATTTTACCCCATAGCATCTACCTAGCTACCAAGTATTAACTTGTTTTTCATTTAAATTTTCCCTGGGGTTTGTGACTAGAACCCTGTGGTTTCCAAATTGATTTTTATTGATCGAAGAGGAATTCCTTTACCTTTCATAATATTATAAATTACCCTTTTTTCTTTTAACAAGGACCAGTACTTTTACTAGTGTTCTCTTCTTCAACCCATATTTACCTAAGCTCAAAACCCTTTTCTTTTCATGTTTCAGCTTAGAACCCTTGGTCCATGTCAACTTATTCTAACTACCTGATAAGTGTCAACTTGTTTTTTATTTAACTTTTCCCTAGGGTTTGTGACTAGAACCATAGGGTTTCAAATTTTATTTGTATTTTCTAAGGAGGAATGCTTTTACCTTTCATCATATTCTAAATAACCCTTTTTGTTGACACAAAAACCAATACTTTTATTAGTGGGATCTTATTCAACCCATATTTCCCTGAGCTCAAAACCATTTTCTTTTCATGTTTCAACTTAGAACGCTGGTCCCTTGGTCCATGTCAACTTCTGCTACCTAGTTTCCAAGTCTCAACTTGTTTCTCATTTAACTTTTCCATGGGGTTTGTGACTAAAACCCTAAAGTTTCCAATTGATTTTTATTGACTAAGGAGGAATGCTTTTACCTTTCATCATATTCCGAATCACCCTCTTTTTTGACACAAGGACCAATAATTTTACTAGTGCACTCTTCTTTAATCCATATTTCCCTGAGTTTGAAATCCTTTTATTTTCATGTTTCAATGTAGAACCCTTGGTCCATGTCAACTTTTGCTACCTAGCTACCTATTATCAAATCATATCATCACCTTTCACTTATGGTGATTTATTAAATAAACACGCGTAGATGCACTATTCACTTGTCTTATGACGATTATTCAATCAAGTATATTTTGTATTCCACTATGCAAGGATTGAAATTGAGCAACCATGTGAGGGAGAAGATGCATCCCATGAAGCTCATAAACCAAATAATCATCAAGATGTTCCCTATGAATCTAGTCAACCAATAGAGGAACATGTTCCCTATCAAGCTAATCAATTATCACTAGGGGAACAATATGTGCCATATCAAGCTAATAAACCACCATAAGAACAAGTTATTTCCTCTTAGGTTTATAGAATAACAAGGAGTTGCAATGGTTTGGAAACGGGTGGACCGTTTGCAGAAAATTTAGATGCAAGCACAACAGAGGACCTTGGGGAACCTATCCTACTCACACTATTAGAGAGTATGTCAATAACATCATTTGTAAATATTTTGAGAAACATTTAAGTTTCACAGCCTCAGATACTACATCTGTTGATCAAACATAAGAAATTAAAACATGCCACAAATATTTTGGGTGTCCAAGATGCTAAAAGAAGGAAGACACATATGAATGTCATCAAAGTAATTCACTATTTTTTGAAAAATAAGAAAATGTGATGTTCAATTTGCACGCACGAAAATTGCAATTATTATTGTTACACCAAGTATATCAAGATAATAAAAGTTAACAATAATGTAAAAATTGCATCATGTCTTGAGAAAAACATTGCATAATCATACCAAATTTAGGGTTCGATTAGATGAAAATGATGAATCTTCTTGTTGGGCTCTTATCACCAACAAACCCTACCAAGATAGGCTTACAACAGAAATAATAACACTTGTGGTAGAGTTTTTGGAGAGCCATTCTCATGCTATTCCAGATAGAAATCTTGTCTTATGACACTGCATAGCTAAAGGTGAGTATGTAGAACATGTTAACCACATTTTAGAAATGACAGAAGTTGCATTATTAAAGGAATTTCAGGAAAGCAATCACCATGTGAATATATCCATAAGGATGTTTTAAAAATTCAAACCATGGTTTATTAGGCCTAATACAATCCATGACACATATTTTTGTTGATATCATGTTTAATTTCAGCCTCATTATGACACTTTCTGAGAAATTTTAGAAGAAGAATTTTCATGATGACCCTCCTCCTCCTACATTGTGCGATTTTATTTCATCAATATTGTGCATAAGGGAGTCAAAAGAGTTGTTTTACAAGAAAATATCTATAGGTGGGAGAATACATACTAAATTTGGTGATTTGGCATTTTCCCATGGGAACTTTCTTATTGATCCCAATTAGTCTGGGATGTCAGGTGTCACTATCACATGGAAGCATTATGAGTATGTCATGGGAAATCAACCACCGTCTTCAACTATGGCGCCTAAGAGTATCAACTATGTTGAGGATGATATTCATATTTCACAATTCATATGGGTGTTTCAAAACCATATCTATAAATATATAAAACATTCACATAGGTCCAAGAAGCAAGATTCTAAATTTAAGCATTCTTGTGAAGTATTCCAGCTAGAGACAATCTTATCACTAGTGGATTTTGCTAAGAATTACACATTTTCCCCTCAGGAAGAGATCTAGAGTGATTTCTATCACTCAGACCAAGCGTCCATTATCATACATGTTCTTTACAAGCATGCACAATTGAATCTTAATGGAAGGGATAACACTCATGAGTAATGTGATGTGATTGATGTGATTAAGGAGCATGACACTTAGATAAAGGATGACTGTGAGAATGAAAAATTGTTTGTGCAACATTTCTTTGACTTGATTTATGAATCATTAAAAAAAATGATATATCATTCAGAAAGAATTTCATGTGGTCAAATATTTGTGAAGGGAAATTCAAGTTAGGATGTAGTTTTTATTGGTTGAGTTGACTACACAAGAAGAAAAAAAATTGGCATACCTGGAGCTATTTTGAAATAGGACATGGAAAGGGTGAGCATGACAGTGCAAGTGGTTGTGTGAAGCAATCACTTAGGAGGTACCAAATGAGTCATGATGCAGATAGACTTAAATCACCACTAGAGGTGGTCAAATAGTACAAACCCTATTTAGGGCATAAAGGTAATGAATCTATTAGGCATATGCATAGGCTTCTAGAATGTTAAACTTGGTGATGTGAATACATCCATGCCTTGGTATGGTAATATTATAGAAGTAACAAGGGAATTACACTTAGTGTGGAGCAAAGAAATGGGGGAAATATTTTTCATTGAGAGAAGAAAACTTGCATGTTTTTGTGAGTTTTGCATTGGTGTTGATGGATGTAGACTCTATCACTATGAAAAAAATGGGTATGTGAAAGAATGTAAATATTTCCCTCTTAATCCAAAGGGACCTCATCCAATTCCAAAGTCGAAAAAGATGCATGATGAAGAGGCCATAGTTTCACTTGATCATGAGAGAGTCTTTAATATTATAAGGGAAGGTTAACATGACCTGTATATCATTAACAATTTCATCTATAAATTGAAATCTTGAATGCATTTAACTAATCCATATTTTTTATTTTGGTTGTAGGTGATGTTTTTACTGTCACTACCCCCACAAGAAACGATGAGAACATGCCCTAATATTTGATGCGATGCACACAGATGAAAAGTAGGTTGGTGAGATTGTATGAAGATGGATAATTCACATACCAAATTGGTGACATGGTTGTGATGATCCATCTTTTTGAAAAGGTAAAAAAATATTTTTATCACATCATTTATAAAGATTTTATGCTTGAATATATATCTTGTCAATATAGTCATCTAGTCATAGTAGCTCAAATCAATCTCATAGAAATCAAAACAAAGGAAGGTGAACCAAAGATATGGAAGATGACATAATCATACCATGAAATTATTATGGATACTTACATTCATATGAGCCATTGGCCAGATGAGTAGATGATGGAAATGACAATCCTTGAATCCTAGTCTATAGCAGTCAAGTGTAATCTAATATAGTATAAGAGATCTCAATGTTAGGTAAAATACTGGGGGGGGGGGGGGGGGGGGGGGTTGAATTAGTATTTTAATTTAATTCAAACTTTTCATTTGTTATGCTCCATTCTGTGTGCTATTTTCATTTATGAAACCCATGTATGTATGCAACTTCTGTGAAGTAAAATTGCATATATTCATTTAACTAGCTTTTGATATGTTCCATCAATTATTCATCTTTAACCAGTGCATCATTATGTCATTATTCATTTATTAAGAAGAAACCATGAGCAGTAAAGAGCAGATAACACAACACATAAGAAACACACATAGAACACCAGGATTTTTAGGTGGAAACCCAATGTGGGAGAAAACCACCAATGTTGCTATCTCTATCTTCTTTCTTATTATAAAGAAAATTCTTACAATCTTGTACTGGTGCAGACTCTTACCAGTAGGCAAGAACCCACTTGCAAAAGGCTACAACCTTATATTGTTCTCCAACACCCATTGGAAGGGAGCTCCAACCCCCTTGTCTCATTTACCAGCTCCTACCAGAAGGGAGCACCTACTCCTTGAACAGATTTAACAACTACCACTAGAAGGAAGATTTGACTCCTTCAATGAAGCCTCCAACTGTCAAAACCCTTTGTGGATCACATTTCATAATATTTCATATTGGTTCCACCTGAGTAAAAACATCAAAACTTGCAGGCCACCTTTCATCATATTTTCATATTGAACCCATTTCCGAAATTCAGCTCGATATCAAATTTAATATTGAATCTGAAATTTAATCACATAACCAACTAAATCAATGTATCATTAGAAAACCAATCACTAATTGAATCTCAACCACTGCAACCAAATCGAACCAATCATATCAATTCACAAACACTCATAAATATACCAAGACGTACATTATTAACCATCACTAAAACATAGTGTTGTTCATGCAAGCCTTGATATCACATACACTAAAATGTATACGCTATTGTTTTGAAGCACATACGCATATATACACACTTCCTATGCATCATACCTGCGTATAGATCTCAGATCATTGACAATTGAATCTGAAACACTGTAATACTAAAATAACCATTGAATTATGTATTGAATCAATCACAAATCATTGAACCAATTATAGATCACTAGACTGTAGCACCATCACTAATAAAAAATTCATTCCATAACCAATTCAACCCAAACAATATTGTTAAACATAGGTTATCATGATAGAGACATCATCGACAAATAATAGCCAACAAAAAAATTTTCATCAAATGTCATCATCTAGCCATACTTAAAAATCCTAGAATATATACATGGCTTGCACAAGGCATATCAGCCTATGTATGCACTTATCATGAAAAACACTAGTGTATAGATCGCAACATATAGTATAAATTCACAGAATTTACACGCGACCCTCTAGAGGAAGATCCACATATGTACGTGATCATTAAGAAGAAAACTAGTGTATATAGCCAAAATCACTAGATTACACTTTCGATGCATAACACAACATCAGTGATATCCAAATATTGACATACATATTATTATAGTCACACATCATTATATGTATATTCATAACATCATCATAGATCTACCAAGACATAAAAATATCAAGAAATATGTATTCATTTCAGATCTATCACATCTTAGCCATCTCCATGCTCCCTGGTGCACACCTATTTCAATTCCAATTACTCTTGCATATCACAAAACTTGCACACCTAACATCTGGATCTCCATATGCTTATATAGATTTTATCCTTAGCCAATACCTTGGTAATGTCATTAGTATTCTTTTATGGGATCAAATAACCATTGTCACTCTGATTACTATGGGCAATACCATGGTAATGACCCCTTGTATCCATATTACCATGGTTCATATTCTATATGCACCTTTGATTTACAAGACATGCGTATGTACATGACCCTTGTTCAGAGGACCTATGTATACTTTCTCAAAAATCACCTTTATCATTCATCTATGTCTGAACTATCATTTCTTTGTTCATAGCCTTTGTAGCATTTGTACCAATCTACATGAGATCCACTATCATCATATGTTGACATCAAGTACATCTTTATGAATCAGGTTTCCATCAAGGACAACACATTAGCCATAATTCCAACAATATCCCCCTTTATAATTGATGTCAACCATATTGGTGTTTGGTCACCACCTGTAAACACTTATAAATACCATGTATTCTCTCAAAACACCCCAAGATTCTCTTAAATTATTCTTCTCCAAACACCAACTTTCTCTGCCCATTTGACATTAAGGGAAAAGGGTTGAACCAAGGTAAATGAATTTCTTCCCTTGTAGTACTAATTGTTGTAGGGCTAAATTTTTGAATATGAATCGTGAAATCTGCATGCTGACCATGCTCCCTTAGAGCATATGCTAGACCTTTTGAAGATATACAATAAGGTACAAAACATTATGACTCAACCAGGTACAAATTTTCCTATCACCAATGTCTCATGATTACATAAATTACCCAACACAATAGGGCTACATATTTGAACTGAATTTTACATCAATGTCCCAAAAGAATGGGATTACATAAATGACATGATTTGATCCCAATAGCCCATAAATGACTGAATATGACAATGACTACAACATGGATATTTACATGACCTTTTTACATCAAGAGACATATATGGAACTTATATCCAAAGATAGGGACCTCAATAGTGAGGTATCAAGATCATGATAGTCATCAGCAACCACTGTATACCATATAGGAACCTGCACCATGAACATATTATCAAAACAACATAGAAGCAATATGAACATCCTCATCATCAAAAAACTATGTAGGATAGGGAAACGTAGCATTTATGTTTCCAACATGATCGTAATATGACCAAATATGAAATGCTTCCAAGCATCACCAAGCAATTGTAGTAGAACCATAAGATAATATAGTAAGGTTCTATCAGTAACTCATCACCTTAACCTTGTGTCATCAAGGTCAACATGCTCTCTCCTTCTACAGGAAGAGTTACAATCAATGAGTATCAAAGACAAGTTAATCTATTGCAACATATACATATTGTTTCCATGCATCAACAACATATGTGAAAGCCAAAAGTACCTCCAATATTACAAGCCATAGAATTGATCAACAACTTCACATATTAAGTATATAGATAAATATCTATCTATCTATCTATCTATCTATCTATATATATATATATATATATATATATATATATATATATATATATATATATATATATATATATTATATATATATATATATATATATATATATATAATATATATATTATATATATATATTAGCAGGTTTATCAAACTTAAGCAATATAGGCATCATCTATATATTCACCACATGCAACTCATCCATCAATGATGACATAATGACAATAGTCAACAAATAGTCGGTGAATAATAAACTCATAATCATCAGCCAATCTCAACAACGACCATAGCATACACATCCTCTTCATCAATTGTATCAAGTAGGATTAACAACTCTACTTACTGAAACTCAAGTAAGATATAAATCTCCTCCTTAAGCAATCCAAGAAATCCATGCATATAGAACATATTGGTAGAATCATCAACATCTTTAAGTCAAGAAACATATATATTTTCATCAATGGCAACAAGTAGTGTGTAAACCATGAATTCATCACAAACACCATTGTTTAACAAGTGCTCGAAAACCATAATTCCAACAATGTACTATTAGAAGCATAAGAGATGCTGCCCTTGAACCTATTCAAACTTATCATCATCAAATATGATCATATCCAACTCATCAATCAAAAAGTGCATCAAGGAACTATTTCATTAGTAACAATAGCATAATACTTGCAACAACTCATAACCTCATCATTCCTAAGAATCATATAGGCATCGGTAATAGTGTGCAGCAAATCATTGTTAGAACGATAAATCCAATAATAAACTGATGGAATCATATGAGAAGATCCCCCTGAATATATGCCATTTTTATCCATCTCATTGAAGCATACATGACTATCTATATTAAAACTTGTGTATATACATGACTATCCTTCATGAGATCCACATACAGAAAGTAAACTTTTGGTGTTTACAGTTACAACTTGCCCTGAACATATCATCCTTGTTCTTGTTCATTGTACTCCATCAATGTAATGTCAATAGTATAAGCATCACCAAAAGAACATCAAGACATCATAGGGAATCATCATCAAAACATCCATTCATAGCTCCCCCTAAGATCATACACGACTGATCCTATGGACATGATCATCATCACCTATTTTCCATGAGGTAATGTAACTCGTATTTACTTCTGCAAACACTATTACAAGTATTCTTTAAGAGAAATGGAATGAAATAGGGACAATATTCCCTACGTCTCTGATTGATGTTCCTTATTCCTCCAAATCTGCTTGCAATGTTTGATTATGTTCTAGAACTTATCTCATCTTCTACTTCCATTCCAAATGTTTGACTTACAATGAGTGGCCTTATGTCCAAATTAGTTACAATAAAGACAGTATCCATGAAACCATCCTTTATACCTAGGGTTTGATCTTGACTTTGATTTGGAAGGTTTCCTTTTAGATGTGTGACTTGATTCAGTTTTCTTTTGAACAACATTATGCTAGTTTTTGTCATCACATTGTGTATCTGAAGCCATGTGATTGTATCCAATGAATATCTTGATTAGAGGAGAGTGTTGTTCATTGATAATATTCTCTAGAGATTCAGATGCCTTTACCCATTTGTTTATTTTCTTATAATATTCCCTTAGCGTTATAACTTCAGATTCTAATTTTTCAAATGGCTTTTCCATTTATTGAAGTTGCTTTACTAAGACCTCTATTATTCTATTGGTTGCTTCCATTTGACTTATTATCATGTTTATTACCTTGACCATACTACATTCTTTTATTTCCAGTTATTTTTTTGCATTCCTAAGTCTATAAACTTCATTTAATTCTTTCAATAAATTATCTTCTTTGTAACTATCTAATTCACTAATTAATTGATTTTCAAGAGCCCTAAGTAACTAATAATCCTGATTTGATTCGTCATCCTCATTATTGAAATAATATTCACTATTAATTTCTTCTAGAGAATCCATAAATACATCATCACATTGGTTTTCAAATTCCATAAGTACTTGATAACAATTGTTAGAATCTGAATCTGAATCTTCTTGATCATCAGATGTGCTTTGACTGTCTTAATTAGAATAAAAACTTCTCTTCGAAGAAAAAATATTTCTGACATTTTTCTTGTTAACATCCTTTCCATTTTATTACTTATCATGATTTTATTTATATGAAAATTTGGATGCATAGTGACCTACTATTCCATAGGAAAAAAATTTAAAAGGAAGCTTACCTTTGAATTTGAAAGTTCCAACTTGCCACTTTCTCACTAAATTTTCTTCTTCCTCATCTGAAAAGTAGCTTGCATCTTTGGGATTTTCCTTTTCTTTCCCTTTATATATGGCTTTGAAGGTTACTTCTCTCATACTTGATGTACCCCCTTTTCTCATCTCAAAAATGATCAAGATTACATGGAGTTTTTCAAGAGTAAGACTCTTCAAATCGTGAATTTCTTCAATGGCGGAGACTTTGGAATCAAATTTTGGAGTTAGTGATATCAAAATATTTTCAACAACATTGACATCCTTTATTTCTTTACCAAGATTTTTCATAGAGTTAACAACCTTATATACTCTAAGGAATAATCTTTCAATACATTCATCATCACACATTTTAGTTTGTTTCAAACTTTACATTTCTTATTATGTTTTTTGAATGCTATTGTCATTTATGAAATCCACGTATGTACGCGAGTTCTATAAAGTAAAATTGTGTATATTAAGTTAACTAACTTTTCATATGTTCCATCAACTATTCATCTTTAATAAGTGCACCATTATGTCATTATTCATTTATTGAGAAGAAACCATGAGCAATAAAGAGAAGATAACACAACACATAAGAAACACACATAAAATGCAAAGATTTTTAGCTGGAAACCTAATTTAGAAGAAAACTACCACTTTCGTTGTCTCTACCTTCTTTCTCATTATAAAGAAACTTATTACAATATTGTACTAAGATAGACTCTTACCAATATGTAGGCACCCACACACAAAAGGCTACAAGTTTCACTCGTTTTCTAGCACCCATTGTAAGGGAGCTCCAACCTACTGATATCATTTATCGACTCCTACCAGAAGTGAGAACCTACCCCCGAAATAGATTTACCAACCACCATTGGAAGGAAGCTCTGACTCCTTCACTAAATTATCCAACCCTCAACACCCTTTGTGGACCTTGTTTCATAATATTTCATACTAGATCCACTTGACTCAAAACATCAAAACTTGTAGGCCACCTTACATCATATTTTCATACTAAACCCATTTCCAACATTAAGCTCAATATCTAATTGAATATTGAATCTGAAATCAATCATAAAATCAACTGAATCAGTGTACCATTAGCAAACCAATCATTAAACCGAATCTCAACCATTGCAACCAGATCAAACCAATCATTGAACTAAATCTCAATGATTGCAACCATATCAAACCAATCATATCATTGTAACCAAATCATATCAATGCACAACCACTCACACTTATACCAATCCATACACTATTAACCATCATAGAAACACAAGGTTGTTCATGCAAACCCTTATCACACATACATTAAAATTTATATGCTATTGTTTTGAAGTAGACCCACATATATACGCGCTTCGTTTGTATCATACCTATGTACATATCTCAAATAACTGACAAATAAATATGCATCATTGTATTACTAAAACATCCATTGAATCATGTATTGAATCAATCAGAGATCACTCAACCAATTACAAATCACCAAACTATAACATCATCACTAATCAGCATTCCATTCCATAACTAATTCAACCTAGCCAATATTGTTAAACACATATTATCCTAATAGATACATCATCGACAGAAAACAACAAATAGAACAAAACTCATCAAATATCATTATCAAGCCATACTTCAAAACCCTAAAATATATACACAACTTTCAAAAGAGTTATCAGTGTATGTACGCACTTACCATGCACAACACTCGCGTACAAATCTCAACATTTAGTATTAATTCACATAATTTATACATGACCCTGTAGAGGAAGATTTGTGTATATACATGATAATTTAGAAGAAAACCAATGTATGGATATGAAATCATTGGATTATAATTTCGTTGCATAACACAAAATTAGTCATACCCAAATATTGGCATACATTTTGTTACAGTGACACATGATTATATGCAGATTCATATCATCAACATAGATCTATCAAAACATAAACAAATCAAACAATATGTATTCATTTTAGATTTGAGCCATCTCCATGCTCCTTGGTGCGTGCCTGTTTCAGATCAAATTACCTTTGTATAGCACATAACTTGCACACCTAACACCTAAATCGCCATCTCCTTATATAGCTTTTAGCCCTAGCCAATACCTTAGGTAAATACCTTGGTAATGTCATTAATATGTTTTAACGGGACCATATAACCATTGTCACTATGATTACTATGGGCCGATACCATGGTAATGACCCTTGGTATCCATATTACCATGGTTTGAATTCTATACGAGACTTTTCTTTATAAAACCTGCATATTTATGCAACATTTTCTCGGGAAATCTAGTGTCCATGCAGAGCTGCTAGTCCCACTAAGACTGGTAGCTATCTTAGAAACAAACAAACTAAAACTACTTTCGTTTTCCTTTATGAGAAGTAGATAAGAGGGGAACAAAGGAGACCAACCTATGTCTTGTGCTTGGTTCCTTGCTTGATTCCTCTCCCTTCTGATAGATCTTTTCCACTCACTTCCTCGTCTACCCAACTTTAAAGAGCACCTGTGGAATCAAAGCAGCATAACACTATCCAAGAATAGAGATCTACTATCACAAACAATATAGGACCAGATATATATTGACCACACAAATACATATATCATCAATCATACAAGAATGTGGAGGAAAAATTGAATAGCTTTATTAATATCAAGAATAGCAAAGAGGATTACAACCAATTGTTCTGACCCAGTGTCATCCTCTCAGCAAGAAAGCCCTTCTTCACCTCATGAAAAGCTTAGATCACCCAACACTATGATGTTACACCAAGAAACTAGCAGCACTTCCTTACAATATACAAAATTCCAGCCTCTAGATCTCTGGGATGAGGGATCCATATATACATGATTGCAGGGAGGTGAGTCAGCTTCTGAGATTTGATTAGTGTCCTCTCTCTGATAATTCTTGATTCCACATGGAGATTGATGATCTTTTACTCATCCCTAGGTGAATTCAGAGAGGCAAGTGTCACAGGAGAAGTTTCTAGAAGATTCCATGCTCATCCACCTCTCAACCTCTGCCATTTGTCCACTCTTGCACATTGAACCCCATAGAAGGGCTTTTTAGTATGCATCGCACCTCCCGTGTGCATTTAGGTGGGATGCATCGCACTTTGACCATGGAGCAGGTGAGATGGTCCAGTTTTGACCAGTTCTGAGCAGTTTTTCATGGAGAACTTTTGGGAGATGATGTAATTAGCTGACCTTGTTCTTATAGGGTATGGAACAACACTTTTAGGGACTTATGAGCCCTTGCTTTATGGACATGTTTTGATTGGGGTTGCAGTGCCCAAAAATGTCTATAACAGTTGCCCCTAAAGCATGAGGTCATTAATCTTTTGATGTCGGGTGAAATGCTTTATCATGAGGATCCGAAGTTTTTTCGAGCTGGAAGGTGACCTGTAATAAGATACAATACAATACATTATCTTCATAATATTTTCATGATCTAGCTGAGGCGGGCATTCCCATGCTCAGCTTTATAAATTCATTTTCATGTACATAAGACAGACAATCGTCTGTGTGCAGACTGATGATTTTGGTAGAGCCATCATCCCTTAGATTGGATGATTATCTGTGCAGCAATGATGTACATTTGATGTATTTATTTTCCTAAATATATATCACAGCCCGGATGGATGAAACTAGATCTGGGGTCTTCAATCTCGTTCGATCTTCACTCAAAGTACAAGTCGATCCATGTGAGAGATGTTCTGGAGTCGAACATGGAAAGACATCACCCGATTACCAGCTAATGATGTAAGCTGTTAACAGGCGCAAGAGGAATCACCGATAATGATGATGACCCTCAAGGTACTACAGTACAATTTGCGTGGTGTGAATAAGGGACTTGGCGTTGAACACCACGCAAAATCTTTCGGTCAAAGGCCATTGATGTAAACCTGTGGCCGGAAGTGAGAAACTTTCCATTGAGACATGCAAGCTTCAAAGCACTGAAAGGGTTGCCCCTAAGTCGACTTCTTAGATAATGAGCTGATGTCGATAAGAAGTGACCCGCCATAGGAGGGCCTTAATGAATCCCACATCTATGACACGGAACAGAGCAAATGATTTTAATGGAGGTGAAAATGATATGATGATACAGGGTTCAGGGTGGCGGTCATGAAAGAATGGAGCGTGAATGTATTGCAGTGGATGAGACACAGGTGAATTCTCTGAGTGACTTCTCTTGAACATACCGGCGACACTGACATGGTGGATTGGTAGCGTTAACCCCAAATATGGATGGTGTGATGGACCAAAGGTGATATGACCAGTGAATGGAACAACCCAACCCGACTCGGATGTGGAGTGAAAGTGTCATGTTCAAGAGCGACTTGTTACCAATAAAGTTTCTTCAAGTTTTCTTCCCAATTTTTCGCTAGTCATTACTGACTAGTACCTCTTTATTTTGTCAAGCTTGAGGAGGATAACATATGCTTTTTCTATAATTTTCCCTCCGGGCAAACCCATCGCTATATTTTAACGAGCCTAGCGACAGTGAAACTCGTTCTTGTCTGTATGGAAAAGTTTGTCGCTATTCGGTTTTAACGAGTTTAACAACAAAGATAACTTGGTCCTTTTCAATTTTAGAGAGTCTGAAATGGACATAAAGAAAACTCCAATAATCCTTTTTCGTCTTATAATCCCTTAAGTCTAAAAAAGTATAAAATAATACAGAAGGGATGAATTTTCAGTAATTTTAACGAGCCGAACAAAACAAACACTCGATCTTTTTGTGTAATAATCCCTCAGGTCCTGTTAGCGCTTGAAATTTCACCTCAGGCTGAGAAAGGTAAACTCCAAGGCAACATCAAACCACTTAGCCTCGTAGCTAGCCCTACGGGGCAGGAGAGGGCTCTCTCCGGTCTATCTCGGCAAAGATCTTCAACGGGCGAGATAACCAACAAGGAAACACTGATTTTAGGCTAGTAAACTGATAAAAAGGTTTGATTTGGGATTTTTAGGGTTTTGGTGGAAAATCGGGAAAAGGCAATTTTGGGTGCGGGGATTGGACACAGTTTTTGCAGGGGGTTCTTTGGGGCAAGGTAGGAGACTGTACTGATGCCTTTAAATTAAATGGATGGATAGGAATGACTGGTGAGGAGCCAAAGAGAGCAAGAAACCATCAAGAGTTCTCTTTAGACAGATGAAAACATATAATATTAAGCAAACTTAAAAGCAGAGCATGACAATCATGAATTCTACTTTAACACTTCATTCGCCTAATTTGCAGAAGGAAAAGTAAGATGATGAATCACATAACAAATTCACAAGTACAAATAGATACACACCATCAATACATGTAACCACAGGAATCCCAAAAAGACTGCAAAACCCTGGTCTTTCTTCCTTTGCCAAAACTGCAGAGATACAATGAATAATACAATAGTAGCTTCTCCCTCAAGAGTCCAACCATGAAAATGACCAAGAAAGTACATAATATAGGCAATCTAACATATTTCCTTGCCTCTAGGGGTCGAGCTCACTATCCTAGGAGCTGTTTCAACCAATTCTAAACTGAGCACTAAAATCTAGGCAGTCAAAACAACTTGCCTCTATAAGCTAGGAAACCAATTCATTCATTAAATTTTTACTATTTCATGAATGAATCTTCTAGAATAGGTAAATAAGTGTCATTTCAACATGAAAATACATAAATTACATCAAAGAGGGTGAAAAATCCCATCACAAGTCAAAACTGGTGAAAACTGGGCGAATTCCTGAGCTGTAGATGAATTCCTGTGAAAACTGCCCAACGGGTCGCGCCCTCTTCCTGGACGGGTCGCGCTACTTTGGAGCTGATTTTGAGGTACTTCCTAGTGTCCAAATGAGGCAAAAGTGGGCTTGTTGGAAAGGTATGGATGTCTAATTTCCAACCCAAGTGGAATTTCTGAATTTGGTGGTCATTTGCCACTCCAAAATTGCAATCTCCCAAGACTGCTTCTTGTGTGTCAAAAAGGTGGCAGAAAGTCATTTTTTGCTTGTTTTTTGACT
The DNA here is from genome assembly GCA_031772625.1 of Pinus tabuliformis. Taxonomy (NCBI): domain Eukaryota; kingdom Viridiplantae; phylum Streptophyta; class Pinopsida; order Pinales; family Pinaceae; genus Pinus; species Pinus tabuliformis. The sequence goes on from CM062804.1 coordinate 1,561,458,120, forward strand.
TTCTGGAGGCCCAAAACTTGGTGAAATTTCTTGGCAATGGCTGAGAAAGTGTATCTTTGCATGAAAAATCCAAAAATGCTGAGTTTTCCCAAAACGGAGTTGCCCAACGAAAAGGTCGCGCGCGGCACGCGACCCGTTGGTGGAAAAAACCTGTTTTTTGCCAAAAAAAAATCATAAATGACCAAAAATGCTCAAAATTTTTAGAATTTTGTGCTGGAAGTGAATTATTTAACACCATGCTCCTTCAGAGAAGCCTCAGCCAAGATGTGGAGGGGGTCGGGCCTTTTCCTTCGTTTTAGTGCTTTGGTCAACCGCCCTTGGATCACCTTCATTTTTGCCTTGCATACATGCATTCGGGCCCAATAGTGATTTTTCATGTTCCGAAGCAGGTCCTTATCTTTATTGGCCTTGGCCAGCAACCTCTCCAAATGAGCGTTGACCCGTAGAAGCATAGCCTCACGCTCAACGGGTACCAAGTCACCGGGTCTCTTGCGTGCCAAGTTGCGGTCCTCATGGATCCTCCGCAACTCATCTAGAGTGTGCTCCTCCTCAAGTTGTTTGTTGTGCTGCTCCAAGTAGTTGGTGGTCCAATTTTCCATGTCCAATCTTTGCTGCAATGAGTCATTTTCAGCTCTAAGGTGCTGAATGATCTCCTTTGACTCTAGGCTAGGAGAAATGATGTCAAGATCAACAACCTCTATGCCTGGAACACCTGATGGCCCCTCATCAATCTTGGGTTGTTTGCCTCTCTCTGGTACCTGTGCTGCTGAAGAAGGCGAGGCCCCTTCCACCTGGTGTGGAGATAACACTCGCTGAGCTGATGAAGACGGCGAGACCCCTTCCACCTGATGTGGAGAAAATACTCGCCGAGCTACTGCAAATAAGGCCCTGTGGCCTCTCTGATATGTGACCAATGGAGGAGAGCTGACATGTCGGGTCTCAGGAATATCATGCTGCTGTGAAGGCCCTCCCTCCTCATGAATGATCTCAGGGGGTGATGGTGCTGATGCTGTGAAAAAATCCCGAGAGATAAAATCCTCCCATGGGATACCCTGCTGAGCCAACTGATGTATGACCACAAGCTGGATCAAACCATAATGATAGATGCTCCTGTGCTGCTGTGCTGGACTCCTTCTCTGCACCAAGGGCACCATCCTCTCAATATTCCGGCATATGAAAACTGGTATGTTCATCATCCGTACCCGTGTGAAATGCATCAACAAGCGAATATGGTACGAATACAAAGATGCAAATCTGCCCTCACAGGTGAAATAGCGCATGATAAGCCTCATCAAGGGAACATACTCATCCCTCAAAAATCTGAAAGGAACTACACCAGTCATGTGTCTCATAAAGGCAGGTTTAATGTAGGGCTCATACTGAAATCTATCCAACATTTTGCGCTTGTTCCATACTTCTCCAATATTAGGTATACCTGTTGCTTGGGCAATCATCTCAGGTGTCAATGTAAAATCCACCCCTGCCAGGTTCACATGCCCATCATGCAAATGAAAAACAAACAAGCGGACCAATTCCCTGTGATGCTAGATTTGAGAGATCCTCTCACAAAATTCATAACATGACAGATAGCGGAAACATGTGACTGCAATTGGACAAGCCTGCAAATCTGTCAAAGAGGTGGGCTCCTCTCTCTTATGGTGACCACTCTTACCACCCCTGTGAGGCCTCCTTTGTACCTCAACCTCTGGAGTTGACTCACGGTCATCACTTGGCTCATAGTCGGTCTCGGTTTCTGACATGGTTTTGAGAACAAAGTGGCTGGAATGTACTACTGCTTCTGCTCAAAATCTGCTAGTTTAATTGTTGAAATGCTGCAACCTTGAAGCAATCCGGAGTGATTTTGTAGCTTGCAGGCGAATTTTGGTGGAAGAATCCCCAACAGGTCGCGCGCAAGGCTCAACGGGTCGCGCGCACTCAACAGGTCGCGCCTGTGCTGTTTTTGAACTGCGATGGGCACCCTGACGGGTCGCGCGCACCCAACAGGTCGCGCGCAAGGCTCAACGGGTCGCGCGCGGGTACTCAATGAATTTTCACCCAATTCCTCTTCAATCACTCTTCACTATCACTTTGAGGCACAATGAAGACTAAAGGGAGGGAGAGAGGAGCTTTATAGGTTTTGATTTAAATTAATTTCCTTTCAAACCCTCTTTCAAATGTTTTTGTCATGACACTTTTTTAAATTTGAAAACTGCTGATTTTATGGTTTCCTTTTATCCTGAAATTGGTTGAACTGATGTTTTTCTTGAAAATTTTTGCAGGGATAGCTTCTGAGGAATTTTGGCAAAGGGGACCAGGGCTGCATGCTGACTTTCAAAGAAATTTGAATTTTTACAATTTTTTACAAAATTTTAAGAAAATGACCTTGGGCTTTAAAAACAGGGTTTTTAAATCCAAGGTAAAAATTAGCTGTACAAGATGAAATCTTTTGAAGAAACACTTTGATAGTCATCCCTCTGGCCTGCTGGGCACTTATTGACCTTTGAAGACCTGACCTTAGAGACAAATTGGACCCAAAACCCTAGACCTAGGACTTTTGACTTCAAGACAAGACAAGTAGCCTTGAAAGAGTTTATTGACTGAAACAACTTGATCCAGCAGTGCCAAGAGGGGAATAAAGACACCAGCTCCTCCATCAGGGTTATGGCATGCCTAATGGAATGCAATGAGATGAAACTGATGAGACACCTACTTATGCAAATGCAAAGAGTTTTGATTGCTAATGGAGGGCTACTAGACCGACTCTAACAGGTCCAAAAAGATTAAAATCTAGTGGAGGAATAGCACTTCTAGTCACTTTAACGAGCTGGAGAGGCTAACTTCTCGAAAATATTTTCATATTTTACGAGTCAGATGAAAAGAGCTTAAAGGAGACTCGTTTTTCGAGGAACGAGTGATAAATTTGGGTAGCGGCTGATTCCAGGTAAGGTTTGGAATTTTCCAATCATGGCGGTGTCACAAGGATGGCTAACAGGATCAGTCTTCACATCTATTCCTCAAAAAGGGTAAACAATTAAATGGAGGTGAATGATCGACCAATACAGAGTGGAGGTGACGATGAGAACACGACCAAGGCTTCAAAGGTTGATGATAATGCATTCACGATGGTTATTTACCGGAAATTGGTTCATTTTTTAACAAATGAGCTTAAACTCTGGGGGAAACATTTGCTCATTGCTTATGTTTAATTTTTAACGAGCTTGAACTCCACATAAAAACTACTCAATCCAGTTGTATAATAAGGATGTCTCATCTAAGATGCCATTTTTCATGGAGCTTTCACCTTACAAAGCTTTGCCCCGCATCCTTTCTTTATGCAAGTTAGGAAATGACCAATCCTACGAGTTTAAAGGGTTAGAGGACCTACAAATTTAAAAAATAAATGGTTGCTCTTCGCTTGCATGCCAAAAGGTTTGCATGCCCCCAGGTATAGTGAAGTAGAGTTTCCAGGTTACCCCTCAATTTGCAGACAAAACAATTTTTTTATCGGGAAAGGCCTACCTTTTCCAGGTTACCCTTCAATTTGCAGACAAAACATTTGGTCTATTGGGAAAGGCCTACCTTCTAACAGAGGTATCTTATTCCGGTCTAACCCCATTTTCCTAAATGGAAGGGTGTGTCAACTAGTCATATATCCTTCGCGGAATCCTACTCTATGCCTAAGGTTTTCCTGCCGAAACAGACCAAGGTGCATGCCCCGTGGTTTCAGTCATGCCCTCCTGAATCACTCGCGCTCATCAGGTGGACAGACTGGGGATTGATGAGACATTCCTTGCATTGAAAGACCATTCAGGGATGGTATCTGACTATTTGCTATGTGTGAGCCGGGGAACGAAAGCTGGTCTACGAGCTTGACCACTCTTCCTTCATGCGGAAAACACATTACTCTAAAGAGCGAGGAGACAATGGCTCCCATGCAATAAATATAGTCGCATCCAAGGAATAGATTAGAATCTAGGGGTCCTTGGACTACCATTACATTCATGTGAATAGTTTTCCTTCTCAATGTTATTGGCACATTGGCAAGGATCCATAATGGTCGATTGGTTCCTCTGTCAAAGCCTGTTAGACTTCTCATCTCAGGAAAAAGCGATGGTGAACCAAGCGCTTTCCAAGGAGTTGAGGGAAGAATACTCACAGAAGCCCCTTCATCTATGATGGTACCGGCCATGGCCATTCTATATATTCTTGCAATGATTCGAAATGGTACACTACTTGGTAAACGGGGTCTGCCTAGTAGATTCCAATCGAAGGAAACAACTAGTTTTCTTGGAGGTGGGACCAAATAGACGCTCGGATATGACTCTGACCAACTTCCTTCCTGCAGTAAAGGAATGGGTAGACTGCCCCCATGTTCATCGGAGTCTATGTTCACGAAGAGAATTTGAACGGTGTCATTCTTGTTCTCTCCAGTGACTGTATCATCTGAAGATGGACCTTCTGAAGGCAAGACCAGGTCAACTACCGCCTCGACCTTTTGACTTTCATTTGGTGTGAATTCATATGGTTTATCTTCAATGATAGACGCTTCGACGAACCATAATGGTGTGTCAGTCAGATTTTCAACTAGTGATGGACTTGGCAAGAGTTTATTATATCCAGGAGGAAGCCGTAACGGTGAAACCGGACAGTCGTCCAAAACTCTTTTAGCCTCGTCTAGGAAGGGACAATAGTGGACGGCGTGAATCTCCTTCACACAGTTTACAAGGGGATTTACTTTTCCTTTTCTGTCCCGACACTTCGCTTTCACTAGTTGACGATGTACTTTCAACATGATCATCAGAGGTTGTTGACACCGGATTGTGCAAACGAGGAGACCAGTCCCTTAAGATCCGAGGGATTCAAGGACAATCTCGATGATAGTTATCTCCTTTGCAAATGACACATGGAGATTTAGGCTTTGATAGTGTAGTGTGTGTATTTTCACTAGATGATGCCTAGTTGCCCCTTTTCGCCTTTGGCTCCTTCTTCTTCTTCTCTTTCTTCTCCGTCCCCTTCTTCTCCTTCTTAGCTACTTGATTTTTGGATTTACCAGCTCCATCAAGCGAAGAGGAAGGAAGAGAGGGAGAATCGGATGAAGTAGAAGGTTGAGGGGTAACTCTGGTATCATCTAGTTGTTGACTTGATTGCTAAGGAATCACGGTGTTCTAAACGACGAGGTCGAGAAGAGCCATAAGGGCAGGCCGATTGTCAATCCTGGAAGTGACAATGTGGCCATATGGGGTGCACCAACATCTCCCCAAGAGGAGAAAGGACTAGGATTTCCTCCAAGGGGAAATCCTTGGTTGGTGGACTCCATTTTTCTTAACCTAAGACCAACGTAGGAAAGGTGACGTTTATTCCGATTAAAATAAATTTTAGATGCTTTGACACAACTTGTTTTTTCAATTTTTAAGAGTCGAGAAAAAGCAAAAGATGACTCTAGTCGCCTTCAATTTTTAATGAGCTTGAAGTGACAAGTGCTCAGATGGACCTTTTCCTTTAAGGAGTTTGAAAAGGAATGAAAGAGACTACTCTGGAAGTCTAGACAGAGGGATTACTAAACCAATCGCAAAATTGCAGAATAATTTTTATGGTATGACAATCAATCTTTCAGAATGTTGTGTTCAGTGCATTGTGATCGATAGGGAGATAGACAGAGCTTCCTATGGATAAAGGATATAGCCTATTGTGGTCTCCCAATATATACTCGGTGGTACGTGGGAGCACAAGTCCGTACTGGCACTTGTCGTCTCAAAGTGGAGGAATCACCCAACCAGCAATGAAAACAACAGTTACCAGGCTTTACGACACCGGAATACGTCTCTAGCCTAGACTTCTAAATGTTGTGCGTTAGGTTCCAAAATGTTTTTAGATTAATTAAATTTATTTTACAGCTGATCTTGTTTAAGAAATTTTCCTTTCAGGTTCACCGTGTGATGTAGATATACAATTCCTAAAATGCAATCTAAGATGATAAACAATTGTTTAATCTTCTTTTTGCAATGAAAATCCCAGCTACTAAAGAAAGAGAGATGATATTTTTTCAACATAGAGAAGAGAGCACACACTAGATGCACTGTCCTAAATCAAACCAACAAACAGTCTAAATGCAAATGCACATGCATGTATTTGTTTTTAGCCTTCTTAATGTGTGAATGATAAAAAGAAAGCTAAGCACAAATCTGAATTATTTTTCAAAGCGACATTACTAACAAGCTTCTTTTCAAGACAAAATGAAGACAATGACAACACTTTGCGATTTGGAATTGAAAACTTGCTTTCGACACTTAAAAAAACTACTAATTCAAATCAAATACAAGAGTAACAGTGTAATCGACTATCAAGAACAATCAAATTCTCTTCTATGACTGAAAACGACACTTGCGACACTTCCAAATCAAGAAACGACAATTCAATTAATCTACTTCTTTGTAAAACAGAACTGAAATGGCTCACAATACATAAAAACATTTACATTTCTTTGCACAATGGAGGCGGAATGATGGAAAGGAAGGGGGTTTCCACAGTGGTATACTGATCACAGACAGCAAAACTCCAGAATGGAGCTGAAAAGAATGAAGAAAAACCAAGACCTGGAGGCAAAATTAGCCTTTTCTGATCATCGCACCTGTAACACAGGGAAACAAGGATGCATCCCACCTACTGCACATGGGAAGTGCGATCCATCTAGATTTCCTTGAAGAGAGGGTGCGATGGTACAGTGCGAGACTTTTGATCTAGTTCTTGATCACAGTTTGCAGCACAGTTTAGGGATTTAGGCCGAGCAAGTGATAATAAGTAAATAAATCATAGGGATAGATCTAAGGAGGTTACTAGAGCCACCACAAGGGCAATTAGGATTTTTACAAATCAATTGTTTAGTTTATAAACAAAACTCGAAGATAGACTGAAGCAGCATTGATCTACTTTGCACTTGCATAGCAAATGTAGTTCGAAGGCTAGCTGGCTTGACTTCAGGGTCCGTCTGTAAGTTTATAAAAAAAACAAGTATAGAAAAGCAAACAAGCTATTCCTTCCCCAGCGGAGTCACCATTTTGTTATTGGGAAATCTAGTGTCCATGCAGAGCTGCTAGTCCCACTAAGACTGGTAGCTATATTAGAAACAAACAAACTAAAACTACTTTCGTTTTCCTTTATGAGAAGTAGATAAGAGGGGAACAAAGGAGACCAACCTCTATCTTGCACTTCGTTCCTTGCTTGATTCCTCTCCCTTCTGATAGATCTTTGCCACTCGCTTCCTCATCTACCTAGCTTCAAAGAGCACCTGTGGAATCAAAGCACCATAACACTATCCAAGAACAGAGATCTACTATCACAAACAATATAGGATCAGATATATATTGACCAAACAAATGCATATATCATCAATCATACAAGAATGTGGAGGAAAACTTGAATAGCTTTATTAATATCAAGAATAGAAAAGAGGATTACAACCAATTGTTCTAACCCAGCGTCATCCTCTCATCAAGAAAGCCCTTCTTCACCTCATGAAAAGCTTAGATCACCCAACACTATGATGTTACACCAAGAAACCAGTAGCACTTACTTACAAGATACAAAATTCCAGCCTCTTGATCTCCGGGATGAGGGATCCATATATAGATTATTGCAGGGAGGTGAGTCAGCTTCTGAGATTTGATTAGTGTCCTCTCTCTGATAGTTCTTGATTCCATTCGGAGATTGATGATCTCTTACTCATCCCTGGGTGAATTCAGATAGGAAAGTGTCATAGGAGAAGTTTCTGGAAGATTCCATTATCATCCACATCTCAACTTGACTCTGCCATTTTTCGACTCTCGCCCATCGCACCCCATAGAAGGGATTTTCAGTATGCATCGCACCTCCCATGTGAATTTAGGTGGGATGCATCGTACTTTGACCATGGAGCAAGTGAGATGGTCCAGTTTTGACTAGTTTTGAGCAGTTTTTCATGGAGAACTTCTGGGAGATGATGTAATCAGCTGCCCTTGTTCTTTTCATAGGACATGTATATACTTTCTCAAAATTTACCTTTATCATCCATTTGTCTCTGAACTGTCATTTTCTTGTTCATAGCCTATGTAACATCTATACCAATCTGCATGAGATCCACTATCATCACATGTTGATGTCAAGTACATATTTATCAATCATGTCGCCATCAAGGACAACACATTAGCTATAATGCCAACACTCAATTGTATGAATTTTGTAATTTATAAATGTGATAGTTCAATACTCCTGTAATTTTGTAATTTTGAATAGAGAAATGTTTCCTTCTAGTCTAGGATGTATTAATAATAGTGTACATATATGTTATATAAGAACTAGCTTCCTTGAGGTGCTTAAGTTTCTAAAGTACATCAAATTTCAAGGAGGTATTATTTTTAGGGATAGGATCCTTATGTGAACCCCATAAATCTAAAATTGAATTAAAATTTAGAATCCATAGGGATTTAGATTTAGATTTAATTACAATTTTTGGTGACTAATTTTTCTAAATTTCATGTTGAGCATGGAAGAATTTTTTTTATATCTATATACATGTCATACATTTGGTTTCTAGAAAATCCATTTTAGTATATAAAAACCAAGTTCATATAATACTATTTTACTTAAAATGGAAATCTATCGATCTAGGTTATGAACAACATTGAAATATTTTTATGTTATTAATACATTTCATGTGTCAATTTGATATAAAACATAGAAAGAGTTATGCACATGCTTCATATCGGATTGTAAAAAGTGCAACAAATAGATTATATATATATATATATATATATATATATATATATATATATATATATATGAAGCTCTTTTAGATAACCTCAATTGAAAAAGATTTGAATTAAAATTATTTGTAGTTTACATCTTGACATATTTTAAAATCATTGTAATTTTATATAATTTTGTTGTGCACTAAAAGACACTTTATAAAGCAAATATGACATCTAAAATTGTTATTTTGTAAAACTACTTCTTGAATGTTCTTAATTGAAGGTCTTAAGACAAGAAATTGATTGAAATACTTTGATAGGAAAGTGATAAAATTATATAAACATATCATTCATTGTTTAAATTAACATACAATGACTACATTAAAATACACTTTCTACAAATTCAATATTAAATTGATGTACATGATATATTTTAGTTCATTTTAAGTATCAAAGTGACTTGCATCATAGTAAGATTGTACTTATTTCCTTAGTCTATGAAACTAGAATTCAAAATTGTTATTTTGTAAAATTTTACTTCTTGAATGTTCTTAATTAAAGATCTTAAGATAAGGAATTGATTGAAATACTTGGATAGACAAGTAAATTTAGGAAAGTGCATAAAATTATAGAAACATATCATTAATTGTTTAAATTAACATACATTGATTGCACTAAAAGACACTTTTTACAAGTTCAATATTAAATTGATGTACATGATCATATTTTAGTTCATTTTAAGTATCAAAGTGACTTGCATCATAGTAAGATCAAGTACTTATTTCCTTAGTCTATGAAACTAGAAATCAAAATTGTTATTTTGTAAAATTTTACTTCTTGAATGTTCTTAATTGAAGGTCTTAAGTTAAGGAATTGATTGAAATATTTGGATAGCCAAGTAAATTTAGGAAAGTTCATAAAATTATATAAAATTATATAAAAACATATCATTAATTGTTTTTTGGTATATTAAATTCCAATACATATGACTTATATCATGTTATGACTGAGCTCCTCTAGATGACCTCAAAAGAAATAAAGTTTAATAAAATTTATTTGTTGAAAATTATTAATTGAAGGCATCTTGTTAGAAAAATTTTCTTCGGCGAAAATCACATGTGATGTATAGACTTTGTATTAATTGAAGGCATCTTTTAAGATTGAATTTAAAACTTATTTCAATCCTATTTGCGTTTTTTAATTGAACACTGATATATTTTAGTTCATTTTAAGTATGAAATTGACTTGCATCATAGTTTAATATTGTACGTATTTTCTTAGTTTATTTATTGAGAAGTTAAAATTGTTATCTTGTTAGTTATGCATGATAATAAACTGTCCATATGAAAATATATACAAATTACATCGTATATGAACATCCATAAACTGGAATAATAGGCATCCATAAACTAAAATAATGTTCATGCATCGATTGAAAGGATACAAAGTCTATACATCACATGTGAATTGCCATATGAAATGGGCTTGAAAATATACAAACTATCTGTGATCCACTCGAGAAAGTATCACTTATATAACTCTTATGTGTGTTCCATTGCACAAAGTGAGCATCCATAATCCAGTACTGCAATATAACATATTCAAATTAAAATTAAGGTGGGATGGGGGTCTGATCAATCTAGTTTTGGTTCTACCCTACATATGGATCAATGCCTCCATACCCAACATCCCACTCATGCATCCAGATAACTTCAACATCGACACCACTCTGCATCTGGGTCTGTGTGTTAAATTATGCAACTACGACAAAATTCCACTTTAGATAGATCATTTTAAGGATATTATTATTGAATTTAATTCCTCTTTTCAAGAGTAACAAAATTGACCTAAATATCACTCAAATCAGATAAGGGAAGGTATACTTATGGAGGAAAGCCCACATATGAACATTTAGACAAGGTCAACCCTAAAGAAAATTGGTCATCCTTAGAAGCCTATAAATACAAGTGACATCATGCTCATTTCGATATCACCATGCATATTATTCTTCTCTTCTTCATTTTCTGGTTCGCATAGGCCTGAGGCTAGAATGATAAAATAAGTTCAAAAAGGTCCTAAGGTTCGCATATGTTTTGGGGTTTTTGGATTACAGTCACAGGCATGTCACAGGGAAATTTCGACCATAGTCACTAGCTTGTAGGCTTAAGGGTGTGAATGGAAACCTTTAGTAGCTCCCACATCTCCTCCTGCATGCGATTGGGAAGTTTGACACATATTTTACCAAAGACGGAAGTTGACTGCATATAGGAAAAGTTGTCTTCGATATATTTTGAAGCTATAAACATATTTCTAAATTTTGTTGGGTTATTTTGCTAGATGATATTGTACTACGCTCATTTTAATATCTATTGAACATTTTATGACAATATAATAGAAGAAGAATTCCAAGGGTTTTGCCACTCATAGGGTTTTTCCCTAGTCTTTCACCAAACCTAGTGTATCTTGTTGATGTGTTGATTGTTTCCTTTGTCATTGTGTTTATTGTTCTATCTCCAATTACTGTTGATGAAATGGAAAGACTAATTGGAATTTGAAATATTTCTAATTAAAGTATTGAATTGGGCTAAAGTAATTTATACAACATAGAACAATCTAAAAAATTTAACATGGTATCAAAGGTAAGGTGAAGGACAAGCCTGAAAGGAGAAAATAATTGAAGCAGTCATCTTTGGAAAGTCGAAAGATTCATTTTAGTAGAGTCAATATGACTTCCTTCTTTAAGAAAAATGAGAAGTTGGGTGACTCTTCCAATTTTTCTTCATGGAAATTCAGGTTGAAGGTAATAGCTGATAATAATGATGTTTTGGACTACATTCAAGGAAAAGTACCAGAGCCTCTAGAGAATGCTTCTATTGTTGTCAAGAACATGCACAAGTAAGGCGAGTTAAAAGAAAATAAAATTATAGATGATGGTTTATAGATCATTTAATTGCATATGTTGGAAACTTGAGAAGGTCTAAGTACATGTATGGTAAGGTAGCTGGCATGTATGAAGTTAACAATTTGAATGAAATGATCTCCTTGGAAGATAAACTCAAAGAAACGAATATTAAAAAAGGAGAGTTCGTGCAATCCTACATAATAAGGTGTTGATGGTGCTAGACACGCAAACAT